>CM039588.1:22514918-22866139 GCA_022457205.1 Saccharum spontaneum | reverse complement strand
GGACCCTGTGGTGTAGTTGCACCAAGAGGAGAGACAGAAATAGGAGGTCTCACTGCCATGAAAGTCGGTGCAGCTTGCAGAGGCCTCTGAGATTGCGACGTAACGGGAGAAAAAGGAGGCCAAGGCCAACGACCAGAGGCATGGGGTATTTGAAGGGGTCTAACTGGCGGTGGCATTGAGGAAGATGGTGTCATTTGTGGGCTTACAATACCAGGTGGTTGACCAAAAGAAGGCCCAATTGAGGAGTTATTAGCTCGAAATTGAGGTGGATGTTGTTGATTGCTTGGTATTGATTGCTGAGGCCCAGGAACAGGAAATGGATTCTTGGCATGCTATTCATATGAGAAGGTTGACCTGTATATGGAGGCATACTGAAAGAACCAGCAGGCGGTTGTGGCTGCAATGAATTGTTAGGTAATGTACTCAAAACAGGCCCCGTGGAAGGAATTGATGGACCATTGTTCTGGGGTGTGGGCAGCCAAGGAGCATTGTGTGATTGGTAATGAAGGAAATCTGGCTGTGAAGTGGTATTCTGCACCGGTTGCACATTAGCTGAAACTGCATCCTTTGGAGGTGACTGCTGAAGAAACAGCAGTAGTTGTTGAAGTAGTTGTTGACTTTACCTAAGGTCCAAATGACTCCATGGTCAGCTGACAACAAACTGATTTTGAGGGGGGAGAAAGGCATGCTGGACTTACGGAAACAGGAGCAAGAAGCAGCTCAATCAACACAACTGCAGCATCTACTTTATCATAAGAGTCAGCCCATACATTGATGTATAGGTCTTCATAAGCATCTTGTGCTTCATTTATGTCTTGATGACGAATCTCACTCTGAGCATGACAAAAAAAAACGGTGCTTCATTTGTCTATTGTGTTGAAATTGCTATTGAAGTTATTTACTATAAGGACAATGCACAATAAAATGATGTGCTGTAGATCTGTAGAGCTTGAGTATCAAGATAAAGTTGAAACTAAAAAATTATAATGAAAAGGACTGAAAAATGGAACAGGACAATTAAAAATTGCTCTGAAAATTATCTTAGCAAAATATACCTTTTCTCCATTGATTTTCTTAGTCCCATATACTCGAATGACAGCTCCAGTTTCCTACAATGTGTGAATGAAGCCAAGAGTTTAACAAAGAGATTGCTCTCCGGGATGTTTCAATAAAATAATATCATAAGATTTCCAAGAATAGATCATACTTCATGTAGTCGCTTCTGGGTATTGCTTCCAGATCCTAGAAGCACTCCAATAATATATGTCCAGGATGTGCTTCTGCCTGCAATGGCCAACAGAAGACAGTAAATGTCATGGGCAGTCAGCTAGGCCTTATGGGCCAGATCGGAAGTAAGAAAGGCTCATTAGGGTTAGGATTAGAGATATGATTAGCCACCCTTGTTAGGAGTGAAGCAAATCTCTTTATATAGACAAAAAGGGGAGTTGTACTAATTGTATAAGTAAGCAAAAATTTTCCAGGAGAGATCCTCATCTATCTCAACCCCCAGGCCTTGAGATTGGCCACCGTCCCCAGCATGCCTTCACCCTATCAGGCTACCACCCACAATCACTCAATGTTTTTTTTTCTCGAACACGCAAGAGAGCTGCGTATCATTGTATTAATAGAAGAAGAGAGAGTCATACATAGACCCAAACCCACACACACACCCACTACTACTACTGCTTCAACATGAGAGCTGAATCACCAGTTTAAAACAAAAAGGACGACCCGACATCTACAACAGTCCTTCACATTGCTCCTCCAGCAGTGAGCAGGGAGATCCCCTTGGCTCCTGCCATGCTCCACCAATGGGCCTCTTCCCGAGCCAAAGCCAGTACTGTATTTACATTTGGGGTTGCACCATTGAAAACACAATCATTTCTATGCCGCCAAATGCTCCATGCTCCTAAAATCACTCAATGTTCTGCACGCCCCTCTAACCAGGGACGTGATGAGAACTTAAAAAGATCTATAAAATTTTAATAAAAGGCTAAATATTAATACCAAAATGAAGTATAGCACATCATAGATTAAAAATAAAAAAACACATCAATCAACAATACACTACTCTCGGAAACATCCCAAGCTGTGATGTGTAATTCTAGTACATTACAAAGGAAAATTAAGATAAGCTCCTACTGGTGTAACTCGATTGTCCAAGTACAAGCAACTCTTGGAGTATCAGAAATATAGTGGCAGAAGAACCAAAATGTCTCTAAAGGTCAAAACAAGCAATAAGCATGATGAGGTAGTGACCTAACATACCGGAAGAGGGATTTTTGCCTCCTTAAGTACTGGTTTGTAGTCCTCAGGCGTCTTATATCCCGGATTCAAACAGAGTATTTCACCTACAGATAATATATGCACCACAGTTACGACTACAGATTTTCTCAGGCATTAAATAAAGATATTTAACAAGGCCAATAACAATTAACAAGAACCTAACATATTTATTTTCAAGCAACTACATGCATTATCAAGCAAGATACTACTTGATAAAGGAACCCCATGGCCTCATTAGCACCAAGATGCATTAACTCAGGCACATATTTATTTTCGCTTCAGTAATTAAACAAAGTGCATGAATACAGGAGAAAAGCAGTACTTCTCTGACCAATAAGCTCTCGTCTTTCAAGTTCCAATGGTTCAACATTTCCCAGCTGCAAAAATGATAAAAAAAATGATTACCAAATGGGAGCATATAATCGCTTTATCTTGACACACTATGGGCTCACATCCAAAAAAGTTGCTGAGCGTAGACCATATGTAGTGGTGGGAATACCTCATTCTCTTTCAAGATGTCAGAACCAATAGAATTCAATTCATTTCCAGCAGACACCGAACCATCAATTTTGCATGTATCCAAAGTTCCAGACTTCAGCTGCTTGGACAGCTTGGTAATTTGCTCCACTCGAGTTTGCTCATGAACTAATATGAATTAATGACACCTGGCAATCGAAGCATCGTACATGAGAGAATCGCAAGAAAAATACGCATTTCTGTCCAGTCAGTTGGGAGGCTGGGCTTATCCTTTCAATAGAAGTAAATAATGATGCTTTTTAGCCTAGCCTCCAAAGTAATGCTCACTCAATAGTGTGTTTTTCAGCATTCCCGTTCTAGTCAAAGGAACTGAAGTATGAAGCAAGTTCTAAATTTCTAAAGTGGTTACAAAAATGTGTGCATACTATCCTTGCTTAATTTTTGAATGTAGATTGACACAGGTACCAGGCTACCAATAGAATTCAACTAGAAGTTCCTTACCTACATAAATTAGGTACACACAATTCAAAGTTAAAACCCTTATGACAAAACAATTATTGTTTGCTTGATTTCATTGGGTATAATGCTTACAACAAGAATTTGAAGATTCTCGCCTTCCTGCTTGAGCAGAAGAATTTCATTGAATTGTACTAGTTCTTGGGTTTTCATTGAACAGTGCTAGTTCTTGTATCTGAAAAAGGGATATCATCAGGAAGAATTCCCAAGAAACTCAAAATTGAGATGCAATTTTGACGAGGTAAGGGAAATTCCTCAGCTGCACTGTGCCACCGGCGCATTCGTCTCCATCGCCATCCTCTATAATCAGGGATGCCCTTGACCCTCGGTAAAAGTCTCACTGGTATATTTAATTCTTTGAGAATCAGAAAGAGGAAATGTCCTGAATTTGGACAATAGTAGCATAATCACATGAGCAGACCAATAAAAGTGAGATTGAACGAATATACACAGAACAAAAGCAAACAAAGAAAGTGAATGCTTATTTGGGGCATCAGATTTATGCAAGAATTGAGAATTCTGTTCACAAATGTTTGCGCATAGGCATAGCTCAATTTTCTGAGCAAATGTCTCACAGAGAAAGTTATTGATTGCAGCACATTGACACAGTTTGTTAACAGATCATGCTTTCCGATTGTAGCAGTAAGATGGGTCTGTTCACCCAACAGTTTGCACCACTTTGTAGCAAACAACTTCTCAAAAAGTTATTCAAAGCGGTGGTGATTCGCCAGAACATAAAATTCTGTCGCAGTGTCAGAATATGAAGGTTATGATATAAGTTAACTGAACAAATATTCACCGACAAATGCCTATTCTACATAATCAATTTGACACTTCTTCTCAGAATTTAACCAGATTATGTATACACTATCCTAGGCCTTGAAGAGAGAGTGAAATTTGGCACTGTAGCACTTTCGTTTGTATTTGATAATTATTGTCCAATCATGGACGACTAACTAGGCTCAAAAGATTCGTCTCATAATTTACAATCATAATTAGTTATTTTTTTATCTATATTTACTGTTCCATGCATGCATGTCCCTAGATTCGATGTGACGGAGAGAGAGTGAAAAAACTTGCAATCTAAACATGGCCCTAATTCAATTCAGATTTATTTCATATGCCAGGACAGACAATAGTTCATATGCAGGAAAGTAATTCAGAAATTGTGCACACATAGCAGTAGGTCAGCAGTCAACTAAATTAACCATACATAATCTGTTGCCAGGAAGGCATAAATTCTTCCTTCCAAACAACAATAATCTCGATTAAGATATCTAATGGAACTGTTGTAGCCCGCAAGATAACTAGCACAGTTCAGTCAGCAAAATCACAGGACTTTCAGACCACCAAATAATTGGCAATTTTGAACAAAGTGAACAAGTGATTCATAGGAGTAGATATAGCAAGTAATGCAGAAACAGAAATTGATGCATGATAGAATGATTGATTCCAACGATTGATTTCCATTCCATAAAGGTAGCGAAAAACATTGAAATGCCATCAATGAACATATTCAACCATGACCGGTATTGCTGAAACCAACCGCAGAGGACCTCTCCACTATTACTACCTACTACTCATCTGAAGTACGCCGATCTACACATACGTTTCTGACAGATAAGATTTGAGACTACTCCACCAAAACTGACTCCCCACCGCTGATCCATCTGGCCCCGCCTCAGATCTGGCCGCCTGCCTCGCCCTCGGCCTCCGCCCCCGGTGCGTTGCCGCCACCCATCGCCGCCGCCGCCGCCGCCGCAGCCGCCGCCACCTCCACCGCTGCCGCGGTGGCCTCCTTCGCGTCCGGGTGCTTCACGGTGAAAGTGGTGTTGAGGAAGCGGCGGGCGTCGCGGAGTAGATCATCGATCGTGGCGCGGAGTGGGGCGTAGGGGGAGAAGACCGGGTGCGCGCTGGCGGCGTCGGTGTAGAGGGTGAGCTTCTGCGCGAACTCTGTGCAGGCGGCCTTGAAGGAGCCCCCAGCGGCGCAGGCGAAGCCCCTGAGGTTGACCGCGGATGCGTCGACGACGCGGAGGTGGGTGGCGTCGGTGGGGAGACGGAGGAGGCAGGGCAGCACGGGGTCGACGAGGAGAAGCACCAGGTTCGCCGCATCCGCGACGTTCTCGATGGCCTGCCGGTTGGGGAGGACCCGCTCCACGTCGAAGCCGGGTCCGGCGAGGGGGAGCCGCATCATCTGGAGGAACGGGCCGGCGTCGCGGACGCGGATCTCCTGGACGATGACGGGAAGCAGAGCCGCGCGCACCAGACGGCGCTGCTCCTCCTCCGGCTGCTGTGGATCCGACGAGGCGGAGGCGGTCTTGAGCAGCAGATTGAGCGCCGGCTGCAGCCCTCCCACCTGCGGTCCGACCCTGGTGACGATCGGAGCATCCATGGATCCGGCCGCCCTCGCCCTCTCACTCTCTCCGAGGAGGCTGGAGGCGACGGGGAATGGATGGGGATGGGGATGGGGATCGGGATGGGTGGGGATGGCGACGGCTTGCTTGCGGGTCCCGCTTTATAGCGCCGGGCGCGGCGGAGATTGGGGTGGGGAGAGGAGGAGTGGGTCCCGGCCCGGCTGTTGCCAGCACTCACTCGTGACAGCTGGAGGAGGCCATCTTCTTCCGTTGCAAGTTTTTTCCTTCAATATAGACATGTTTCCCTCCTCCATTCTAAATTATAAAGCATTTTAGTATTTGCTATACACTTAGATGATTATTATTATTATTATTATTATTATGTCTAATTGTATAGTGAAAGCAATATATCTAGAAAAGCTATAACGTCTTATAATTTAGAACGGAGGAAGCATCTAATAAGAGTCCACAAATCAAATAACGGTATCGAATAGGAGTATGTCTTAGAATAAAAAAAGAATAGTGACTACAAATGTAGGCTCCATGTGCTCTTGTCCGAGAACCCATCCAAACAATATTTCTTCTCCAAGGCCCTGTTCGGCAGGCTGTTTTTTTTGGCTTATAAGCCAGCTATGGCTGATTTGCTGTGAGAGAAAAATACTGTTCCACGGCTGATAAGCCGTGCTGATAAGCTCAGCCGAACAGGGGGCAAATTCTGGCGCACATCAATCTAAAAATTTTGGTCGAGCCATGAACCAACGGCCATGGCATCACCCGGCTCACGCTCGTTCTGGTGGGTCCCAGCATGCGCTGAGATTTGCCCTTAGGCCAGACGTGGGACAGGGCAGACGGCTCAGTCGATCGGGGTAGGAGTGCAGCCATCGGGCCCAATAAGGCGGGGACGCGGCCGTCGAGATCGTGGCGGGGCCGCGGCTATCGGGGTGTCGGCCGATAAGAGGAGATGAGGGTGGGGGAAGAACACGACGATGATAATGATGAGAAAGACACCCAAGCAAATAAAGGAACAAGAAGAAAAAATAGGATAAGATAGTAGTGAAAAATGAGAAAAGGCGCTAAGGTCGTTTGATTCTTCGTGTTTACCGTGAAGCTGGAGAAAAAGAAAGAGAAAAGCTTTCATAGTAAACTTGAAACCACGTGGCACTAGCAAAAAGAATCTCGAGAGGGGTGGACATAAAAAAATTAAGGTACCATTTAGTTGCCAAGAATTTTGCCAAAAATTTCAGATTTTCCGTCACATCGAATCTTTAAACGCATGCATGAAGCATTAGATATAGATAAAAAATAAAACTAATTACACAGTTTAGACGAAATGGACGAGACAAATCTTTTAAGCCTAATTAGACCATGATTGGACAATATTTGCCAAATAACAACGAAACTGCTACAGTAGCATTTCGCCAAAATTTTTGCCAACTAAACAGCCCCTAAGCTGAAAATAGAAGCGTGGATGGAAGCGTAGCGCCTACGTTTCCCTCGCGCAGGTATTCCAAAGACACGCGGGCGTGGTGGCATGCAAAACGCTCGCTTCTTTATTTATTATTATCTCTTGCACGAGGAGCGCACCCGGTCCGGGTGTTGTAGTTGTAGCCAGCACTCGTGAGTCCTGATAGTGACGACGGCTGGGGGCACATGGTTTCGTTGGATTTTTTTTTCTTTTTTCAACTCAATTCAAAAAATTGGCCATGTTCCATTTCTCCGTTCCAAATTGTAATGTCTTTTGACATTTCAAGATATATAGTTTTTCTATACATTTATATATAACTTTATTATGTCTAATTGTATAGCTAAATCAATGGATCTTAAAAAAGCCAACGATGTCTTATAATTTAGAACTGAAAAAAATTGTGACTACAAACGTAGGCTCCACGTGCCCTCGTCCAAGAACCCGTGCAAACAACATTTCTTCTTCAAATTTTGGTGCACGTCTAAATTTTTTTTTTGGCCGAGCCATGAACCAACTGCCATGGCATCACCCGGCTCACACTCGTTCTGGTGGGTCCCGGCACGCGCCGAGGTCTGATTTGCTCACAGGCCGGACGCGGGACAGGGCAGATGGCTCGGGCGAACCAGCCATCAGGGCGTGACCGTGGGGGCCGAATAAGGTGGGGACGCAGTCATCAGGGATCGTGGCGGGGCTGCAGCTATCGAGGTGCAGGCCGATAGGAGGAGATCAGGGTGGGGGAGAAGAAGACGATGATGATGAGAAAGACGCCCAAGCAAATAAAGGAATAAGAAGAAAAAAAATAGGAGAGCATAGTAAAAATAGAGAAGGACACCTTGGTCATTTTATTCTTCTTGTTTACCATGAAGCTGAAGAAATCGTAGAGAGAAAAGCTTCTCTAGTACTAAACTTCAATCCAAGTGGCACTAGCAAAAAAATCTTGGGGTGAGAATCCAACAATCATGCTCAAATCAGGAGCACTGATAGAAGCAATAGCGCGCACGTTCCCCTCGTGTACGCGTTCTTTATTTATTTGTATATATCTCTTGCACATGGAGGTGGAGCGCTCCCGTGCTTGCACTGTCACTGTTCGGCTGGTGATTTTTATGGCTAATAAACTGGTTGATGTTATTTTATTATTAGAGAAAAATATTATACCATAGCTGATAAGTCGAGCTGATAAGTTCAAGCGAACAAGGTGCTGGAGAAATGATCTAATTCCTAATTATATGTAGGATACTAGACGTGGAGCCGGCCGTTGCCAACTCTATGTGCGGACATCTTTCTAGCTAGAGTTCCAAAGTCGGATAGTGTTTGTCCAAAAGAGAATCTTGCTTTGCTTAACTTGATATTTGCAGAGTTGGGCATTTGTCCCGAGAACCTCGTTCTCAAAGGTAAGAGGGCTCGGGGAAAGTGGCCCAACCTAGGGCTGTGTTTAGATGGCGAAAATTTTTACAAAATACTATTGTAGCACTTTTCGTTGTTATTTGATAATTAGTATCAATCATGGACTAATTAGGCTTAAAAGATTTGTCTTGTGAATTACGGCTTGAAAGGATCAAGATGCCCAAGAGGGGGGTGAATTGGGCTTTTCTAAAAATTAATTGCAAGAATTAAATACTACAAGCCAAAGTTCACCTCTAGTGCCTACTTGTGTTCCTTGTGATTCTACCGGTAAAAAGTTTTGCACCCTAAGTTCCAATCCTAGTCTAGCATGGCAATTCTAGGAAAGTAAACCAAGCAATAAAAGTAATACGAGAAAGTAAATGCTTGAAAGTAAGGGTAAGGAACACGGCGATGTTTTCCCAAGGTATTGGAGAGTCGCCACTCCCCACTAGTCCTCGTTGGAGCACCTGCGCAAGGGTGTAGCTCCCCCTTGATCCACGCAAGGATCAAGTGCTCTCTACGGGCTGATTCTTCGACACTCCGTCACGGTGAATCGCCCAAAACCGCTCACAAGATGAGTTGGGTCATCCACAAGCTTCGCTGGATGATCACCAAACTCCCAATCACCACCAAGCCGTCTAGGTGATGACGATCACCAAGAGTAACAAGCTAGAACTCTCACTTGACCACAACGAGCCTAATAAGAAGATGGATGCACACTTGCTACTGTCTAGTCATTAATGAGGGATTCTCAAACTTTGATTCTCAAATCACTACCCTCACTAGAGCTCTTGCACTCTCTTGCACTTCAAAGGTGTTTCTCAGCTGAACAAATAAGCAAGAGACCTCTAAAAGAGGTGGAGGAGATGTATTTATACACCCCACAGTCAAATCCAACCGTTACCTACTAACTCAGCAAAATACGCGCTGACCGAACGCGCCGGTCGACGTGACCAGACGCGTCGGTCGAACGTAACGGTCGAAATTCTGAACAACACTGCTGAGTGACCGGACGCACCGATCAGGGGTGACCGGACGCGTCCGATCGTACAAGGTCCTTACTGTACTTTGACCTGACGCTCGACCGCGTCCGATCAGTGATGACCGGACGCGTCCGATCGGCAAAGTACCTTACTGGAACGTGACCGGACGCGCCGATCACTTTCCAGTCACGTCCGATTAGTTGTTTTACCCTCTGAGACACGTGTCAGCATGATCACCGCGTCCGGTCCTCGCAACGCAACTTGAACCAAGTTGGTTCCAACTGAACTTTGAGCTTTTTCTGAGCTACCTAGTGATAGGTTTAACAAGTGTGCACCACACCTAAACAAAAGACTCACCTAGGTCAAGCTACTCGCTCATGCCCCCTTTATAGTACGGCCAAAGGAAAAAGGCGAAGATCCTAACGACTATTCCGAATGTAACTCAACTCCTTGACATCCGGAACTAACCGTCCTTAATCTTGTCGTTGATCCTTTGAAAACTGAAACGATTTCCATCAAGGCGCATGAATACTATAGTGCCCAAAGCAGTTATCAACCCCATGACCTAACTTTCTAAAGTTTCTGCGAAACACACGTTAGTCATGGTAATAAAGCGTTGTCATCAATTGCTGAAACCAACTCTCGGGGCCTAGATGCTTTCAATCTCTCCCTTTTTGATGATTGATGACAACACTTAGATTCAGAATATATAAGAGTTGAGGTTTTCGAACATGCTTAGTTTACATAAGCAATTAAGCAATAAGCACAAGGGGTTAGAAATTGCTTATGTGCTCCAAGCCAACAGGGTGTACTCATAAGATAAAACATGAAGCGATAGTACACATAAAATATAGCTCATATGAAATCGGAGTAAGGCACGGAAGCACAACCTTATGAGCTAGAACCAATTAAGTGACATGATATAAAATAGTGACAAGATAGACCACATAAGACTCAAGTATCTCATTAAGCACACATGTCACAAAATGCAAGTGCAGGAAAGTAAACATGATGTATGAATGTAGCAGAATGAGCACACAAAGAAAAACGAAAGATCCTCTATCAAAACTTCCCCTGAATCTACTCTCTCTCCCCCTTTGGCATTAAACGCCAAAAACTAAACTAAGGATCCGACGGGGGAACAGAAGCAATCGTGTCGGGTGCCGAGGAGCGTGGAGTGATCACGAACTGTGAAGTATCCTCCTCAGACTCTGAGCTGTCAGGCTGACCCTCTGTAGAAGCACGTGGCTGTGAAGCAGTCTGGGTCTGAAGAACAGGAGCAGGTACTGATGAAGATGTAGCAACGAGCGGAGCAATCTCTGTCACCTGAGCCTGAAGAGTGCCAAATGTAGGAGGATTTGTTGAGACAACGGACAACGGCACTGTCTCTATAGTCCTAGTCCCTGTCACTGGAGGAGCCACTGTCTCAGAAGCTGACAACCCTGAAGAATTCACAAGAGTGGTGTGCGAGGGCGTCGGCTGACCAGTCAACTCGCTATAGGAGGCACTCAAGTCGATGAAAGGAGTGCCTGTTAGAAGATGAGGTCTAGGCTGATCTGGTGGAGTGAACCCCATCTGAATAGGAGTGTAGCTCGGGGACTGAAAGGTTTAGGGAACCTGCTGCTGGGGAGAGGTGAACTGAAAGCTCGGCTGTCCTTGACTCTGAGGTCCACTAGACTGTAGTGCTAGAGTCAGGACAGACGCTGGAGGAGGAACCCCAACTGTGACTAGGTGTCGCAGGAGCTCAAGGTACTGCTGCTGGTTGGCTGCCTGCTGTCGCTGCTTCTCGAACTGCTGCCTCTAAAGCTCAAGCTACTGCCTCTAGAACTCGTCCTAACGAGCCTGAATCTGAGCAAACGCAGCTGCTGTGTCCTGAGCCTGTCGCTGCATCTGAAGCTCCTGCCTCTCCTGGGCCTGGGTCAGCCTCTCAAGAATAGCCACCATGGCTGGGTCTGAGCGGGAGGCTGAGCCTGAACCACCAGCCTCATGGTCGTGAGACCGAGGAGAGCGGTAATAGGGAATGGGCTGGTAGTCCTCGTTTGTGCTGTCGGAGGCATCATCCTCAACTGGATCAGCAGGCTGAGCATCAAGATCTGCAAGCTCGGCCTCAGCAAGACCCTGAACGATCTCGTCCTACTCAGCTGTTGTCTCAGGAACCTCTGGTCTCTCACGCTGTCCTAGTCTGTGTGCCTGCTCTCTGGTAATAGAAGCCCACAACTGACGATGTCATACTCTAGAAAAGCAGTAGTGGTATCTGATATCTCAGTTCGAATCTATGGAGGCAGCTCACACGCAGATTTGATAATGAAGCATATCCAGTGCGCATATGGTAGCTGACGGTGACCCTTGAATCCCTCTGCCAAGGTATCCTCCATCTCACATAGCATCAGATCCCAGATATTGAACGGTGTTTGTGAGATGAGGTGATGCACCACCCATAGCTGCATACGAGTGAGTCCCTCTCTGTATCCCAGCCTCGGAAGAAGTGTCCGTCTCACAATAGCATCCAATACTCTAGCGAGGGATGTCAAGCTAGCAGGTGTACGTCTGGACCCCTCGCCAAATGGCTCACGGAAGCAGGGTCTGATCATATCTGTAGGTGGCACTGTACCTCCGTGAGGGCGTCTCGGTGGAGCAGTCTGACCAAAACACAGCTAGTGAATCTTCGTATCTGAAGCAGGGAGTCTGAGAATCTCCCGTACCCTAGTGCTGTAGAGTCTGCGGTCACGGCCTCAGAATGCAAAGTGGATGAACTCATGTGCAGGGTCAATCCAAAGAGAAGAGTAGAACTCCCTGACCCAAGTGCCGCAGTAGGCTCTCGTCCGTCCCAGAAAGTCTGACAAGCCTGGAAGAAAAGACAAGTGTGGACGGAGCTGATCACCAACCACCTCAACTAATGCCTCAAGTCGACAGACTCTCTGAGGTCTGAAAGCAATCCCGCTGTCAACGTAAGCTCTGTAAAAATCCTCGTGCAGATGTGTGTAGAAGCCCTCTGACGCTCGGGGATCCCGCTGAGGTGGGAACCACCGACCAACCTCAACGAACCGCAGGGCCTGCACCTGGCGTGCTATAGCTCCCCACAAGTCAAAGTGCTCGACTGGGGGGTGACCTCGAGCCCTGAGAGGTGGACGTCCTCCACGACGCTGGTCCTCTGTAAGGTCCTAGATGGCTAGAGGAGGGGTGAATAGCCTATAAAAATTCTACAAATACCACTAAGTAAACTTGTTAGAATAACAAACGGCGTAAAGCGAGTTTTGCTTAGCCAAAGGTTGTGATGCAAGCCTCCTATCCACAAGTCTAGTAGATTATGATCTCTAGTTCACACAAGAGCTATGTCATTAATTTTACACTAGAGAACAAGCTAACAACACTACTAGCAAAGCTACCACTAGAGCTACACAAGATAATATAGTAAAAGTAAGTGCAAGAGAGAGGATTATGATCCTTATACCGACGGTGAAGAGAAGATGTTGCCAATCACCAAGATGATATACAATCAATCAATATTGACAACAACACAATATGAAGACCAATCACCAAGAGACAAGAGACACAATATTTTTGTTCACCTGGTGTTCACTTGTGCACCGACAAGCTACGTCACCGGTTGTGTCGACCAACACTTAGATGGTTTCCCGGTGTGACCCTCAAGTCACTTGCCCCTTAAGGCACGCCCCGCAAGGCACCGCAAGACACCACTCTCAAGTGAGGTAACTCAATGACACACGCATTCCACTAGAGTTGCTTTTGGCGTCCCGCCGAGGAAAGCACAAGAACCTCTCACAATCAACCGGAGGTGGCCAAGAACAATCACCTTCTCTTGCCAACGCCTCCAACAATCTCCAAGCCGGCTAGGAGCGGTACTCTCTAAGAGTAACAAGAAATCTACCGGCTAAACCACCCACAAGTGCCACTAGATGCCCTCAAGCTATGCAATGCACTTTGGGATCACTCAATCTCACTTTTGATTTGCAATCAAGCAAGAGAGATGAGTGGGAGGAGAAGCTTTAGCTCAAAGGATGCACAAGAGTGTTAGAAATGCCAAGAGACCTCCCCAAGGGTCGGCCACCGAGTATTTATAAGCATCCCATACAAATAGAGCCATTGCCACTCCACTGAGCGTTTTTCAGGACGACCGGACGCGCAGGTCAGTAGCGTGCTCCAACGGCTAGTTTTCGCGCGTATAAACTTGTATTGACCGGACGCGGTGGTCACTAATGGGACCGGACGCGCAGGTTGCAACGAAACAACGAACAGAGAGGTTCCAGCAAGCTCCCGACGCGACCGGACGCGTCCGGTCATCACTGACCGGACTCGCTACAGCGTCCGGTCACTTTCGCCCGTGAAAAACACTGACCGGACGCGCTGACCGGACGCGCAGATGCTAACCAGACGCGTCCGGTCACAGACCACTCTTCGGTAAAACGGCGATATCTCTTAGCTCTGAACTCCGATTTCGATGATCTTTTACATTTTGGAAAGCTTACTCAGAGGGCTACATAACCCACTAAAGCACTTGATCCAGTTCACAATGGATCAAAGCAGTATTCCACTCCAAGAGCCATCCTAGTGTCCGGACAACACCGAAAAACCTTTTTCTCTTCACCAAGTTGATCAAAATCAACTCCAACACCTTCTCCTTTGCAAATGTGCCAACACCATCAAGTGTACATCTCCTTTGCAAATGTGCAAATGATATGATCCACTTCATATCATCACATGACCGTCTCGATCCATCGATCTTGACTTCACTTGCTCTTCACCGTTGCATCGGTCCATCGGCGCCAAGTCTTGCCCAAGCTTCACCATCGCATGGTCCTTTGCTTCGAAGCCTCGACTAGCCCTTCACCTTCACAACCGGTCCATCGAGCCAAGCCTCATCTTGGTCTTCACCATTTTGGTCATATGAGTCAATGTCATGTCTCATATTCAATGACCACCTTTATCTAAATCATCCACTTAGATACAAAGGTTAGTCCTAGGTTTCATCAATTAGCTAAAACCAAACTAGGGACTTTCAATCTCTCCCTTTTTGGTAATTGATGACAACCCTCACAAAGATGATTTTGATAATAAAAGTTTTGAACTTGTCATACTTGTCCAATCATTTTGCTCATAAGTAAAATTTGGACAATTATCACAAGCTCGGTTTTGGTAGCATTAGCTCCCCCTACATATATGCATAGAGTTTGGATTGAAAGCTTTGTACATATGCATGGATAGAAGTGTTGAGAGAGTAATTCTACCAAAATGATGCTAAGGTGTAAGAAATGGACTTTTGAAGCGTGATACCAATCGGAGTTGCCTTTTACACCATCCTTAGCATCATGAAGTAACTAGACATCCAACAAAACTCAAGAACCTCATGAGATCAACATTATATGTAAAGGTTCTTGGACCACTTGTAAAAACTTTAGGCATGTCTAGATACCACGTGTAAACTATTCCTATGCATGCTAGTAGATCATTTCAACATCCAAGATCTATACTAGCATTGCATCACACAAGCATGTATATTGACTTTAAATACATGTGCAAAGAGCAAGTCATATGAAAATGCACAAACAAATGCAACAACTTTGTTTATGAGCTTGCTCCCCCTACTTATGTGCATCAAAAATTTTATTTACCCCTTTATCATGTTGAATTATTTACCCCTTTATCATGTTGAATCATCTTTTTCTCTCCCCCTTTGTCAATAACTTACCCAAAAATGGGATCAAATTGTGGAGAGAAGAGAAAAAGTTTGATGGAGTAGGTTAAAATTTATCAAATTTGGTTCAACCTTGAACACTTGCCAAAGATATTTAATTCGATTTGAACCAAAGACATGCTTCTTCACACCTCCTAATAAGGGTTATCTTGCCTATGTTGAATTAAACACTTATAGCAAATCTTCTAGATTCAACACTAGGTGTGCAAGCTCACAAACATGTCATATGCCACCACTAGATCAAAACAAACATAGAGGCAATAGTGGTAACATATATCCATCAAATTCATTTGATTTATCATGAATGCTCATGCATACCACTTAATATGTCTACATGCTCTAGCAAGTCCTTAGCATAGGATGAATGACATGTCAATCAACTTTACCTTGCAATGTCGAAAGAGAGGCATGTCAATAAGTGGGTGGGGTGCATTCAACTCATGTTTGAGAAATCAAGAATGTTCAATTCATTCCTTAGCTTGCAAAACCTCTTTTTATCAAGTGGCTTAGTGAGAATATCGGTAAGTTGATCATCGGTGCCAACACTTTCAATGGCAATATCTCCCTTTTATTGATGATCTCTAATGAAATGATGTCTTATGTCAATATGCTTTGTTCTTCCATGTTGAACCGGGTTTTGTGTCATCTTGATTGCACTTTCATTATCACATAGCAATGGCACATTCTTGAAGTTGAGGCCATAATCCTTCAAAGTTGATTTCATCCATAGTAATTGTGCACAACAACTCCCCGCACTCACATATTCGGCTTCGGCGGTAGAGATTGCCACACTATTTTGTTTCTTTGAGGACCATGACACAAGTTATCTTCCAAGTAATTGACATGTGCCACTTGTGCTCTTTCTATTGATCTTGCAACCCCCATAGTCGGAGTCCGAATATCCAATCAATTCAAACTTTGACCCCTTGGGATACCATAGTCCAACATCTCTTGTTTGCTTCAAGTACCTTAATATTCTCTTTGCGGCCGTGAGACGACTTTCTCTAGGTGAGGCTTGATATCTAGCACACATGCAAACACTAAACATGACATCCGGCCTTGATGTGGTGACATAGAGTAGACTTCCAATCAAGGACCGATATTCCTTTTGATTCACCATTTTGCCATCAAGATCACTATCCAAATTTTCATTTGTACCCATTGGAGTTGAAATTGGCTTTGCATCTTGCATTCCAAACTTCTTCAACATGTCCCTTATGTATTTCCCTTGACTCACAAATGTCCCATTCTTCAATTGCTTGACTTGGAGACCAAGGAAGTAGCTAAGTTCACCAATCATAGACATTTCAAACTCTTTGACCATCATAGCACCAAATTCTTCACAATAAGCTTGATCGGTTGATCCAAAGATAATGTCATCAACATATATTTGCACTATGAATAGATCATTCCCAATCTTCTTGGTGAATAGAGTTGTATCAACCTTGCCCATCTTGAATCCCTTAGAGAGAAAGAAATCCCTTAGCCTCTCATACCATGCTCTAGGTGCTTGCTTTAAGCCATATCAAGCCTTCTTCAACTTGTACACATGGTTGGGTTTCTTGTCATCTTCAAATCCGGGCGGTTGCTCAACGAAGACTAACTCATTGATAATCCCATTGAGAAATGCACTTTTGACATCCATTTGATATAGTTTGATGTTGTGTGCACAAGCATAAGCCAATAGAATCCTTATTGCCTCCAATCTTGCCACGGGAGCATATGTCTCATCATAGTTAAGACCTTCAACTTGAGTGTAACTTTGAGCAACTAGTCTTGCTTTGTTTCTTACTACAATGCCATCTTGATCTTGCTTGTTTTTAAACACCCACTTAGTTCCAATCACATTGTACTCATTTGGCCTTTCTACCAACTCCCAAACATTATTTCATGTGAAATTGTTAAGCTCTTCTTGCATAGCCATGATCCAATCGGCATCCCTCAAAGCTTCTTCTATCTTCTTTGGTTCTATGGTTGACACAAATGATGCATGCTCACAAAACATAGCCAATCTTGATCTTGTTTGCACACCACTTCTAATATCACCAATAACACTATCAATGGGGTGATCTCTTGCAACATGTTGTGGTTGGAGTACTTGCACTTGATTGCTTGAGCTTGGTTGATCACTTGATGTATCTCGATGAGATGAACTAGCACCAAGATCTTGCACTTGAGAGTCACTAGCTAGCTTGAATGGAGAATTTAGCACTTGATCTTTATCATCATCTTGAATATCAATTACTTGCTTTGCTCTAATGTCTCCAATGTCCATGTTCTTCATTGCTTCCACCAATTGAGTTCCACCAACATCATCTATATTTTCCTCTTCATCTTGTGACCCATTGGTTTCATCAAATTGCACATCATGGACTTCTTCTAGAATGCCACTTGAGTTATTCCAAACTCTATAAGCTTTGCTTGTAGTTGAATAACCAAGTAGGAACCCCTCATCACATCTCTTGTCAAACTTTCCCAATCTAGTGCCCTTCTTCAAGATATAGCATTTGCAACCAAACACTCTAAAGTAAGAAATATTGGGCTTTCTTCCATGAAGTAGCTCATAAGGGGTCTTCTCTAGTAATGGATGACAATATAGTCTATTGATGTAGTAGTAAGCGGTATTAATTGCTTCATCCCAAAAAGATTGACTCACATTGTACTCATGAAGCATTGATCTAGCCATATCAAGCAATGTTCTATTCTTCCTCTCAACTAGGTCGTTTGATTGTGGAGTGTACTTGGTCGAGAATTGATGTCCAATGCCATAGTGATCACAAAGTTCTTCAATTCTTGTATTCTTGAACTCACTTCCATTGTCACTTCTCACTTTCTTGATTCTAATCTCAAACTCATTGTGAACTCTAGTGAGAAATGTCTTGAAGGTGTCAAACACTTCACTTTTGTCATTTAGAAAGAATACCCATGTGAATCTTGTGAAATCATCAACTATGACAAAGCCATACTTGTTGCCACCTATGCTTGTGTATGTTGTTGGTCCAAATAGATCCATGTGCATCAAATCAAATGCTTTGCATGTGCTCATTGTACTCTTCTTTGGATGTGAGCTTCCAACTTGCTTCCCGGCTTGACATGCACTACAAAGTTTATTCTTCTCAAATTCAACATCTTTCAAACCATTGACAAGATTGTGAGTTGTAAGCTTCTTCAATTGTTTCATGCCAACATGACCAAGCCTTCTATGCCAAAGCCAACCCATGCTTGATTTGGAGATTAAGCAAGTTGTCAAAAAAGTTTCTCTAGCATTGAAGTCAACTAGGTAGAGATTCTCATATCTAAAACCCTTGAATGCCACATTTGAACCATCCACACTAATAACTTCCACATCATCAACCCCAAAAATGCATTTGTAGCCTAGATCACATATTTGTGCCACGGATAGAAGATTGAAATCCAAGCTTTCAACTAGCAACACATTGGAGATACTCATGTCATTTGATACTGCAATCTTTCCCAAGCCAATAACCTTGCCTTTCTTGTTATTGCCAAATGTGATAGAATCAACACCACTATCATTGTCATTGATTGAGTCAAACATTCTTGATGTACCGGTCATGTGTTGAGTGCACCCACTATCAATAATCCAATGCCTTCCTCCGGCTTTGTAATTGACCTACAAGCAAGTCAATGAAGCTTAGGTACCCACTTTTGCTTAGGTCCTTGTAGGTTAGTAACTAAGCTCTTTGGTACCCAAATAGCCTTCTTATTTGGGCCCACAATTGGTGTACCAATAAACTTAGCTTGCACACCCTTCACACTCTTGGTAAGTACATAACAAGAATCAAAAGGTATAGCATTAACAAGATTCTTGCTTTGGTTTTTTTATTGCAATTATGCTCTAGGTGCCCAACTTACTTGCATCTATTGCAAAAACGACCATTGCCCTTCACAAAGCTAGGCTTTGGAGTTGCAAAGGCTGACTTGCCTTTCTTGGGGGTGTAGCCCAATCCCTCTTTGTTAAGAGAGAACCTTCGGCTACCCCAAGCACTTAAGCAAGCGGGCCTCACCACCATAGGCCTTGCCTAGGGCGTGAGTGAGCTCATCCACCTCCTTTTTTAGAGTCTCATTCTCAACCATTAGTGAGGCATCACAAGTGAAACCATCACTAGTAGTGAAGGTAGAGTCGGTGGTGGTGAATGAAGAGCTACAAGAAGGGTTAGCATTTGATATGATGATAGGTTCATAAAAGGATTCATCAATTATATCACATGTAATGCCTATATCACATGATACAACAACCTTCTTCTTTGCTTGTTGCTCAAGTAGCAATGAGTGAGCCTTTTCAAGCTTGGAATGAGCCTTACCAAGATCCTCATGGTCTTCCACTAGACTCTCATGAGTGGTCTTAAGCTCACTAAGGACTTTCTCAAGTATTGCTACTTTCATTGAAAGCTTCTTACACTCCTTGTCATTGGCAATAGCTATGTCTCTAGTTTGTTGCATCAAGCCATATAGTTGTTCTTTAGTTGGTTCATCATCATTATTTTCATTATCATTATCACTATCATGAGCATATTCCATTTCACTTTCGTTATCACTCTCATCATATAATACCTTAGCTTCTTTAGCCATGAAGCATGAAGAGGATGAATCAAATAGTGATGGCTTCTCATTGATAGCAATGGAAGCAAAAACCTTGTTGGATGATTCTTCTTCTTCTTCTTCTTCGTCATCACTTTCCCAAGTGGCCACATAGGCACCATTTTTGCCTTTCTTGAATATCATCTTGGCTTCTCTCTTCTTCTTCTCGAACTTGTCCCTCTTGTTGTTCTTCTTCTTGTATAGGGATATTCGGCTTGAAGGTGTTCGGTGCTATCACAATTGAAGCACTTCCTTTGTTGCTCATTTCTTTTGAAGTTGTCATTTCTCTTCTTAAAGCCTCTTCTCTTGATGAACATGTGACCCATCTTCTTGACTACAAGAGCAAGTGCCTCATCATCAATTTCAAATTCCCCATCTTCATTGTTGTCTTCTTCTTCTTCAATGATGGTAGCTTTGCCCTTGGAGGAGGTGGCCTTGAATGCCACGGTCTTCTTCTTCTTCTCATCTTCCACCTTCTCCTTGTCATCAACATCTTGATCATATTTGTCATAGGTCAATACTTCACCAAGCAAATCATTAGGCTTCATTGCTTCAAGCCCATCTCTTTGCAACATCATGATCAACATCTTGAATCTTCTAGGTAAGCTCAATAAGAACTTGTGACAAAAATCTTGATCTTGAGTCTTGTGCCCTAAGCTCTTGAGATCATTGACTATCACTTGCAATCTATGAAACATTTCAATGATTGTTTCATCATCCTTTTTCTTGAAGTTCTCAAACTCACTCTTGAGCCCATATAGCTTGGCACTCTTCACAACCTTAGTGCCTTCATATGTCTCACTTAACTTTGTCCATACTTCACTAGCCAATTCCAAATCCTTGATGCCCTCAAACACTTTTGTGTCAATACCATTGTAGATTGTATTGAGAGCCATTCTATTGCATGTTCTATTTGCTCTATCCTCATCGGTGAGATGATCGGGATCAATGATAGCAAAATCATTCTCGGTGACTTGCAATACTCTCTCATGAATAGAACCAAGGTACATTGTCATTTTTTTCTTCCAATGAGCAAAAGAACTAACACCATCAAAGAACGGTGGCTTGCCCCCAACATGATTGAACACAATTTGAGCCATTTTTCACACCGAAGGATGTTAAGCCTTGATTGAGACGGTGACCACGGCTCTGATACCACTTGTAAGGTCCTAGATGGCTAGAGGGGGTGAATAGCCTATAAAAAATTCTACAAATACCACTAAGCAAACTTGTTAGAATAACAAACGGCGTAAAGCGAGTTTTGCTTAGCCAAAGATTGTGATGCAAGCCTCCTATCCACAAGTCTAGTAGATTATGATCTCTAGTTCACACAAGAGCTATATCATTAATTTTACACTAGAGAACAAGCTAACAACACTACTAGCAAAGCTACCACTAGAGCTACACAAGATAATCTAGTAAAAGTAAGTGCAAGAGAGAGGATTGTGATCCTTATACCGACGGTGAAGAGAAGATGTTGCCAATCACCAAGATGATATACAATCAATCAATATTGACAACAACACAATATGAAGACCAATCACCGGGAGACAAGAGACACAATATTTTTGTTCACCTGGTGTTCACTTGTGCACCGACAAGCTACGTCACCGGTTGTGTCGACCAACACTTAGATGGTTTCCCGGTGTGACTCTCAAGTCACTTGCCCCTCAAGGCATGCCCCGCAAGGCACCGCAAGACACCACTCTCAAGTGAGGTAACTCAATGACACGCGCATTCTACTAGAGTTGCTTTTGGCGTCCCGCCGAGGAAAGCACAAGAACCTCTCACAATCAACCGGAGGTGGCCAAGAACAATCACCTTCTCTTGCTAACGCCTCCAACAATCTCCAAGCCGGCTAGGAGCGGTACTCTCCAAGAGTAACAAGAAATCCACTGGCTAAACCACCCACAAGTGCCACTAGATGCCCTCAAGCTAAGCAATGCACTTTGGGATCACTCAATTTCACTTTTGATTTGCAATCAAGCAAGAGAGATGAGTGGGAGGAGAAGCTTTAGCTCAAAGGATGCACAGGAGTGTTAGAAATGCCAAGAGACCTCCCCAAGGGCCGGCCAACGAGTATTTATAAGCATCCCATACAAATAGAGCTGTTGCCACTCCACTGAGCGTTTTTTGGGACGACCGAACGCGCCGGTCGAAACTGACCGGACGCGCAGGTCAGTAGCATGCTCCAATGGCTAGTTTTCTCGTGTATTAACTTGTATTGACCGGACGCGGTGGTCACTAACGGGACCGGACGCGCAGGTTGCAGCGAAACAGTGAACAGAGAGGTTCCAGGAAGCTCCCGACGCGACTGGACTCGCTGCAGCGTCCAGTCACTTTCGCCCGCGAAAAACACTGACCGGACGCGCTGACCGGACGCGCAGGTGCTGACCGGACACGTCCGGTCACGAGTCCGATCACATACCACTCTTCGGTAAAACGGCGATATCTCTTAGCTCCGAACTCCGATTTCGATGATCTTGGACATTTTGGAAAGCTTACTCAGAGGGCTACACAACCCACTAAAGCACTTGATCCAGTTCACAATGGATCAAAGTAGTATTCCACTCCAAGAGCCATCCTAGTGTCCGGACAACACCGAAAAACCTTTTTCTCTTCACCAAGTTGATCAAAATCAACTCCAACACCTTCTCCTTTGCAAATGTGCCAACACCATCAAGTGTACATCTCCATGTGCTTGTGTGTTAGCTTTTTCTCAATCATTTTCAAAGGTTTTCCAGTTAGCTCACTAGGCCCTACATGCAATGCACTTCATGAATTCACCTAGTGGCACCCGTGTGTCGAATAACCGATAAGACTTCCCCTCTTAATAGTTCAGCTATCGACCCTAAACCACTCACACCCTCTATGGTGTCTTGAGTGTAAAACAAAATGGCCATATGGTTATACCTTTGCCTTGAGCCCATTTTGTTTCTCCAAATGATATGATCCACTTCATATCATCACATGACCGTCTCGATCCATCGACCTTGACTTCACTTGCTCTTCACTGTTGCATCGGTCTATCGGCGCCAAGTCTTGCTCAAGCTTCACCATCGCATGGTCCTTCGCTTCGAAGCCTCGATTAGCCCTTCACCTACACAACCGGTCCATCGAGCCAAGCCTCATCTTGGTCTTCACCATTTTGGTCATATGAGTCAATGTCATGTCTCATATTCAATGACCACCTTTATCTAAATCATCCACTTAGATACAAAGGTTAGTCCTAGGTTTCATCAATTAGCCAAAACCAAACTAGGGACTTTCACCCTCTGGCCTAGGAGTCACCTAAGCTCACGTACGTCCTGAGCGATGACGCGGTGGAGTCTGAACTGTCTGCTCCTCTGTCTCCTCTGGATCCTCTGTGGGCTGATCTGCAGGTATATCCTCTGTCTCCTCGGTGGCCTTAGTACCGAGCTATTGACCTTCAAGATGAAAGCGACGCTCGCCAATGTGAATCCCACTACTCCTACCACCCCTCTCTGCCATCTCTGCTGCATCTGTAACTGCATGAGCTATCTCTGCATCTATGAGTGTTCTCTTCCTCTTCTTGGCAGAGGTCTTCTTGCGCTTGCCACGCGCAACCTCTGTCAGTCTAGGAGGACTCTCGTCCCCGTTACTAGGTGCACCCCCAGCATTCTTGCAGCGAACCATACTGACTAACTGCCGAGAAAACCCTGAAAGATGGTGAACTGACACTCGAGAGGCTTGGCCTCAATCCATATCCGCAGGCTTGGCCTCAGATTCAAATCTGATCAACTGCCACCCAAAACACTGACATGACTCACTGTAAAGATAGAATAGATGGATCTACTATAAGCAACATATATTATCTAATAGATAAAAGGTCCTAATGGTAGCAAGCATGTGAGATAAGATCTGAATAGAATGTGATAGTTACCTCCAATCGACAAGAATCTGGTGAAAGGATGAGAGACCTTGATGCGTGAGAGTTCCCCGGAAGCACCGGATGAGCGCTAAAATTGCCAAGACAAGCAATGTATGATAAGAATTTGAATGAAACGTCACGACAAACCCTAGAAACAAGAAGATGAAGCCACCTTCATGGACGGAGGATGGCCGAAGATGGTTAGGGTTAGGGCAAGGAGGAATCCTCGCGAGGAGAACTCAGTGGCGCGTGATGGAGGAGGAGGTGACGGTGCACGACAGCGCTGGCGTGGGAGAGCGGCGAGGAACGGTGGTGAAGGCCTGTGGAGGCGCATCAAGGAGCAGGGGCAGCGCACGGTGGCGGCGCCCGAGGCGAGGGCTGCGCGAGCTGCGGTGGTGCGGCAAGGCAACGGCACTGCGCGGCGAGGCAATGGCGCGGCACGGTGAGGAGGAGGCGCAGGCACGGTGGTGCTCGGCGAGTCAGCGAGAGCGAGCTAGGGCACGGAGCGGCAGCGTACGGCGGGCAAGAAAGCGGATGAAAGAAGAACGAGATCGAAACGAAAAGGTTATATGAGGGCTCAGATCTGCTTTCGACACACTGACCGGACGCGGTGGTCGCTTGACCGGACGCGGTGGGGCAGCGTCCGGTCAGAGTCCAGTAAGCTCCTGGAGCGACCGAACGCGTCTGGTTAGGGCTGATCAGATGCAGACAGAGTTCGGTCGGAGGTCATCCGGGAAACTCATCGCACATGACCGGATGCGGTGGTGGGGTCCGGGACCGGACGCGGTGGTCACAACGACGCGTCCGGTCGAGCGTCCGGTCACAGGTCCAAGAGAAAGTCTTCGGGATGACCGGACGTGATGGTGGTCGCCGGGACCGGACGTAGTGGTGAAGCAGCACCGCGTCTGGTTCAGCGTCCGGTCCAGCGTTCGATCACAGTTTAACGCCTTTCTTCAATCTGATCTTCGACGCGACTTCTCCCAATCAAGTTCCAATTGAAAGAGACACAAATAAACACCAATTGGAACCTGATATGAGTGACCTCACTCAAACCCTTAAGTTTTTTAAAATATTTTGCCTTAGGCTAGTATTGTTTTTAGGAAAATATGCAATAAACACTCGAGGAGCAACGTATTGCCATGCAATAGAGTTTATGAACCCTTGGGAGCGTCAAATGCTCTCTCTATTCATGGACGAACACAGAGGTTGCTCAAAGCCAAACCAAAAAGAAATGACAAAGTAACAACCATGTATATGCAATGCAAAGCAAGAAAGAAAGACTAGGTTGCTTGTCAAGTTTGATCCACGGTTAGGCTTGTTCACTCCTCCAAAGGAGGGTTATCGTAACCGTGTTAGACAAGTCCTATATGCATTGCAGAGAATTAAACATGACAAATGATACAATGCAATGTAAGGGACAACACAAGCTCATTTTTTAAAGTTACTAGAGTCAAGCACATTTAGTTCACTTCTCAACCTACAAAAGGTAGCCTCATCCAAAGGTTTAGTGAAGATATCCGCTAATTGATTTTCACTTCTTACACCTTCTAGTGATATATCATTTTTAGCAACATGATCTCTTAGAAAGTGATGGCGGATATCAATGTGCTTGGTGCGTGAGTGTTGTACCAAATTATTAGCAATTTTAACGGCACTTTCATTGTCACATAAAATTGGCACCTTTTCAAGAACAACTCCGTAGTCTAGGAGGGTTTGTTTCATATATATAAGATTTGTGCACAACAAGCCCTCGCAGCAATGTATTCCGCCTCGGCGGTGGACAAAGTCACACTATTTTGCTTCTTAGATGACCAAGATACTAAAGACCTCCCAAGCAAATAGCATCGTCCGGATGTGATTTTTCTATCAATTTTGCAACCGGCATAATCCGAATCAGAATAGCCAACTAGTTGGAATCTAGCTTCTTTGGGATACCAAAGACCAATGCTTGGGGTGTGCTTAAGATATCTTAAAATTCTTTTTACGGCACTTAGGTGAGGTTCTTTAGGGCACGCTTGAAAGCGAGCACACATGCACACACTAAACATGATATCGGGCCTAGATGCGGTAAGGTACAACAAGCTACCAATCATAGAACGGTAGAGAGTTTGATCAACCGGTTTACCTCCCTCATCTAGGTCGAGATGTCCATTTGATGGCATTGGGGTCTTGATTGGCTTACACTCTTCCATCTTGAATCTCTTGAGAAGATCCTTGCTATATTTTTCTTGAGAGATGAACATTCCTTCTCTCATTTGCTTGACTTGAAAACCAAGGAAGAATGTGAGTTCACCAATCATAGACATCTCAAACTCCTTCAACATCAATCCACCAAATTCCTTGCAATAATCTTCATTTGTTGATCCGAAGATAATATCATCAACATAGACTTGACAAATGAAGATCTCCCCATTAAGCTTCTTGGTGAATAGTGTGGTGTCGACCTTTCCAATAGTGAAGCCCTTCTCAATGAGGAAGTCCCGGAGGCACTCATACCATGCTCTAGGGGCTTGCTTGAGCCCATATAGCGCCTTGGACAACCTATAAACATGATTAGGATATCTAGGGTCTTCAAACCTGGGAGGTTGATCAACATAGACTAGTTCATTTATGAAGCCATTTAAAAATGCACTTTTCACATCTATTTTATATAGTTTCATATCATGATGTGATGCATATGCAAGAAGGATACGAATGGCTTCAAGTCTTGCAACGGACGCAAAGGTCTCTCTAAAATCAAGACCTTCAACTTGAGAGAACCCCTTTGCAACTAGTCTTGCCTTGTTCTTCACCACTACACCTTGGTCATCTTGCTTGTTGCGGAACACCCATTTGGTTCCAATGACTCTTGCACCTTTTGGATGCTCTTCAAGTGTCCAAACTTGATTGCGGGTGAAGTTGTTCAATTTTTCATGCATAGCATTCACCCAATCCGGATCTTGAAGAGTTTCTTCTACATTCTTAGGTTCAAGACAAGAGACAAAAGAGTGATGTTCAACAAAAGAAGCAAGCTTTTGAGATCGAGTCATTACACCCTTTGTGGACTCCCTATGATGAGATCTTGTGGATGAGCTTGAAGTAGAGGTGAGTTTCTTCTTTCAACCACTTGGGGAGATGGTTGAGGAGCATCAACATCTTGAGCTTGTGCCTCAGCTTGTTCGTGAGAGACATGAGTGTCTTTATTTTCAACTCTCTCATTCTTATCATCATCTTGAGGCACATGTGATGAAGATGGTGGATTGACAATTTGTACATCGTCTTCATCATCTTTTGGCTTGATGTCTCCCACTAGCATGTTCTTCATTGCCTCCCTCAATGGTTCATCACCTACATCATCAAAATTCTCAATTGCTCCTTGGGAGCCGTTAGATTCATCAAATTCCACATCATATGTTTCTTCAACCAAACCGGTGGTATGGTTAAATACTCTATATGCTTTAGACTTTGATAAGTAACCAACAAGAAAACCAATATCACAACGTCTTTAAAACTTCCCTAGGTGTTGACGCTTCTTGTAGATGTAGCATTTGCAACCAAACACCTAGAAGAATGAGACGTCCGGCTTTTTCCCATTAAGCAACTCATAGGGGGTCTTGCCAAGAAACTTTTGTAGGAAGAGGCGATTTGAAGCATAGCATGCGGTGTTGATTGCCTCGGCCCACAATTTCTCCGGTGTGTTGTACTCATCTAGCATTGTTCTTGCAAGGGTGATCAAAGTCCGGTTCTTTCTCTCAACTACACCATTTTGTTGAGGAGTATAGGTTGATGAAACTTCATGCTTGATTCCAATCTCATCACAATAAGCTTCAATGTTTGTGTTGTCAAACTCTTTGCCATTATCACTTCTAATCTTCTTTATCTTGACTTCAAATTCATTTTGAGTTCTCTTTGCAAACTTCTTGAAGCAATTTGCCACTTCGAATTTGTCATGAAGGAAGAAAGTCCAAGTGTATCTTGAATAGTCATCCACAATCATAAGACAATAAAGATTTCCACCCAAGCTCTTGTAAGTTGTAGGACCAAACAAATCCATGTGTAGAAGTTCTAGAACTCTTGATGTTAACATGTAAGCTTTGGTTGGATGAGTATTTGCAACTTGTTTGCCGGCTTGACATGCACTACAAGGTTTGTCCTTCTCAAACTTTACATCCTTCAAACCCCTCACTAATTCCTTCTTCAATAGTTTGTTAAGAGTGTTCATTCCAACATGAGCAAGCCTCCTATGCCAAAGCCACCCAAGTGAAGTCTTGGTGAACAAGCATGTCATCAAGTTTGCATCTTCAGAGGTGAAGTCAACAAGATAAAGATTGTTGTATCTAAAGCCTTTGAATATCATTTGCTTGTCATCTATCTTTGAAACTACCACTTCATTTGGTGTGAACAAGCATTGGTAGCCAAGGTCACAAAGTTGCCCAACGGATAGCAAGTTGAAACTCAAGGAAGCAACATATAGCACATTTGAAAGAGAGTGATCATTTGATATTGCAATCTTGCCTATACCCTTGACTTTGCTCTTTGAATTATCTCCAAATGTGATCTTCTCTTGACATACCCCATTCTCTTCAAGTGAGGTGAACATACGAGGATCACCGGTCATATGTTGAGTGCAACCACTATCAATAACCCAATGAGATCCACCGGTCTTGTAGTTCACCTACACACAAGAGATCAAGCTTTTTGTTTAGGGACCCAAACTTGAGAGGGACCCTTGACTTTCTCAACTAGTGACTTGGCAACCCATATTTTCTTAGGCCTATTCTTGTTTGAGGGACCCAAGAACATAACTTTCATCTTTCCACTTGAATCTTTTCTAAGCATGTAATGAGCATTGAAGGCAAAGGGTCTATCATGCTTGGGCAAGGGTTGTGGTGGTGGAGTTTTGCACTCATGAGCAAAATGACCCTCTTGTCCACACTCAACACATCTCTTTGGCTTGGGCTTTGACTTGCTTTGTTGTTGTTGAGCTTTAGCCTTCTTCTCTTAATTTGCCAAGTAACCAATGCCACTTCTATCCATCTTCATGACGGTGTTCATGAGTAGCTCACTTTGCAAATATTGGCCTCTTGTGAACTTGCTTAGGCCGGTCTTGAGATGCTCTTTCTCTTGCTTGAGCTTTTTGTTTTCTTCAATAAGTGACTCATTTGATGTTTGCTTTTCAAGAGCCATCAACCCTTTTAGCTTCTTGTTCTCACTTGTAAGCATCTCATTCTCACTCCTGAGCTTGGCATAATCATTGTAACAGAACCGACCAAATTATAAGAGCACAAGTACAAAAACAAGCGCCAAAATGCTCAAATTTTCGAACTTGAGCCCATATAATCCCGGTAGTCAATCGAAACCATGAAGGATTTCAAACTAACTTGCTTACAACCAAGATCGCATCATTCAACATAACACATCACACGTTACATTTCACAAGTAGTTCCGAAATCCACTTACACACACGGAGTCACAAATTATTACAAACCAAGTTCATAAAGTAGCGAAAGCATAACACACACCATTTGTTCAAATACTACTGCCAGTCTTAACGATCAACATTCCGCAAAAGCATTAAGGAAAGTATATAATGGATGATCACGCCTGAGTGATCTAGTCTTCGTCACCCGTAGGGTGGAGACAGTTCTTGCAGAAGCCTTGGTAAAGCATATCATCTGCAACAGGAGGGAATAAACCCTGAGTACTGGAATGTACTCAGCTAGACTTACCCGTCAAAAACCAGAAATAAGATGACACCAAGGATTATGCAAGGCTTTCACAAATGGGCTAGCTGACATCACATTTTGCAGAAAGGCATAAGTAATTGAAACTCTTTTAACCTGTACTAGCAGTTATTTTTAGCATTTACCTGTCATCTATCTTAGCACTTGTACTAAACATGCACTTGATTATAATCAAACAATTAATATCATTATATCCATAGCAGGTACAAATTGCGGCAACATTGTATCATTCACTTAACCATCTGTTCAATTTAATGAGATCTACGTTGCCGCTGCTCAAGTCAATTGCTCACTAACTGGGAGCGATGGCGATTCGAATCGAATTCCTATCCAGCTGGAGGGGTATTTCTAACACTCACCGAGTCACGCCTGGCGAGGGAAAGGTCACCTTTCGTACAGTTCAGGAATCGCGGGTCCGAATGATGTCGCGTCCCCAAGGGCGACACTCTGCCAGGCGACAGGGACTCTAACCCCCCTTGGTCTCACGCCAATGTCTCCAAGCACATCCTTTCTCTCCTCCAAGATGCAACCTACCATTCAATTCCCGGCCTGAACCATATTACTCAGCTTCGCGGTCGAAACGACTTATCCGACCAACTAAGTGTTAGACTGCGTTCAACATGACTCAAGGACGTACAGCGAATCGGTCCTTAAACGACTTAGATTGGCATAGCTCCGCACCCAAGACGTGAAGTGTCTTGCGGCTGCACTATCGAACTCCCGCCCGGTCTCAATTTCATTTTAAGGCATGGTTCCATCCACGATAGCCATATAGCCACTCGTGACCCATTCCTACATCTCGTGGATGACCGGAAATCACCCGACTTCTACCGGACTAAGCAGGGCTAAGCATTGACACATGCCTAAACCTAATTTAGGATTAAGTACGATATCTGGACAAGGATAGGTATAATGCAACAAGTGTTTTCACACAACTCCTATAACTTAATGCAGTAAACAAGTAAAAGTACTCAAGATTGATTTATAAAACAATAGGGTCTGCATGCACCGGGGCTTGCCTTTCAGAAAAGAGGATGGCCGATGATCTAGGCACTCTGATAATTCCTCAGTGGCGCCTCCTTCGTTGACTGCTTCTTCGGGCTCCCCTGGCTGCTCCTAGATCTCCTCCGAGATCGCTCCCTCGAACTCGAGAAGAGTCACCCCCTCCGGAACACCTATTGCATGTGTGCATATTAAGTTTCATGAATGCATAATGAAGGATGTAGCATGCTCAGGATGAAATGCATTACAACCACTCCTAAAGCTCTATTCAAATCACTTCAATTATTAAGTGTAAATTTCCTCTCTGGTAGAGAAGTACTCACCTAATCTACTCAACCTAAGGTATAGTTGTTCCTCCTCTATTAAGGCCCTAACACCTAACAATCACAAGAACAACTTTATTTAAGTTACCATGTCCAAGTACAAAATATCAAAGCAAGACATTCTGGACAGCAGCTAAGTGTTTCTAACATAACTGGAGATTCTTAAATCCAAAAGACATGATCCAAGACAATCTGGAAAGCTTATCAAATGCTCAAATCACTTTCAGACTTCAACACTTAATTCCTAAGTTTTACTGGTTGAATTTCTATAGTTTCAGAAATCTGTCCTCTCCAAACAGAGAGCAGCCATTTCTGGACAGTCACTTAAAACAGTAATAACTCCTAGACTACTAAGCCAAATGCCCCCAAATTTTGAAACAAGCTAGTTTATCAAATTTACTACCACTTTGTTATTCACAAGTTTTCCAGCCAACACTTTTATTAAGGGTCAAATCCATAATTGCTACTAGCTGTCCAGAAAAACCTAGAAATATGAAGATTAAATATTTCTTTATGTGTCAAACTTCCTCTATGACTAAACTAATGATACCAATAGTTCACACATGTCATAAAAACACCAGAAAGTAAGGTGTGCCAACCTAGAACATTTATTTTCACCCCTTTCTTAATTTTCTAAATTAATTAAGTGGAAAATTAAACCTATATGCAAACTGCTTATAAAATTCTACAAGCATTATAGGAGACTCTCTGACCTAAAAAGAGGCTACTGTAAAAATTTTAACTAAAGTTATTCACAGAAACTCTCTACACAAAATTCACAAGCCAAAAAGGCTGATTTTTTGCATAATTAACAAATCACATTAAAAAGTATCAAACAACAGAATTCTTATTTTTCTTAAGCACTTTAGGGTACCAGGACACTCTCCACAAATTTATAAGAACATTGCACATGTAGAAAAATTACTAAAATTCATTCAAGTATTTCCTAACATAACATGATATCATCATAACTTGAAAAATACTCAAGCACTAGTACCCAAATTTTTACCAGAGCTAGTACATGCATAAAATAACCTTCCCACCAATTTTCACAATTTTTGGGACAACATAACTCCAGTTATTCATTTAACAAGTTTGTATCTAACTTAAGACACATTTCAAAACCCTAATTAATCCTTCTAGAAAATAAATATCACACACCTATTTTATATTTTTCTTAAATACTACACTTCATGCAGAGCCCAACAAAATTTAAATCATAATTTTTGAGCAAGTAAAACCCAAGATATGAATTTCCTAAACCTCATCTAAAATCTGTGACAATATAAAAGGAAAAACAAAAACTAAAATCCTATCTCGCTACTGGGCCGGCCTCTACGCTGACGCGGCCCAACCGCGCACGCGGCCTGCTCAGGCCGTCACGCCCGCGCACGCGACGCCTGCCAGGTGGGACTGGATGGCAGTGACAGAGAGGACAGAGGAGGGGAACGGCGGCCGAAGTTCGCCGCCGGTGGCGGTTCCGGCGAAGCCAAGGGCACCGTCATGTTCACCTCAACGATGCGAACCTATGGGTACCACCTAAGGGAACTATGGCTGTAGGTAAGGAGGTCATCGACGAAAATGGCGGTCCACGGCCGCGGCTTGCTGACGCCGGTGAGCTAGACGGCGGCTCGGCCCAAATAGCCGGTCTCGTGAGCATCAGCGGCTCAAGGCGGACTCAACGCACCCAAGAATGGAGATGGTAAGACACTAGAGGGGTATGGCCACACTACGGGGAGTGCTCCGGCGAGGAATGTCCGAGGCGGACAGTGCCGGACGCGGCAATGCCGCCTTACCTCCACACGGTTGACCCAAATGCAAGGTGGAGGATGGAGTGGGCTTCAAGGCGGAGCGGTGGGCGAGTTTTTGTGGGCAGTAGTGCGGTGGAGAGTGCACGCGAGCTCGCCGGAGTGGAGGCGGCAATGGCGCTCGGTTTTTCTGCCTGGGCGAGGAGAGAGCGAGAGAGAGAGACTGTGGCACGAGTGAGGGCGGAGATCGATGTCGTGGCGACCTTGAAGACCCGGTGGCCTGACGGGTGGGGCCGCGGCCGGCGTATGGCTGCCACCGAGCGCCCACGCGTCATCGAGGACCTGTCTCCGGTCGGCCACAACTGAAGACCGCATTCAGAGTTAACTGAATAGAGCCGGCATTAGGTGACTGACAACGTGATTTCAACGATAATTATCTTCTAAACTAGCTCGAGTTAGCAGAAGATGATAATACCAAATTTGCAGAGCTACATGAAGACTACAACTTTGTCAATTGGCTCAAGGACTGGTTCGGCCTGGTTTGTGAGTTATATGGCGTCAAAGTGAAGTACATTGAAACTGAAATTTCGAATCTCAGGATTTTTCTAAGTGTTGACAGCCCTTCAAACTGACTTGTGGGCCATTTTTGAGAATTTTCTGATCATTTTCATGATATGGCCATATTGAGACTTTTGTTCCCTAGGAAATTATCTACAACTTTGCTTAAGGTTTCTCCTCCATGCAAGGTCTCTAAGCTAGACTTTTAATTGGTCAAACCAAGGCATTCTAGGGTCTATTATTGGTCAACAGCACATGGAAGGGCATTTTGGTAATTTTGTTCAACATGAACATTGCTCCACTAGTTACCCTAAATGCAATTAAGGTGTTGTAGGATATAATTGGCCACTCTACCCCTTAGTTACACAAAAAAACTAGTGTCACATGATTGGAAACAAGCAAAACCCTAATACACCCCAAAAATGTTGCATGCCATGTTGCACATGTTGTGAGACTTGGTTGCATCCAATGGTCCCAACAAAATGTGCTAACCAAATTGTCATATTTCAAAATATGTGAACCAAAGTTGTATCTACAATTTGCACCACTCACATTTCATAAGCAATCATTTTGTGAAACAAACACATAAGACATGTGGCATACTCATGTTGCAAGCAAAATAAAACACAAATGAGATGATGAATGCTCATGCTTATGAAATGCAATGCAATTATGGAAGCTAAACACCTGAGGTGTTACAATCATCATAGTTGTTGGACTCAACCACACTCTTGCCTTTGCCACTAGAGCCTTGCTCAATGCTCTCAATGATCAAGTCATCACATGATGTAGCTATATCAATCTTAACAACTTGGTTAGTAGCATCATGTGTCTCAAGAGAAAGCTCATTAGCAACAACAAGACTATCATAATTGATTTTCAATGTAGTGTATTTGTCTTTTAGTGAGTTGTGCCTAGTGTTGAGCTCATCATGCTTCTTCTCAAGTTTATCATGTTCATCTCTAAGCTCTTTGTTGGAAGTTTTGAGCTCCTTGAGAGTAGAAGACATAATTTCATTTTGATCTTTGAGCTCATCACTAGTCTTTTGTGCATTCTCTAACTTAGATGAGAGTGAGTCATTTTCATTTTGGAGCTCATCATTTTCATTTCTAGTTCTTCTTATGACTTTAGAGTATTTGTTCAACAATTTTACAAGTTCATCATAAGAAGGTGTGTTGACATCGTTTTTAGCACGTGTCAAGATGGTCAGGAAGGGCTAATCAGCAGAGGAAAGATTACTGTGTAGATTGATAGCCGATGAAAAAGAGCTTGTAAAGAAGGCTGCTTATGAGTGGTGGTGGTGGCATGTGGATTCAAATTGAAGTGTTGCTGATAAGGTTAAGGGTATTATTACCGATGCCGATGAAAGAAGACTTAAAGACTGCTGCCGATGAAACAGGGAGTGTGCCGATGGAAGAGACTTGAAGGTTGCTGCTGATGGAACAGGGAGTGTGCTGATGGAAAGAAGGTCGATGAGAGTACCTGTTGGGCATTCTTAACGTCACTACCAAAAGTAGACTTAGTTTTCTAATTCTGATAACGGCGCCAAAAATGCCAAACCTATCCCTCATGCCACTTAAGCCAAGTTGTCATCCCCAGCATGACATGAGAGACGCGGTATTGAAATATGCATTTGCTCATCAAGATAAATAATAAAAGGGATCTGCAAGCGCACAGATTAATACCGATGTAGCATTTTAACCGGGAAGTATTCCAGGTATCGTTATTTATATTTTTACCACTGGGAAGGGATTTCTAAGTATCATGGTTGATAATGGAATGAGAATATGGAACTGAGTACACATCATTGCATGTATAACCGAGAGTATTTATCAATCTCTTTATACAGGTATAAATGTCACATTAAGTAAAGGTAAAGTGATAATGGTGACAAAGATAATTAATCTGATCAGCTAGCCACATATAATAATGATAAGCACCTCAACAGATATTCTAGCAAGTCATTAGCATGGAATTAGGATGAACTACAAAGATATTCCCTAAGTTATTATTAACTATAAAGTCTAGCATATCATAGTTAGTGCAATTATACTTGGCAATCATGGTGAGAAAAGACTATATCCATGCATAGTGAATATTAGCAAGGAAGATGAAGAACATAGCAATCACTCCCCTGTAATAGTGTTGCTCTGCCTGCCCTATACACGAGAGGGGGACTATATAAGAATCAACGAAGCTGTCACTATCGCGAACTACCCCACAATCCGGCATATAGGGTGCAATCGCAGATAAATACGGTATAGACACCACGTCTACACAATAGTTATCATTCACCCACCGTACACATGGATAAACGCTATACGATCCTAGGCATGTATATAATTCCAATCTAACTAAGCCAAGCATATAACTATGATAAACTAAGAACAATATAATTGCAAATATAATCAAGTAGAGCAAAGTCATAACCAATATATTGAAATAGAACAAAGTCATATTCATAATATTGAAGAACAATGATGAACAATTGAAGAACAATAGAGGAATTACCAAGAATCCTCTTGACAGATCCGGGAACCAATCGAAGATTGACTCCTTCTAGTTCTAATCCTATGTAGCTATGCTAACTAGAGATCTAGTTGATGTGGTGGCTCTAGGGCTTGATCAGAGGCTCTCCTCCTGAATTAGGGTTTGAAGTATGAGACGAGGGCCTCTCCTCCAGGGTCAGGGGCCTTGCTTATATAGCCCTTTCGGATGAATCTGGGCCGTTGGATCAAACCAACATTGATCGTGCGGTTTTCCTTGATCCACTAGGTCGGTGGAGCATAATCCTCGAGGCGGAGCCTGATTGGCTGAGCCAGCAGGGCGGGCGCCCTAGGGACTAGGGCGGGCACCCTGTCCCCGGCTCTGTTACGCCTCCCGTTCGTTCTCATAGCTTCTGGACTCTTCTAGATGTAAGATAATTACGTGTTCGGTTAATATCCCGTCATTAATCCGACATGTGGGCCTTTCTTCTGTATTTCCTGATAACCCCCTGCAGAAATAGATAAACAGCAAAACTCGTGGAATTCTGTCAGATAAAACCCTAAGTCTAGGTGTTGGTTTCATTTGGATCCTTTTCTCTATTTATTTGATAGTTATAATTGATACTTAAGGACCGTCAACAAACTCCCCCAAGCTTACCTCTTGCTCGTCCCTGAGCAAGGAGAGACTCAGTAGTTGCTGAAATGCCTTTGAATTTTGATGGTACACATGCTTTCAAATAGAGTCTCATCTCTGAGTTAAAGTAAACTGTCAAGACTTAAAACTTACTCATTATACCTTTCACCATGGGGCTTGCAACCGTCACCTTTGTCTTGAGCGGTTAAAAGATAGAACAGTCTAGTCAAGCGCCATGTCTCTTATTCTTGATTAGCTATAGCTCTTGGAGTTTTTTGTAGATTTTTAAATAAAGCTCAGAGATTCCTTGTATGACTCTCTCAGGTCTCTCTTTTGTGGTATTTCTGGATCCTCACCAAGGCAGTAATAATGTCTGCCTTCTCTCAAAGCAAAGTATGTAGTATTTGTGGTATAAGGCAGAGTGACATTGCCTTCTCTCTCATCCTATTCTAATAAGGCTTTTGATATCTGGAGCTCATCGGTGGGAGATAAAGTATACATACTTACAAGACATTTATTGCATAGTCAAACCATGGATCCAGAGAAATAAGCCAATAAGTCAAATCAAGATGTGCATGTGTGGCGAATAAATGGTGTATGGTGGTAGTGATGATAACAATGATGAAAGTCTAATTCTACTTTTGCTCTTTTTGAGGGGATACGTACCTTTCTTGGTTTTAAAGCTCTTGAGGAGAATGAGGTGCTCTATATTTTCTCTTTTTTTCCTCTCAGGTGGGTATCTTGTACCCCTAATTCTACTGTCGGACACTTGTCCATTTTTACCTCTCTTCTCACACTTTTTCTTTTTTTTTCATCGAGGTTCCGAGCACTTGCTCCTTTTTATTTCCTCGCATCTTTTTCTTTTCGAGGTTCTGGGCACTTGCCCCTTTTTATTTCCTCGTATAGAGCACTCATCTCCTTAGAACAATATAGCAAGTGGTAGTAACCAAAATAGCTTGAGCATTTATTTCACAGGGGATAACAAGAATGGGAAAATATTTTTGGCTATTCTCTCCCGGATTAGGAGTAGAATAATTTTATGTGGATCTGGAGATGAGAATGAGTGGATATATGTGGATGCGTACTTCCGGAGTAGAAGCAGCATGTATGAGTGATCGTGCAAGTGAATCTTGATTTTAACTGCATGACAAGCTCCTAAGAGTCTACACAGCTTGACTACACTCAATGCTCATAAGCAGTAAAAAGTAAAGGTATGGCTTAAAGTCTAGCAAGCATGTATGTATGGCTGTGGTAGGAACTTAAACTCTCATCATACAGGAACTCATCATGTAGCATTTTAAGATTTTCAAAGATAAAATTCTCTAGAATTCTAGCATCTCTAGGAATAGATAAACAACATCTCAACCTTCCCATATCATATCCGTTAACAACTTAGACTTTAGATCAAGTTCTCTTCCCACAAGTTCAGGTTTAGAGCAAGCTTTACATGATAACAGTTATGTCTAAACTTAGAGAGAGGACTTCAAATTTGAAAGTTAGGCAAAGCAACTATTCATCATATCCATGCTAGAGTTTTATTATTATTTAGATTCAGTTTAGCATAGCCACTTTATTTATTTATTAAAACACACTAAGCAAAAGATATAGGTATATATATATAAGCACAAAATCTTTATTTGGTTTTTTCATAGTTATGTATATTTTTATTTTTATAGGGTAGAAGTATATATAAATATAAAGATAAAGATAGAAATACTTAGCAAGATAATGGAGGTACTCTCCCCCAAGCTGGATCTTGACATAATCTCTTCTGATGTAGCTAGCAGATGGCGGAGGTGTATTTGAAAGTCGGCAGCACCCTGACAGCGATTAGAATGTCCTCTGTCTGCTAGTCTCCTTAAATTCTGTGAAGCTCAAATAGACAACAAAGCTTTGTGGAACTGACTAAGTGTTAGCATAAATATCTAGCCTTTATCATGCTGAGCCTCCTTGATTTTTTTATGTTGTTTTTTTCTTTTATAAAGCAGAAGAAAATATTTATGTATTTATTATATATATATATTTTATGCCACCACAGTGAATGTACTTATGGGTTTTATGCCACTCGCATACTCACATGGGGCTTTAGGGTTTTTAACATTTTTATTTTCTTTTTAAGATAGTATGAATATGATTAACTAAGCAAACTATTTAAGATAAAGTAAATAATTAAAAGGAAAGGATAACTACCAAGTTACCTCTTGGCAAGGCGTTCGGTGTTTTTAAGTCCTCCGAACGGGACTCTTATTCGTTCAGTCGTCCTGGGACTTGGTGGATGGCGTAGTCGGTGGTTCCGGCGGCACCTCTTCTTCATGTACAACTGTCTTTTCTTTCCATACCTGTCTCGGTGCTTTGGTCTCCTCAGGACAGTGTTGGTTGAGTGGTATGTCTTCAGATCTTACCACTTCTCCTTCATAATATGCCCATCCGTCCTTGATGACCTGTTGCTTCTGATTGTGGTTACGCCGCCTTCTTCTTGTCCTGACCTGCTTGGATTTTAGGAATGGTCTTCCAAGGATGATGGGTGGATCGTATTCATCTTCTCCCATGTCAATAACCTGAAAGTTTGTATGGACAAAGTGATCGTCTATCTTGACAGGGACGTCAGTTACTGTACCTTCGACCTGTCGGAATGTCTGATCTGCCATCTGGAGCTGAATATATGTTGGGTTTAAGGGCATGGTTCCAAACAGAAGTTCATAGGTGACCTTGGCCATTATGTTGACGCCCGACCCAGTGTCGCAAAGTGTCTTGTAGAAGTGGGACCCATTAATGGAGCAATAAATGCTTGGCATACCTGGGTCGTCCTTCTTAGGCAAGAACGGTGACTTGAGTTGGCGATCTTGACCTTTGTGCACGACAGTGATCATCTTAGCTGTCTCGGTCCATACTTGCTTCTTGCTCTTGTTCCTCCTGTTGGTCCTCTTCCTTGGTTCATATTGGGGTTGCTCTGGGATTTGTGCGGTCTTGTTCTTGAAGGAAAACGTTTCCTTCCTCCCCTTGATGTAGAAACTGATCTTAGCAGCACTAGCATAGATGATAGCTCCCGCGGTGTTCAGGAATGGTCTCCCTAGGATGACGGGAGCCCTCTCATCAGAACCGGTCTCTATCACTACGAAGTCTGCTGGAGCGTACGAGGAACCCACTCGGACACAGATGTTCTTCAATATTCCTCTCGGGAAACTCAGTGTCCTATCTGCAAGCTGCAAACACATGGTTGTTTCTAATAATGGTTGTGAAAAGAGTTTTTCATAGAGTACCCTGGGCATGATGTTGACGCTGGAGCCAAAGTCACAGAGTGCTTCTGGGAAGTCTCACATGCCGATGGAGATCGGGATGACGGGGCGTCCTGGATCGCCTCTCTTGACTGGCAGACGGTCAGTACTTACTTCCACGATAGGGTTACTCCAGTAATCTCCTGCATCAAACATGTCTACAAGATTTGCAGATTCTAGTCCTTCCGGTTGTGATGGTATACCGGGGTTAGTAGCAGGAACAGCAGCAGCTATTTGATTCAACTGAGATTCAATCATTTTATTAAAGCTAATCTGGTTCTTGATGGCAGTAGAGAAATTATCCATTCTATTATTTATATTTTCTAGTATTTTATCATTAGATGCCAATTTCTTAGACAGGTTATCCATTAGCTTTCCTTGGTTGGATACTAACTCTCTCAAAGGTGGATAATAATTATTATTATTGAAAGAATTGTTACCTTGGTAATTACCTGAGTAGTTAGGCCTCTGTTGATTCCAACCTTGATTCTGCTGAGGACGGTTGTAGTAGTTGTTGTTATTGTTGATGTAGTTCACGTCCTCCAGCAACTCAGGACAGTGATTGCCCGAGTGTCCAGTACCTCCACACTCCTCACAAGTCATGTGGGAGTCGTAGACGTGCATGACTTCTTTCTTTTCTCCAGCTCGATCATCGAGCTTCTTCATGAGTAGGTCTAGCTTGGCAGACAGCATGTCTACCTCCTTGAGCTGGTGCATACCTCCACCTCTCTTGCGTGTCTGAGTTCTTTCTTCATTCCAACCTTGGTTGGATGCCATCTTCTCCACAAGAGCTGTGGCTTGAGGTATGGTGAGTGATAGGAATGCTCCTCCAGCTGCAGCATCCATGGTTTCACGGGCACTGTTAATGAGCCCATGATAAAATGTCTGCATCAGTAGCCAGCTTTTCATTCCATGATGGGGACATTCTAGGATGTAGTCTTGGAAGCGCTCCCATGTTTCTGGAATGGATTCATCATGTTGTTGCTGAAAACTTGTAATCTTCCCACGGAGAACATTGGTCTTGCCCATGGGAAAGAATTTGGCCAGAAAGTTCGTGGAGCAGAGTGCCCACGTAGTGTTCTTCTCCTTTGTAGCGTAGAACCACTGCTTCGCTCTCCCCAACAGTGAGAATGGGAAAAGGCGAAGTAGTATGGCGTCTCTGGGGACATCAGCCATGGTGAAAGTGCTGCAGATCTCCAGGAAGTGTTGAAGATGAGTACTAGCGTCTTCATGTGGCTTTCCACAGAACTGGTTAGCTTGCACCATGTTGATGAGCCCAGGCTTGAGCTCGAAGTTGCGGTCGATCTCCCCAGCAGGTCCAGTGCGGATGTTGTCCGTAGTGGGAGCTGAGAACTCGCGGATCGACTTGTTCACCATGGCTTCGAATTCAGTCGACAAATTCCAGATGAAACTTTGGCGGTCTTCGGATTTGGATGAAGCTTTGTGCTGAAGTGTTGACGATGTCTTCTTAAGCTTGGCTCTTGTTCTTCTGAATAAGGCTTCGGGATCGTCAACAAAGTTGTCTGGAAGATGTCTTCTATTCATGCATCACCCTGCAATAAATAATCAAAATGAAAAATACAGGGGTAAAACTGTATAAGAGAATTGATAAGCTCGATCAGATTAGTGATGCAAATGATGACTCAAAGTTCCGTATTCATTCCTACTTAGTAATCAACCTTCCCCGGCAACGGCGTAAAAAATGCTTGTTGGGCATTCTTAACGTCACTACCAAAAGTAGACTTAGTTTTCTAATTCTGATAACGGCGCCAAAAATGCCAAACCTATCCCTCATGCCACTTAAGCCAAGTTGTCATCCCCAGCATGACATGAGAGACGCGGTATTGAAATATACATTTGCTCATCAAGATAAATAATAAAAGGGATCTGCAAGCGCACAGATTAATACCGATGTAGCATTTTAACCGGGAAGTATTCCAGGTATCGTTATTTATATTTTTACCACTAGGAAGGGATTTCTAAGTATCATGGTTGATAATGGAATAAGAATATGGAACTGAGTAGACATCATTGCATGTATAACCGAGAGTATTTATCAATCTCTTTATACAGGTATAAATGTCACATTAAGTAAAGGTAAAGTGATAATGGTGACAAAGATAATTAATCTGATCAGCTAGCCACATATAATAATGATAAGCACCTCAACAGATATTCTAGCAAGTCATTAGCATGGAATTAGGATGAACTACAAAGATATTCCCTAAGTTATTATTAACTATAAAGTCTAGCATATCATAGTTAGTGCAATTATACTTGGCAATCATGGTGAGAAAAGACTATATCCATGCATAGTGAATATTAGCAAGGAAGATGAAGAACATAGCAATCACTCCCCTGTAATAGTGTTGCTCTGCCTGCCCTATACACGAGAGGGGGACTATATAAGAATCAACGAAGCTGTCACTATCGCGAACTACCCCACAATCCGGCATATAGGGTGCAATCGCAGATAAATACGGTATAGACACCACATCTACACAATAGTTATCATTCACCCACCGTACACATGGATAAACGCTATACGATCCTAGGCATGTATATAATTCCAATCTAACTAAGCCAAGCATATAACTATGATAAACTAAGAACAATATAATTGCAAATATAATCAAGTAGAGCAAAGTCATAACCAATATATTGAAATAGAACAAAGTCATATTCATAATATTGAAGAACAATGATGAACAATTGAAGAACAATAGAGGAATTACCAAGAATCCTCTTGACAGATCCGGGAACCAATCGAAGATTGACTCCTTCTAGTTCTAATCCTATGTAGCTATGCTAACTAGAGATCTAGTTGATGTGGTGGCTCTAGGGCTTGATCAGAGGCTCTCCTCCTGAATTAGGGTTTGAAGTATGAGACGAGGGCCTCTCCTCCAGGGTCAGGGGCCTTGCTTATATAGCCCTTTCGGATGAATCTGGGCCGTTGGATCAAACCGACATTGATCGTGCGGTTTTCCTTGATCCTCTAGGTCGGTGGAGCATAATCCTCGAGGCGGAGCCTGATTGGCTGAGCCAGCAGGGCGGGCACCCTAGGGACTAGGGCGGGCGCCCTGTCCCCGGCTCTGTTACGCCTCCTGTTCGTTCTCGTGGCTTCTGGACTCTTCTAGATGTAAGATAATTACGTGTTCGGTTAATATCCCGTCATTAATCCGACATGTGGGCCTTTTCTTCCGTATTTCCTGATAACCCCCTGCAGAAATAGATAAACAGCAAAACTCGTGGAATTCTGTCAGATAAAACCCTAAGTCTAGGTGTTGGTTTCATTTGGATCCTTTTCTCTATTTATTTGATAGTTATAATTGATACTTAAGGACCGTCAACAGTACCATCGTGATTGAGGCAGACTATGGAATAAAATAGGAGTTAATTTCCTTGTATACGTTTATTAGAGTCTGAGTTGTATCAAAGTCATGTGTTTCCTTAGATTTGGATTTAGTGTCCTAGTCGTATTTGGTTACGTTTCTGTAGATCAGGATATAAATATAGGGTGAAGGGCAATGTAATGATCAATCAATCAATATCAAAAACAGCTTTTACTCTTATTTACATCTACTTTCGGCGACTTCGTTAATTTGCATACTTTTTCCTTTTTATGAGTTCTCATCGATTTGGCGAGTTGCATTGGTCCAGTGCAATCTTCGACGATCCTCGAGTTCCGCTTGAGTACCTCTTAGCCGTGACTTCCGGGTGTATCGCTGTTGTCAGGACCAAAGTGCTCGTATCTTCATCCTTGTCAATTAACAGGTCAAATCGACTGGCACGCTCTGGATATCGATTTTGGGTATTAGCCCTTTATGTTTGCAGATCCACTTTTACATCAACACATCTTTTGGCACGCCCAGTGGGACCGATCTAGTCAATATGCTCAATCCTGAGATCGATGCGGGAAACATCATCGCAGTAACAGAAGAAGATCTTAAGGAAGAACAGAAGCAGGCTATGGAAAGGGCTATAGAAGAATACAGACAGCTCTGCTTGAAGTCATTCAGCTTGAACAAAAGTGGACAAGTCATCCAGAAGCAAGACTTGTCGTTGCCTCGGCAAGTTACCTTTGATTCTAATCCGGGTAAACTTCAAGAGATGGTTAATTCTGCAGTAAATCATGCTTTAATTAATCACTCCAATGTGCTATCCAATATTATTCATAATGCTGTGATTCGAACTTTCAAAGAAGGGCAAGTGTCACCTCATTACGTTGGGCCTACTTATCATCAACCAGAATCAGCATCTGCTATTGCTCCATCGGCTCCCCCAGCCGTTGTGGGTACAGAGATTTCTTCTCCTCCAGTATCAGCAGGTTTATCTAACGTACAGTCTACACCGATGCGACCAGATTCAGCATTATCAAGATGAGTTTAGCTTAATACAGATCTGTCAGTATCGGCTTTATCAGGTCCTGTGCCACAGAGTAATCAGACTCCTGCTAATTGGTGGGGATATGGTATGCCTCCAGAGCCATCTGCTTTTAACCCTGGATTACCTCAAGTGTTTGACACAGCGGGAAAAGCTCCTATGCCATCGGCTGGTTCGCCGATAGCTCAAGTACCTCAATATACTACAGCAACTACTGTGCAACCAACTCTAGGGGGTTTCTAGGTGTCTTTGGGTCAAACATCTAATTCAAGTCCATCGGCAAATTTGTTACCGATGCAACAGAAGGCTCCTATCGTAAGTCAACCTAGAGTCCAGGTTATACCTCAAGTTGGTTGTAATTATCCAGCAATGCCAACAAGTTACCAGCCATCGGCAAATTTTGTACCGATGAACGCTAATAATAATTGGTCAGGGCAGTTTCCCACTCAACATACAATTCAGCCAAGTCAGCAAGCTGCAGGTATTCATCAAGGTCACATGCATGCTGGTTTTCAGAATCAAGCATCAGCAACTCAGCCGATGAATCCTTTCCAGCAAGTTAATGGACCACAAATAGTGGCAAATATGCCAATTGCTGGAGATCATGGGCTACAAAGATATGCAGAAGGGTATCAGCAAGTACCTCCGGTGGAAATTCAACCATATCGTCAACAAGATGTTGATGCTTTTTGGGCCGATAAAATAGCATAAATTATGAAGGATCAGTTTGGGATCAAGCCCAAGGTCAATACCTATTCTTATCGGACTCCATATTCTCTGGCATACGATTTAATCCCTCTCCCAAATCGGTACAAGGTGCCAGATTTCACTAAGTTCTCTGGGCAAGATGATACATCAACCATGGAGCATGTTAATCGTTTTATTATTCAATGTGGAGAGGCAGCTAGTAGACATGAATTGAGAGTTCGTTTGTTTTCATCATCTCTATCTAGATCAGCATTTACATGGTTTATTTCATTACCACCAAATTCTATTATTACTTGGCTGATCTGGAAAAGCAATTTCATAAATATTTCTTTGCTGGAGTTCATGAAAAGAAGCTTACCGATTTGGTAAAGATGAAACAGCGCAATGATGAATCGGTGGAAGGCTTTGTGCAAAGGCTACGAGATGTAAAGAACAAGTGTTATAGCTTGGTATTGGATGATCGGTAACTTGCCGATTTGGCCTTTCAGGGATTGTTGCCACACCTTAAGGACATATATGCTTCTCAGGAGTTCGAAAGCCTAAGTCATCTAGTGCAAAGGATTTCTGATCAAGACACTAGGATCTTTGAACCCAAAAGGAATTGGAACAAGAAGGTTTCATTTGTCAGAAAAGTAGAAGATTCTGATTCGGATGAAGAACCAGTTATCGGTTTGGCTGAGTGGGTTAAGAATAAAAAGCCGATATCTTGTCCCTTTGGTCACAAAGAGCCAGAGAAGTTTACTTTCGATATCACCAAAGCCGATAAGATATTTGATCTTTTGCTTCAAGAGGGCCAGATTAAGTTGTCACCTAATCATGTGATCCCATCGGCAGAAGAGTTGAAGAAAATATTGTATTACAAATGGCATAATGCAACTTCACACAGTACAAATGAGTGCAAAGTGTTTAGACAGCAGTTACAATTAGCTATTGAGTCTGGGAGAATAAAATTTGGCAATTCCAAGATTCAGAAGCCGATGAAGATTGATCAACATCCTTTTTCAGCAAATATGTTGGATGCTGAAGGAAAGACTAAGGTGTTGACATCGGAAGCTGCTGAGAAAAATGCATCAGTGGATCCCCAACATCGGATAACTACTGATGATGCAAAAGGTAAGGGGCTACTGAGAGAAAGTGGCAGTTCTGGAAAGCCTCCTCGATCTGGCATTGTGATTACCCATCAAAGGTAACAGGAAGGCTGGCGTCAGCGAAGGGACCAATATCGACAACAGCAAGAAGAAAGACGCCGAGAGGAGTGGAATCGGCATAAGGATCATCGGAGGTGTCCGTTTTTCATTCATTGTTGGGAAGAGGGTATTAAGTTACCTACTGTTGAAGATTGCCCAGAGTGCAATGGTTATTATGGGGTTAATCGTCCAGAAAGGAGGTTTCAATCTGGTAATCAAGGTTTGTCCATTAATGAGCCGATCAGAGGTAAAGCATCAGTACATGATCGGCTGGGGGGCAGGCTCAGTGTACATGAGAGGCTTGGTAAACGCGTTGCATATTTTTCGAGAAACCAAGAGGAACTTAAAGAGATGGCAAATGCAAGAGTTCCTGATGAAGAAATATTTTATAGGGATCCTAATATACGTCATGTGGACTCAACCAGGACCTACCAGCTAGTGTGGAAAACTAAACTTCCTCAATGGTGTCCAGAAGGTTTGACAAAGACACAGAAAAGGAAAATGCAGCGAGAGCGTCAAAAAGACTTATACCAAGAAGAAAGTTCCTCTAATGAGAGATCTGGTAATCAGCAGTGGCAGATAAGGCACAAAAATAAAGGCCCATCGGCAGATGTCAATATGGTATTTATGTTACCGATGGAATTTTTGGCACTCTCTGATAATGAGAAAGAAGCTGTTTTCTCTGACCAAATAGCTCAATTAACACTAGATCCAATGATGGCTATTTTTGAGAAGCCTGCCGATGATGAGAGACAACATCTCAAGGCTTTGTTTGTAAAAGGCAGAGTTGATGGGCAGCCTGTATCTAAGATACTTATTGATGGAGGAGCTGCGATTAATATTATGTCTTATGTGATGTATCGGAAGCTTGGTAAGGGAGATCAAGACTTAACTAAAACTGATATGACGCTAAAGGATTTTGAAGGCAATGTGTCACCAGCTAAAGGGGCAGTGTGTGTTGAATTGACCATTGGCAGTAAAACCTTACCGACGACTTTGTTTGTCATTAATGGCAAGGGTGCATATAATCTGCTTTTAGGAAGGGATTGGATTCATGCTAATTGTTGTGTTCCTTCTACAATGCTTCAGTGCCTTGTACAATGGATTGGAGATAAAATTAAAGTTGTTCCTGGTGATTCTTCTTATATCATCGCATCGGCAGAATTAGACACTTATGAATGAACCAGGTGCATATCAGGAGAAGCTTGGGAAAAAGAGTTCCTCAAAGTTGCCGATTACGAAATTCCACCGATCCAAGCAGTCGGTTCTGAAGAAGAGTTTTAATGGATAGGTTTGCCGATGATGGAAAATTAGGTCAAGGATTTACATCGGCTGATGATTTAGTAGAAGTAGATATTGGTGAAGGCGATAGGCCAAGGCCTACTTTTATTAGTGCTAAGTTAAGTTCCAAGTGTAAACAACTAGTTTATTTGTTAAAAGAATATAAAGATTATTTTGCTTGGGATTATATTGAAATGCCTGGATTAGACCGATCTATAGTTGAACATCGGTTGCCTATTAAGTCTAGATTTTAGCCACATCAGCAGCCGGCACGCCGATGCAATCCTAATATACTTCCTGATATTAAGGCCGAAATAACTAAATTGATTGAGGCAAAGTTTATTCAGTAGTGTCGATATGCAGAGTGGATTTCTAATGTGGTTCCTGTTTATAAGAAAAATGAAAAACTTCGTGTTTGTATTGATTTCAGGAATCTCAATAAAGCCACACCGATGGATGGTTACCCAATGCCGATTGCCGATTTATTGATTGATGCTGCAGCAGGACATCAAATTATCAGTTTCATGGATGGTAATGCGGGTTATAATCAAATATTCATGGCTGAAGAGGATATTCCCAAGACTGCTTTTAGATATCCAGGTCACGTGGGATTATTTGAATGGATAGTTATGACATTTGGTTTGAAAAATGCTGGTGCTACTTATCAAAGAGCTATGAACTTTATTTTCCATGAATATATCGGCACATTGGTAGAGATTTACATTGATGACATAGTGATTAAGTCTGGAGACATCACAAAGCATCTAACCGATCTACGGAAGATATTGGAGTGCACAAGGAAGCATGGATTAAAGATGAATCCTAATAAATGTGCATTTGGTGTATCGGTAGAACAATTCTTGGGTTTTATGGTGCATCAGTGGGGCATTGAAATTAGTAGGAAATCTATTGAGGCAATCAACAAGGTTGTTGCTCCTACCGATAAAACTGAATTACAATCCTTGATCGGTAAGATTAATTTCATCAGGAGATTCATATCTAATCTGTCGGGTAAGATCAAGGCCTTCAGTCCATTACTGAAATTGAAAGCCGATCAGGAATTTAAATGGGGAGATGAACAGCAATTAGCCCTAGATGAAATTAAGAGTTACTTAACAAATCCTCCGGTGTTAGTTCCACCTCAACATGGAAAACCTTTCAGATTGTATTTATCAACTGATGATACTGTTATCGGTTCAGCTCTTATTCAAGAATTTGAAGGGAAAGAACATGTTATCTATTATTTGAGCAGACGGTTAATAGATGCTGAAACCAGGTATTCGGCTATTGAGAAATTATGTCTATGTCTATACTTTTCTTGTATTAAGTTGAGGCATTATTTACTATCGACTGAGTGTACTGTCATATGCAAAGATGATGTGGTCAAGTATATGCTGTTGATGCCGATACTAAATGGTAGAATAGGCAAATGGATTTTAGCATTATCAGAATTTGACCTACGTTATGAATCGGCTAAGGCAGTTAAAGGACAGGTTATGGCCGATTTTGTTACTCAACATTGCAACACGGTGGATTCTCTGGAGATTGCTCCTTGGACATTTTTCTTTGATGGGTCTACATGTGGTGAAGGGGCAGGCATCGGTATCGTGTTAATTTTCCCTCAGGGGAAGAAGTATGAGTTCTCATTACCGATTGTTGCTACATCAACAAACAATCAAGCTGAGTACCAAGCCCTAATAAAAGGGTTAGAATTGCTTAAGGAAGTACGTGCTGATGTTGTTGAAGTCTTTGGTGATTCTATGCTAGTTATAAATCAGTTGGCTGGGATTTATGAATGTTGAAGTGAAATTCTAATTTCATATTATGAGAAGTGTTTGGAGTTGTTGAAAGGGTTTAGGAATTTTCATCTAGAACATGTTTCTCGGCTGCATAATGAAGAGGCTAATCGATTGGCTCAGCATGCTTCAGGATATCAGCCTGTTCAAGAAGTGTTAACATCGGCAGTTGATACCAATGACTGGAGAAAGGAAATCATTGATTATTTAAAGAATCCATCTAAAAAGGTTGAAAGACGTATAAGGTTCCAAGCTACCAAGTATTTGCTCCTCGATGATGAATTGTTTTACTCAGGTGTGTTAGCATCGATGAATCAAAATGTTTGATGGGTGAGATTCATGAAGGAGTATGTGGGGCTCATCAGTCAGCTTTCAAGATGAAATGGATGATCAGAAGGAATGGATATTATTGGCCGACTATTCTTGAGGATTGTTTTAAATATTTTAAAGGATGTCAGGAATGTCAGAAATTTGGTAATATTCAGAGGGCACTCGCATCGGCTATGAACCCCATAATTAAGCCTTGGCCGTTCCGGGGTTGGGCTATTGATCTCATCGGTCAGATTTATCCACCATCGAGTAAAGGGCATAAATTTATTCTGGTTGCTACCGATTATTTCACAAAGTGGGTTGAAGCAATTCCTTTGAAAAAGGTGACATCGGCTAATATGATTGATTTTGTGAAAGAGCATATTGTCTACCGATTTGGTATTCCTCAAACCATCACTACCGATCAGGGTACCATGTTTACATCGGGTGAATTTGATGAGTTTGCTATAGGTATGGGGATTAAAGTTTTGAATTCTTCACCATATTATGCCTAGGCTAATGGTCAGGCTGAGGCTTCTAACAAAGGAATTATCAAGCTTATTAAGCGCAAGATTAAAGAATATCCTAAGAAGTGGCATACAATATTAAATGAAGCCTTATGGTCATATCGGATGGCGTGTCATGGTGCAACTAAGGTAACACCTTATCAGTTGGTGTATGGACATGACGTAGTATTACCTTGGGAGGTTAAGACTGGTTCTAGGCGAATACGCTCTCAAGATCAATTGACAGCCGATGACTATGATATCCTTATGAAAGATGAGTTGGAAGATGTAGCGAGTCATTGTTTAAAATCTTTAGCTAGCATTGAGGAGAATAAGAAAAGGATAGCCAGATGGTATGACAAGAAGGTGAAGGTAAAGGAATTTGTCGATGGAGATTTGGTTTGGAAGTTGATTTTACCGATTGGGACTAAAAGTTCTAAGTTTGGCAAATGGTCACCTAATTGGGAAGGTCCATATCGGATAAATCAATCTATTCCTGGTAATGCGTATATTCTCGAAACTCTCGAAGGAGTTGTATTTCCCAGAGCATTAAATGGAAAATACTTAAAGAAATATTACCCTAGTATCTGGATAGATGCATAAAAGTGTAATTGCCGATAACAATCCTATCGGCTAGAGTTAAAACAAAGTATCAATGTATTGTTGCCGATGCGCTAATTTAACAAAGTTTGGATAGCCGATATCGCACGCAGGCGAATTTCATCGGCCTCCTTTAATTCTTTGGCATCTTCATCGGCAGTTCCTTCCACAGGTTTGAGTTTCTTTTTCAAGGCCAAGGCCTTGCGAGCTTGGGCATCTCGTTCCTACTGAAGGGCTTTGATAACGTCAGGAAGCTGGTCTTCTTCTTGCTTGGCTTGAGTCAGAGCTGCTTCAACCTCTTCCAATTTAGCTAGCAAAGCTGCTCTTTTTGCCGATAGATCTAGGATTTTCTGCTTAAGATCAGTACCGGAGGCTTGCAAGTTGCTGATGCTTTTGTGCTTCTCATCGGCAGTTTGCTTCAGCTGCAGCATTTCTTCCTTGAGTTGAGCTTGAGCTGCTCTGTCGGCAATACGATGAGCAGCCCGTTGATATTGGAGTTGTCTACTCTCTAGGTGGACTGCTGGGAAGATGGTTTCTTCAACATCGGCAGGAACTTGGCCACAGATCATTTTGAAGATAGTCTTTGCAGGGTCTGAATCGATTACCAGTTGAGCAGTATCTTGTTGCAGCAAATTTAGAAGAGCTTCTAGTTGGCCATAGATGTCTGCCGATATTATTCCCAATGCCAGGGAAGAACTCGCCTCTTCTCCGTCATCATTGGAGACGTCGATAGCAAAAGAAAACAAGCTATCGGGAGAATCTTGTTCCTGTGAAGAAAAGAAAGTTAGAGATCCTATCTGAGGATAGATGTGGATATTATAAACCAAATAGTCAATCAGTTTACCTGCTTTAGGGTAATTTCTTGGGCCTGGCTTGAGGGAGCAGCTTGAAGAGGGTCATGCAAAGGATCGGCAGAGGATGCCGATGGGATGTCTTCTATGACCTCATCAGTAGTTGGCCCTTGGGGTATGATGGCCGATGATATATTTTGTGCAGGAGGGTCAGCTTGTTCAATTACATCAGTTGGCTGACTAATAGGTGTTGGAGCGGGCGCAGGGGCTGGTGTAGATCTCTGTTGCTTTTGCTGAGCTTTGGCATCGGTTAAAGCTTTGCGCTTTGTTTGGGTCTCAGCGACAATTGGCTGGGGGGCATCGGCACTTGTTGATTGGGGAGCTTGAGTGCTTGGTGTGCTTGCCGATGTACCCATTTGTTGCTGTAAAAATGGGTGTGAGATCGGATATTTAACAGGAAAAATATAAAAATAAAAGAATACCTTTGAAGGCTGGTTAGAGGTCGTGGTGCTTGATGTTGGAGGAGTTGCCGATGATGATCCAGCTGCAGCTCTTACACCCTGATAGTTATATGTTAATATTGTTTGTATCGGCAAAAAACAAAATAAGCAAGGTTATTACCTTAAAAGCCTTAATTAGGCTTGTAGCAGCAGCCATTGGAGTGACCCTGGATGTTGCCAGTCTTGGTCTAGAGGTGATAGTTTTGGCACGGGTCCTCTAGAAGGTTAAGGCATCTAAGGTAGGGGCGTTGTAGCCGATTATTGAGACTGGAGAAATAGGGTGGAGGTTAAAAGGTCTCCCACTCTTGCTTACTGATGGAACTGGATCATCGGCCTGTTACAGGAAAGATTAGCTGTCGATATATATATATAAAAGGGGGAGAAAGACAAAAGAAGTTAAAAGGAACTTACTGCATCATCAGGTATGGCGTAGTCGGGATCGATCATGTGCTGATATGTGTGAACGGATGTTGAAAATAACTGTTCTTTCCACTCTTGCCACCATTTCTTATATGATTCTGTGATGAAAGACGCTGGTGACCAGGCGGAGAGATCAACATTTGAAATATCGGCATCGGGAGCAAGTCTTACTACCCTACTCCACTCAGTTCCAGTGGTGATGGTTTCTCTGGGCTTGATCACATCGGCAAAGCATAGCTTGATTGGCAGTTGCCCAAAAGCCAGTTGGTGAGATACTGCCGATGGATTGTAGAATTCATAAGTGGTATTGGAATTCTTCCCGCTACCAAATGTGTTTACCGGGATTGCCTAGGAGTAATAATGGCCATCATAAGCTCATTATCTTGGTTCAGATCACTATCGGCAAAATTGAAGAGAAGGGGAACTTGTTATCCTCATCAATATAGGGTACCCAAGCCCTAAGATCACGAGGGAGACCATGGTAGAAATTCTAGAAAAACCTGCTGATTTGATCTTCATTAGCCTTTGTTCCAGGGAGGACAATTATAGCTTCGCCGAAGTTGAGAGGAGGGCGTGTTGCCGATTCCTCGTCTCCAAGAACATAATCTTCGGCAATCTCTCGTGGGAATTCTTGGGCGAAGAAATCCCACTGTAGACGCTTATGCATATGAGCGTTTAACCACATATTGATGAACCACCACGGGCCTCCCAAATTGCTGATGGGTTCACCAAGTAGAAGCTTCTGAGACACTTGGTGGAGGAGGTGGTAGGTCGAGCTCAGGAGGTATCGGCCAAGTGGGAATCTGACACCATTGGCCAAGAGTTCGGCTGCTGGGAGGAAGGCGTTGGTTGGTCCTACCGATCGGCCACAGAAGATAAACTTCTCCAACCACATGTTCAGGAATATGGCGTGTTCCCTTTGATTGACAGTACCAGTCTTTTGGTACTCCTGGATGTATCCTGTCCAGCCACCGATGTTGCGTGTATTCACTCTATATTCAGCTTTTCTACCATAGATGTGGCCTTCATCGATGGTTGAGATATCCAAGCCGGTGAACATGTATACATCGGCAAGAGTGGGGACGCATGGGACATGACCAAACATAAAGGTTTGTGGTATCTGACCAGAAGTGAGCGGCGGCTATCATCATAGATTTATTCTTTTGCATGTTGGCAATGGATAGCCTGATGTATTGGTCTATCTTCCGCTCTGCCCAGAACACTTGCATCGATCTGTTGACCCTCAAGTACCAATCTTTCCACCCTTTGGTAGGTTTGGGCCAAGATCGGAATGTATCCTTCCATAGATTCAAAGAGAAATTTTGAGCTTTGAAGGGAATTCGGTTAGCCTCTGCATTGATCAAGTCAGTTGGATCTGGGTCGCCCATTGGACCTAGGCAATGGAGGGGAGGTTGGTTGGTTGGAATAACCAATGTGTTGCGTAGTTCCTGAGTTTGGAAGATCAAAAGAATGGAAGAAGTAGAAAAATACCAAATGTAAGAACTCGCAAGGAACCAGAAGGATCAAAGTAAAGGTAATAAAAGAAGAACGAACCGCAGGAACGTTGAAGTTGACCGCCATTGCTTCGAGAAGGATGAGGGCACGAGCTGGGGATTTGAAGTTGACGATGGAAGGAGCTTTGGTGGGTTGAAGAACGCGCAGTTGTTGGTTAGGGTTGCCGCCGGAGAGAGAATGCCAAAGGTTGAAGTTTGAAGGTAGAAGATGAGCAGTCCGGGAAAATCTATTTATAGGCCATTTAGGGTAGGGGTATTCTTGACTTATCTCTATGCCGTGCGCGGGTGGATCGAGGTGGTTTAGATGGATATGGTAACTATTCACACGACAATCAAGGGATTGTACAGAAGATTTGATGGCAAGTAATCATGACTTTGAAGAGATCTTGACATAGGATCTTTCAGTTCTAAAATGGTGATGTTGCTATGATAAGATCTTGCCAATGGATTATTATTTTGGTATCTCAACCGTGATTGAGGCAAAAACAGTTGGAAATTGTGCGATATTTACTGAGATACATGAATTAGAACTAGATTTGATTGAATTTAGTAACAGATCGTGTTATGCTTGGAGAATGGGTTGAGAAAAATAGGTAACAGCAAGCATTATCTGGAGTAAATTTCAGAGTATCAGTATATTATACTCTGAAATTAGGGGGCATGTGTTGACATCGTTTTTAGCACGTGTCAAGATGGTCAGGAAGGGCTAATCAGCAGAGGAAAGATTACTGTGTAGATTGATAGCCGATGAAAAAGAGCTTGTAAAGAAGGCTACTTATGAGTGGTGGTGGTGGCATGTTGATTCAAATTGAAGTGTTGCCGATAAGGTTAAGGGTATTATTGCTGATGCCGATGAAAGAAGACTTAAAGACTGCTACCGATGAAACAGGGAGTGTACCGATGGAAGAGACTTGAAGGTTGCTGCCGATGGAACAGGGAGTGTGCCGATGGAAAGAAGGTCGATGAGAGTACCATCGTGATTGAGGCGGACTATGGAATAAAATAGGAGTTAATTTCCTTGTATACGTTTATTAGAGTCTGAGTTGTATCAAAGTCATGTGTTTCCTTAGATTTGGATTTAGTGTCCTGGTCATATTTGGTTACGTTTCTGTAGATCAGGATATAAATATAGGGTGAAGGGCAATGTAATGATCAATCAATCAATATCAAAAACAGCTTTTACTCTTATTTACATCTACTTTCGGTGACTTCGTCAATTTGCATACTTTTTCCTTTTTACGAGTTCTCATCGATTCGGCGAGTTGCATTGCTCCAGTGCAATCTTCGACGATCCTCGAGTTCTGCGTGAGTACCTCTTGGCCATGACTTCCGGGCGTATCACTGTTGTCAGGACCAAAGTGCTCGTATCTTCATCCTTGTCGATTAACAGGTCAAATCGAATGGCACGCTCTGGATATCGATTTTGGGTATTAGCCCTTTGTGTTTGCAGATCCACTTTTGCATCAACAAGGTGCATTATATTCATCATCACTATCACTATCATCATCATCACTATCATTGTTTTATACCTTTCGTTCACCCTTGGCCATAAGGCATAGGTGAGTAGTGGACGATGATGATGAAGATGGCAGTGAAGATGGTGATGAAGATGTCGGTGAAGATGATGATGGCCCAATCACAAATGCGGCAACCTTCTCTTTCTCATCATCGCTCTCATCACCGGAGGACTCACATGATGATTCAATGTCGGTGAGTCAATCACCAACAATGTAGGCTTTGCCTCCCTTCTTCTTCTTGTGGAACTCTTTCCTCTTGCCATCCTTCTTCTTGTATGGCTTGTTCTTCTTCTTCTCATCTTCTTCATCACTTGATTCATTTTTCTTGCCCTTGTTCTTGTTCTTGTTCTTGTACCTGTCTTTTGGAGGCCTAGGGCATTGATGAGCTAAGTGGCCAAGTTCACCACAATTATAGCAATCCGTCTCGGATATGGGCTTTCTTTTGCTACTTGTGAAGAACTACTTCTTCCCATCGAACTTGATGCCACTCTTGTTGAGCTTCTTTAGCATCTTAGTGGTCTTTCTCACCATGAGTGTAAGTGATGCATCATCAATATCACTTTCACTTGAGCTTTCTTGCACCATCATGGCTTGGCCCTTCTTCTTCTTGTCATTGCTAGCTTTGAAGGCCAAGTCCTTCTTCTTGAAAGATGATGAGCCCTCTTCCGGAGTGATGTGCATGTACATCTCATGCGCATTGATCTTTCCCAATACTTGTATCGGTGTTGCGGTGGAGAGATCACTTTGATGAAGCACGGTGACAATGTGACCATACTTCTCAACGGAAAGAACACTCAAGATCCTCCTTGCAACATCCGATTGACTTATTTGGGTGAGCCCAAGAGCATTGAGATCCTCTACAAGAATATTCAATCGAGTGTACATGTCATTAGCACTTTCTTTAGGAAGCATCTCAAAAGAATTAATTTTCTACAAAGCAATATGATAGCGTTTCTCACGCTCACTCTTGGTTCCCTCATGGAGAGCACAAAGGTTTTTTCAACAATTCATGAGCGTTTTTTGCATGACGCACACGATTGGAGATATCCTTGCCTAGGCCCCGGTAGAGTGTATTTTTGGCCTTTGCATTCCACCGGTCGTACTTCTCCTCGTCACCACTTGGGTTGGCGGGATCCTTGCTAGCGGGAAGCCCTTCGGTGGCGGCTCTAAGACACCCAACATCTATGGCTTCGAGATACGCCTCCATGCAGATTTTTCAATATGGAAAATCATCTCCCTCGAAGATGAGAGGTGGTCCTTCCCCGTTAGACATCTTGCTCTAGGCGGTGAAGCCTAATTTAGGAGCAACTCGGCTCCGATACCAATTGAAAGGATCAATATGCCCAAGAGGGGGGGTGAATTGGGCTTTTCTAAAAATTAATTGCAAGAATTAAATCCTATAAGCCAAAGTTCACCCCTAGTGCCTACTTGTGTTCCTTGTGATTCTACCGGTAAAAAGTTTTGCACCCTAAGTTCTAATCCTAGTCTAGCATGGCAATTCTAGGAAAGTAAACCAAGCAATGAAAGTAATACGAGAAAGTAAATGCTTGAAAGTAAGGGTAAGGAACACGGCGATGTTTTCCCGAGGTATCGGAGAGTCGCTACTCCCCACTAGTCCTTGTTGGAGCACCCGCGCAAGGGTGTAGCTCCCCCTTGATCCGCGCAAGGATCAAGTGCTCTCTATGGGCTGATTCTTCGACACTCCATCGCGGTGAATCGCCCAAAACCGCTCACAAGATGAATTGGGTCATCCACAAGCTCCGTCGGATGATCACCAAACTCCCAATCACCACTAAGCCGTCTAGGTGATGGCGATCACCAAGAGTAACAAGCTAGAACTCTCACTTAACCACAACGAGCCTAATGAGAAGATGGATGCACACTTGCTACTCCCTAGTCACTAATGAGGGATTCTCAAACTTTGATTCTCAAATCACTACCCTCACTAGAGCTCTTGCACTCTCTTGCACTTCAAAGGTGTTTCTCAGCTGAACAAATGAGCAAGAGACCTCTAAAAGAGGTGGAGGGGATGTATTTATACACCCCACAGTCAAATCCAACCGTTACCTGCTAACTCAACAAAATACGCGCTGACCGGACGCGCCGGTCGACGTGACCGGACGTGCCGATCGAACGTAACGGTCGAAATTCTAAACAACACTACTGAGTGACCGGACGCACCGATCAGGGGGTGACCGGACGCGTCCGATCGTGCAAAGTGCTTACTGTACTTTGACCTGACGCTCGACCGTGTCCGATCAGTGATGACCGGATGCGTCCGATCGGCAAAGTACCTTACTGGAACATGACCGGACGCGCCGATCACTTCCCAGTCGCATCCGATTAGTTGTTTTACCCTCTGAGACACGTGTCAGGATGATCACCGCGTCCGGTCCTCGCAAGGACCGCGTCCGGTCAATCGTGCTGAAACACAGTAACTGTTTAGTACTGACCGGACGCGTCCAGTCAAGACAGAGACCACGTCCAGTCAAGGAAAAACGTCTCTAACGACTCCGAAACGCGACGCAACTTGAACCAAGTTGCTTCTAACTGAACTTTGAGCTTTTCCTGAGCTACCTAGTGCTAGGTTTGACAAGTGTGCACCACACCTAAACAAAAGACTCACCTAGGTCAAGCTACTCGCTCATGCCCCCTTTATAGTACGGCCAAAGGAAAAAAGCGAAGATCCTAACGACTATTCCGAATGTAACTCAACTCCTTGACATCCGGAACTAACCGTCCTTAATCTTGTCATTGATCCTTTAAAAACCGAAATGATTTCCATCAAGGGGCATGAATACCATAGTGCCCAAAGCAGTTATCAACCCCATGACCTAACTTTTCAAAGTTTCTGCAAAACACACGTTAGTCATGGTAATAAAGCGTTGTCATCAATTGCCGAAACCAACTCTTGGGGCCTAGATGCTTTCATGAATTACGGCTAAACTGTGTAATTAGTTTTATTTTTTATCTATATTTAATGTTTCATGCATGTGTCAAAGATTCGATGTGAGAGGAATCTTGAAAAATTTTACAAAATTTTCTGAAACTAAACTGGGCCTAGATATCACTAACTAAAGTTTCTGGCCAAATGGTTTTGACTCGTTGCTATATTTAATGTTACGGACGTGCTGGCACACACATGTCCGATGGCATGGATTTCATCAGACGCTCGCACGCACGCCTAACACACCCAGCTCCTCCCTCGTGCTCACACCCATCCTGGTCCTAAGGCCATGCGCGGGGCCACCCCAAGCCTACTCCATTTCATGCGCTCCGCATGCACGCAGCAGCAATAGCACCAGCAAACGCGCACGGTGACCTATGGCTAAAGCTAGATATCGAGCTAGCTCGGCTCGTTAGTGGCTCAGCTCATTATAGCTCGACTCGCTATGGCTCGACTCGTTATGGCTCGTTATACAAACGAGTCATAAGGCTAGCTCGGCTCGGCTTGTTTGGCTCGCGAGCCAAAGCATAAAAACATATACATAGAGATTATAACCACAAATCAACAACAAACACATCACATGCATATTTAAAATGAAATAAATAAAATACATATGAATTTTATAATGAAAAATATAAGTATGCTATCATTCATGACCATGATATGTCATCATCCGTTGATCGATTCCACTGATCTATAGTATATTTGTTATTTATCTTGCCTTGTTATGGCTCGCGAGTTAGCTTGAGCTGACTTATTATAAAAACGAGCTGGCTCATTATAAAACGAGTCGAGCTCGAGCCGAACCATTAATAAGCGAGTCGAGCGAGGTAGCGAGTTACGAGTTTTTCGTTCAACCTTACCCATAGCCATGGCAACACAGTGACCCATGGTGGCGCGGTAGCAGTAGCAGCGGCATGTGCTCTCCGTAAGATCTACTTGTGAAACATCCAAATAAGACACTTACAACATACGTATGAAACAGATGAAACACTTGAAAAAATACATTTAGCAACATGTGCATCACTAGATATACTTTTGAAATATCTAGATAAAATATTTGCAACATATGTTTAAAACAAATGAAACATTTGAAACACACACTTGAAACATGCGTGTATAGTCATTGCAACATGTACAACTTACCACCAAGATCTACTTCTAAAACCAGTGGAAAAAAAATAGATGAAACATTTACAACAGATGCTTGCAACAGACGTGTATGACCTTTGCAACATATGCAACATTCGATCTACTTTGTAGCATACCTCTGAAACATTTGAAACACTTGAAATATATGTTTGCAATGTGCGCTTTCAGCACAACACGACATCTCCTTGCTGCTTGTGTGGTATATATATTACACTATTACACAGTCTTAACTATGATTGCAATGTTGACAAACCCCTTAAATCTCTGCCAGACAATTTGATGTGTACATTATGAGGCTGCTATTATGATGTTGCATGTTTTTCTGCGTAATAAAATGTGTGATTCAGTTATTGTTGTGTTGGTGTATAGACCTTGTACACTGCGGGCGCTAGCATTTGAGGCGACCAACGAGGCTAACCAACCTGTTTGGTATCGTTTCTTGATATGCTTATTTGTGTTGCCTGAGAAGAGAGTCCAGGAGAGAAAAGAAGTCATGCGGCAAGGCACTCTACCTTATGCACCAAAAGGATTGAATGTCTCTTTTGTATTGTATGATGCAAGTGCTTTGTCGCAGAACCGTCTAATCTAATGTCCTCCCAAGAGTACTTGTCTTCTATTGATACTAAGTACCCAAGCGAGAGCACTAAACTCTGCAGTTCTATCAAGCACACCACAAGGGAGAACTCAAAAATCCATATTTTTACATCAGGATCATAAATGAGAGATAAAACTTACAATATTCTTAGTCATTTCTTACATCACTTTTAATACAACATCAGAGTAATTCATCATTTGATAACAATAGCGGAATATAAAATATTATCAGAGTTTCAACGGAACTACAAATTTAGTTAATGACAAGTTAACCATTAGCATGCTGACTTTATAGACATGAAATAATACATATTATAAGTTTTTCCTTTGAAAAACATTTATGTGGAAACTTTAAATAAACTCTAGATCCCCAACGTAAAGGAATCCTCGCTGAGCCTACTAGGAGGTTTCTACACACAAATGTCAGCTCTAGCATCCACCTGTCACCTGCAACAAGGAGAATAAAACCCTGAATACTTAATTGTACTCAACAAGACTTATCCGATAGGAGAAAATAAAAGACTCCAAGGTTATGCAACACTATTTAGCTTGTGGGTTCATTTCAATTACAGAAACCATTACTAAATGTGCATCCTTATAAGCAACTTTTATTAGCAGTCATCAACATTTCATTAATAAACCATTCTATATAAGCACCTAGGCTACTTTCCAGTAAGAGTTGAGCAATCAGATTTCTTGTTCATCTTTCATGTTTCAGTTCTTACTACGGTGTCAGACAGTAGTCAAGTCGTACCGTCACATAGAAACGACGATTTATGAATCAATGTAGCCCAGCTGGGTACCCCGAAAAACACATGCCTCGCTTGTACCCCAGGCACAAGCAAGACCAACCCATTCCACTCCTATCAAGGGGTCTAGGTCCCCGTCCAAACTAGGACTCCAAGCCCCCAACACTGCAGGCCCGGCCTCAGCGTGGTGCTTAGACCTCCTACCCAATAATCCACTCTTAATAGTCAGTTCGAAAAGAGCCGGAACTCATGACAAGAGAGTAACAAGTCTTTCCGCTCCCATAAGCATGTGCTCGGGATAATAAGTCTGTGACTTGCCTAGTGTCCAATGCAACGGACAGTCTTCAATCGACACAGGCGGGACAAATGCAACCAGAGCCCCGCTCTGTTGCTCGACCAAGTCTAAGTCCATCCAAGCCTAGTCCCGCCTAGTCTCCAATTATTATACATATATATTCCATGTGATAGTAACATGAGAATAGTACCAATAATATATTTTTTATTTCTCGCGAGTGACAGGTAATCACTCAACTTCTACAGGATCCTATAGCATAGCACGCTACGCGATCCTGTCATACTAGTAAAATTCATAGGATAAGGCTATATATATATGTGCAAGCGGGTTTCATTCAACTCCTTTAAACTTAATGCACAAGCATAAATTAAAGTGCAGAATAATAGGGGTTATGCACCGGGGTTTGCCTGGGTATGATTTAACCAATGTTAGCATTCCATTGGGTGACATGATCGTTAAAGCACCATCCTTCACGCTATTCCGATCAACTCCACGATTCATCATTGTTCCCAATATGATTTACGTGAATGCAACGCAGTGACATAAGTAATCGACGGTAATCGCAACTCTTATCGTACGATTAAGCCTCACAAACTAATGAGCTAGCTCTAATGGCTAACACACTAGGCCACGTACCCACGTTGTCGGATAAGATATTATTTTAGTCATATAAACCCAAAGTGTTGCTTTATTTATTTTATTGATTTAGTATAATTTCTGAACTAAGGTTCATTAGCTACCTTAGCAATTAATTATTCCAAAGCTACAAAAATTATAGTGAGCAGATAATAGTATTAGAAACTTACTGCAAAAATTTTAGAACCAACGCTATCACCCTTTTCTCGCAATAATTCCTAAAAGTTCATATTTTTCCCATATTACGACATGTTAAAATATTTAAGGCAACCTGAAAATATCTTAGAGCGATGTGAACCAAGTACTCTAACAGCTAGATCATGATTTTAGGAACCTAACAAAATTTGTTTCATAATTTTTGGTTAGCTATGCAAATTTATATTAAATTTACCAGTTTGCTTAGAAACTAAGTTGGAAAAGGTTTTCAAAAAAGTAGAAACGGCCGGCGGCAACCAAACTGGCCCGACGGCCCACAGCAGCCCGCGTGGGGGCACAACCGTGCTCGGCACAGTCGCCTAGCAGCGGCCCGAGACGGGAAACCCGCGCATGCACCCGTGTTTTTGCAAAACAGCCCCTAGCCTAACTGGATATTACGCGGCGCCATCACGTACTATTGCACTAGAGAAGAGCTTTGCAGTGAGCACCCCCAACAAACTTATCTTCACAACAAGCCGGTCCCCGATGCCCCTACGCACGCCGGTGCGGCTCCGACCGGCACTACACGGCCCCGCCGGCCTGTCGAGCGAATCCCCGGCCTAAAGAACAAGCCGACGGGCATCTCGGAGCGAGGGGAACCCCAAGGCGGTGATTGGGAGCTAATCAGTGATCCCTACCGTGCTACTCGCGGTGGCGGACCAACCACCACGGCGGCGTGTCCGTACCAGCGATGCTACGGCCTCTCGGACAAGTTGAATTAACGGAGAAGCACCAGCGGCTCACCGGGGCACAAGCTATGGCGATGGTTGAGGCATAGGGGTGCCGAGGTGGCCTGTCCACGAGCGTGCAGTCGAGGCGGCGACGCTCTGAGGCGGCATGGTCGCGTCAGCCCATCACCGGCGAGCGCCCTGTCCAAAATGAGGTGAGCACCAGATAGAGGAGGCCAAGGCGAGCTCAGGGGTACTAGGAATTGAACCGCCACCGATGATTTAGACCTTATCCCCAATCCCAGAACATGACGACGGTTTTGGACTGGCGACGATGATTTTCTCAATTTCACCGACCGTGGTGCGCGACTGGCTCTCTGCGCGATCCAGGCGGCTGGACAACTACCATGGCGGCCTATGGTTACGAGGAATTGAGCTATGAAGCCTAAGTTGCCAGCTAAGGGGAAAGAAGGCGGCGCCCAACGTGCGCAAGGTCGAGAAGAGAGTATGCTGGTGAGCTAGGCAGGTTAAGGCGAGTTGGCTTCGACCGGTGGTAGTAATGCGAGCTCGTGCGTGTAGGTGACGAGACGTGGAGCCCTGGCGTGACGCGCTCGACTTGGCATGGCTAGGCCCGAGCGGGGCTCACCGGCGTCCGCTTGCAGGGACAGGCGAGGCAGGGGGTCCCATCGCCCCTGTGGCCGGGTCAAAGGCCAAGCGTGGCGACAGTGGCGTACGTCCACGGACGCTACGCGGTAGCAGATCGAATGGTAGAGCGAGTGCCACGACAGCCACGCAGTGGCAGTGGCAGCCTCGCCTCGGCCCTGCGTGCTGCATAGCGGCTCGGTGCGACCTGGCCCGCAAGAGGGTAAGGCGAGGTGAGAGGCGTGCTACGACGTCAGCCCGATAGGCGGCACAAGCGCGCACACTGGCCCTCAAGGAGAGGCCACGTCCGGCCCTGACCGAGCCCGGCGCCAGCTGTGCACGCACACACGGTGACCGCACCCACGGGGCCGAACGGCCCAAACAGGTGATACGTACGCTTTTTAAAGCAGAGCAAACGCGGCTAACGATCATGACTGAGGTTCGATCAATTTTTCCAGCCTAAAGCCAACACTACCAGATTCTTAACGAAACACTCATTATGATCAAGGGCCATTAGGGAAGGAGATAAGCAAATGCCAAGGTGAGCTCGTCACTGAAACGCTAGTTCACGAACAAAGAGCCAAGACAAGGTTCCTACCGCGTTCAAGCCAAGTTCGGGCAATTTTTGAAATGCCAACGCAACGTCAAACTAGTCCACGAACTATACCATACTTAAGTACTCACTAAGGTGCAACCCAGGGTGCAAAAACGTGGGTCTAGGGGTTAAGTAAATTTATTCAAAAATCAAATTCCAAAACGACATTGTCAAAAGGTTTCCAAACTCGGACACTTTAGTTCTAGGAGCTGGGATTTAGATTCCAAATCCAATTCTTACACTATCAATAAACTATTGAACAATATTTGTTTACCGAAACAAAAGTCGCATTTCCCTCCACTAACTTTGCACTTCCAATTTTTATTTAAGTGCCATATACAAGTTATACTTTATTTTCGTTTATATAAATTGTTTTTCCACCCAATGGTTAAAATTACTAATTTCATCCGTTTTGTTGTGCCTTTCATTAGCCTTTTATGTACTACGCAAACTACTCACAATATTAATTCAGATTTTTCTCAACCGCAACGTGAGTCGCATAATATTTGTCTATCAATTCCTGCGATAACTTCGCTCAGGCCTTAACCTCGGGTTAAGTAAGCTTGTAACACCATGGGTGTTACATGCTTTGATATATAGCTACAGTTCAGTAAACAATTAAAGATCTTAGCTTAGTTCGAGTAATAGGTGTTCCAGTCCTGGATTGAGTTTGAGTAATAGATGTAGAGGATTCTGTGGATTGGATTGGATGGAGTCTTTGAGATCGGGATTTTGAGGATACTGTTTATTGATTTGCATTTTTCTGCACAGTTCCTGCCAAGCCTTTGAATCCAGTTATCACGAAATACGGAGTATATCTTTTGCTTCTGATATGAGGCAACACAATAGATCATTGAATGAACATGCTATCAGAGGTTCAGTTCATGCTAAAAGTCTGCATTTTGTCCTCCATACAGTGACCGACAACTGCAATCAGTTTCTGTCGATGGAAGCTATAATATTGGTGGAATAAATTACTAATGAAATCATTTTAAGCCTTTTAAACTACGCAGCATGGGTTTTTATTTTTTATAAACATCTTGTGTGGTATTTCTTCCTCCAATTATTGCAATAAGTATCAATTCTCATATTGATGGTGGTAACGTGTCACTGTTTTCTCAGCATTGTAGTCCGTCGCCACAGCCAGCATAGACCAAATGCAGTCCAAACCCAGCCCCTCGGTTTACTTTGGCCTAGTTTAGTTCGCAAAAATTTTTGCCTCCACACATCACATCGAATGTTTGAACACATACATGGAGTACCAAACGTAGACGAAAAAAACTAATTGCACAGTTCTCGGGGAAATCGCGAGACGAATCTTTTAAGCCTAATTAGTCTATGAAAAGCCTTAAGTGCTACAGTAACCAACATGTGCTAATGACGGCTTAATTAGTATCATTAGATTCGTCTCGCAGTTTTCTAACGGGTTATGTAATTTGTTTTTTTATTAGTATCCGAAAACCCCTCCTAACATCCTTCCAATACATCCGATGTGACACCTACAAATTTTCTTTTCATGAACTAAACACAGCCTTTGTAGAATCACGGACCTTTGCTCAAATCTCGAAGGGTCTTTACCTACAAAATAGGCATGTAGCAGCCTTGCTGCAAGGTAGGAAATCAACTATCAGGCATAATAAAATTGACTTTGGCTAGGAGATACATTTAACTCAATGTTTGCTATGACCAAGACTAACAATTTTTTATTGCTAGGAGATTAGATTGTGTATTATACCTATTTAGATTGTTTCCACATTCTGGTAGAATAGGCGGGGTAGTCTGTAGTGATGTTTGGTTGAGGGTGACTACTCCTCTATCAAGCAAGTGGGTTTTACAGTGTTCTCTTATGCTCTCTTATGCTGTTCTGAACTTGTGATGCGAGGGTCTCAAAAGTTGTGATGCAAGAGCCATGACAAATGTTAGTCTGGTCTTCAATAATTGCTATACAGGGCTTAGCCTTTAGTTAATCATTTTGATCATTAGTTAACCATTTTCATCAAGATCCATGTGTTGAAGCTAATAAACATATCATGTAATTGCAGATTAAGCAGTATTACCCATATGACATGCACTAATATTTACATATATACTTAAACCTATGGACAAGACGGTATGGACATGTGGCGGAACTTATTCGTGAATTTATTAGTGCACGAAAGAAATGGATATAGGAGATTTCTTCGTGCCGAAAGTTTATACAGTAGAGTTTGTGAGCCTGCGATGCTGCGCTCTCCGTGATTGTGTTAATTTCACGAACTTTGAATTTTTGATTAAATGTCACTTTATCGTCAGTATTTCACGGTATTGTTATCTTATTGTATGATCCGTGTATTTTTAGTACGAAAGTTTAGCGGTCCTGTAGCAACGTACGGGCACGAACCTAGTACAGTATAGTTGTATAAGGTCAATCTCAGTAGAGGTTTTATGGCCTAGTTTCCAACACACTGATATTTTGGAAACAATGCAGAAGAGTTTTATCCCCATGAAACTCTCTCTACTCTCATGAAACTTTCATCATCTCTCTTCGTTAATGCAGTGCCATATCAACATATTTAATGCCCATAAAAATCTATAAAACTTCCAGTGAGATGGGCCTAAGAGCATTGTCTGTTTCTTCTTATTTTATGCCATGTTTAGTTCCCAAAATTTTTTAAGATTCTCCGTCACATCGAATGTTTGACATATGCATGGAGCATTAAATGTAGACGAAAAAAACTAATTATATAGTTTGGCAGAAAACCACGAGACGAATTTTTGGAGCCTAATTAGTCCATGATTGGACACTAATTGACAAATACAAACGAAAGTGCTATATTAGTCAAAGCCAAAAATTTTTGCGAACTAAACACACCCTTATTTGTTATAGTGCCTTAGAGCAGGTACAATAATAGGTTTATAATCAAGCTAGTCAGTATTTTTGCTGATGTGGACAAGAGAGGAGAGAAAGGAGAAGAGAGCTTGGCTCTCATATCAGCAACAAGTTAGGCACGGAACCATATGCATATGTAGGTCTAAACAAAAGTATATGTGAGAAGAAATAGGAAAGTGAAAGTAAGACATGGTACCACATAATAATAAAAAACTTTTTAAAGCCAAATAGGACATAATTATTGTATAGCTTGACTTTTATGACTTGACTTATAGCCTAGTACTTGGCTTTATTATGGCCCCGTTCAGCTGTGCTGATAAGCCAGCTGAAAAACATTGTTGGCTGATTTGGTGTGAGAGAAAAATACTGTTCCAACTGAAAAATCAAGCTAAAAAGTACGGACTATAACCTAGAGGTACTCTTAGGGCGCCTTTGCGAGGGTGGCCCACGGGCTCGGCTGCGCTCGTGGGCTGCAACTTTTCGTGTTTGTGGTGTTGGCCTGCGAGGTGGCCTAGCTCTGGGGAGCCAAAACTGCCCTCTCTGCCTGGCTCTCTAGAAATGCCAAAAATCCTCATTTCTTCCGAGTCGTGCTCGTGGCGGCGTGCGTGAGCGATTTCGGGCGGCGGCGAGGTGGCTCACGCGGGCTCTGGCGGGAAGGGAAACCTCCTTCACGCGCGATGGCCGCCACTCGTGAATTGAAAGGCCGCCGATTTCGCCTGCCTTTATAAGCTCCGCCACTCTCCACTAGAGTTCTTCCTCTCATTGCTTGCTCTTCCACCTCCCTCGTGAGAGACCGGCGATGAGTGGTGGTGCATGGCGACAGCGGCGACCTCCGGCTGGTTTCCGCTCCGGCCCCAAGGTTTGTGGCGGTGTCCCCGCTCCGGCTGTTGCTGGGACTCCGTGGCATTCGTCTTCGTCTTCTTCTCCGTCTGCATCTGCTTCGTCTTCTTCTCAATCTGCATCCTCTACTTCCTGATCTGCTTCCTCTCCGTTCGTTCAACCCCGAGCCTAGGTGAAACAGATCCCCTTCTTCATGATCTGTGGTTCCCTGTTCTTCATGTGTTAGGGTTTACTTCTGTTCTTCATGATCTGTTAGGGTTTATTCTACTATGCTGTTCTTGATCTGTTAGGTTTACTACCTATGTGTATGATCTGTTAGGGTTTATTGTACCTCGCTGTTCTTGATCTGTTAGGTTTTAGTATATATGTTCTTGATCTGTTTCGATTTCTTGTACCATGCTGTTTTTTATCTGTTAGCGTTTCTATTACCTTGTTGTTCTTGATGAGTTTGGGTTCACTGCTTACATAGTTCTGTTTCTGATTGGTCGATGATGTAGCCCTGTTTATCTGAGTTTTTTGTTGGTTGATTGGATGATGATGTAATCCAAAGATAGCACTGGGAGGCATCACTTACAAGATGCAGCTGTGCTTTTCATATGCATTCATTTCACATTCATGTTGATGCCTTAGTAGGGTACAAAGCTGAATTCATGTTACATTTTTATATGCTTGCAGATGGATCTGTCTTTGAAAAGGTTTGTATGGCAGTTTGTGCAACTGTTGTTTATTTGCCTCTTATTTGGTTCTTATAATTGTTGGTAGCCACCAATGACTTAACAAGTAAAAACAAAACCACCAAACTACTATGCTGAGGCTAATTTTTTGCTCAAGTAGCCGATGATGTCAAAGAACTGTGTCATTCAGACCACTTACATGTTCTATATTTGGTTTGTTTCAGAGAATGCCTCCTTGCTATGTTGTCTTTGAAGGAAAGAAACCTGACATTTATTTTATATGGTATGAGTGTGCTAAGCAAGTGCTTAGGGAAGAAGGGGCTATCTATCAGAAATACAACAACTATGATGATGCTCTTAGAGATTTCAATACAAGGGTACCTTAAGAAGAACTCTTGCTGTTACCAATTGATGCCCTAATGGGGATGCATCAGCATCCCATGAACTGGTGACAGCTCAAGGTCCAGAAACCTATCCTCTTCCACCTGTGCTGCTAGGTTGTTGCAAAAATGTTGTCATCTTGATCTTGTTCTTGGTTGTAGTTGGTCTGTCACTCAAGCTTTTCATGTGCCACATCTGTTGTTTTAATTAGGCCGATGATGACACAATGGGATGACTGCATTAGCTGGCTACATGCCATTTTGATTCATGTATTTTCCTTTCTGTTAACTTGTTGCCCTTCTCGGCTTACCAAACTACTTAATTCTGTTACTGCTTTTAATTTGCATCTTTGATTATGCAATGTAGCCGACAATGTATCTGTTGATTAAATGGAATTAGTCTGAGGCCTATGTCTTTTGTACATTTTCATTCAAAGTGTTTGCTTCTCTATTGTTCATGCTGTTCATCCTTCTCTTTGGGCTAGGCCGATCACAGCAGCTCGCAAACACATTCTGTGCTCGGCAGTTGGTGGCGGTTGGCGTTTGAGCCCGGCTGAGTATTGGATCGCAAACACCAGCTCTCCTAGGCCGGGCTGAATCGGTACAGGTATACAAACAAGCTGCGTTGCAGCAGTTGGGGCAGGCTTGCCCACGCCTGGTTCGTTTGGGCTGGCCAGGCCGTGTTGGTCCAGGGTCGCAAACGCACCCTTAGACTATCCGCACTCATGGACCTCTATATTCATCCTTTAAAAGGAATATTTTATCCTAATCACCACAAAATATACAGTTTCTCTGCATCCATCCATCCTCTATATCATCCTCTATCCACTGTGGGGCTCACTTGTCGCTTTATCTAAATATATCCATATGACATCTTATTTTGAAGTATTTATTAAAACGAATTTAATGGTGCAATCAGAATTTAATTTGATTTTTTGGTTTGAGAGTTATAACATTTTTTTCATAGTTGAAAATGTGGGGCCCGCCCAAGATTCCCTCCCACCCACTCTCTCTTGCTCGTTCGTGATTCATCGCGCGTGCTGGGGCTGCCCACGGCTGATACCGTTGCGCTACAAATAGCGTATGTGAGCACATGCAGGAGCATTTGCAGTAGACCGCTGCAGCTGTTTCAGCCAGTACTTCGTCCTGTAGGAGCCGTTTACCGTAGCCGGTGAGAGTAGTCTCAGTTGCTCGGTGAGTGGACCCACCGCTATCCGTGCCATTAATATCCCTTTCGCAGCTAACAGACCTAGGTCTTGTTCAGCCGGCTTATAATCCGTATTTTTCAGTTTATTTTTTAGACGGAACGGCTAACAAAAGAAATTCAGCCCTTATTTAGATTGAGAAAAAATTTCAACCCGATAAATAGTACCACTTTCGTCTTATTTGATAAATATTGTCCAATCGTGGACCAACTAGGTTCAAAAGATTCATCTCGTGATTTACAACTAAACTGTGTAATTAGTTATTTTTTTACCTACATTTAATACTCTATGCAAGCGGTTAAAAATTGATGTGACGGAGAGAGCGAAAAAACTTAGAATTTCGATGTCATCTAGGGGCTGTTTAGTTGCCGAAAAATTTTGAAAAATGCTACTGTAGCAATTTTGTTATTATTTGACAAATATTATCTAATCATGGACTAACTAGGCTTAAAAGATTTGTCTCGTCCATTTCGTCTAAACTGTGTAATTAGTTTTATTTTTTATCTATATTTAATATTTCATGCATGCATTTAAAGATTCGATGTGACGGGAATCTACTATTCTTTTGCAAAATTTTTGGCAACCAAACGCTGGCCTAGACAAGGGGTCAGTCGAAAAGTGTTTCAGCTTATTTTTGGTCGTAGGGTGTGTTTAGATGGTAAAAAAGGTGTAAAAAAGGTACTGTAGCACGTTTTGGCTTTATTTGGCAAATAGTGTCCAACTGTTGACTAATTAGGTTTAAAACGTTCGTCTCGTCAAGTACAATCAAACTATACAATTAGTTTTTGATTTCATCTACATTTAGTATTTCATACATGTATCACAAGTTTGATGTGACGGGAATCTTTTTTCGCATAGTGTTTGCCGTAAGCGAACGGGCCCTAGGAACCTTTTTCCTCCGTGCAGAGAGCCGCATACATCCCCGCCGCCGCCGCCGCCTAGGAGCAGAGGGAGGGCGAGCACCATCCCGTCCCGCCCGGCCCCTTTTCTTGCTGCAGGCGAGCGCCGTGCCGTCTCGCCCCTTTCTTGCCGCCCCAGAGGAGGCGACTGGCGGCTGCGGCGCGGAATAATAGCTGGGGGCCATATCGCGTCGGCGCGGATCAGGAGCAGCCGGTGTCCAATCGGATTCCGTCATATGTTTCCAACCGGGACAGAAGAGTCCCTCAATTTCCTTTTCCTGGTGCCTAATCGAATTCCGATCCAATCATCCAAACCCAATCGAGTTAGAAACCAGACCAAAAACATAGCGCGGGAGGGAGGTGTATGCATATACATATGCGTATTATATATATGTAATATGTATACGGACGATGATCGATAGATAAAGAGTAGATACACAGAGGAGCGGGGATCTGAGATAAGTCGGCGGGAGATCTGAGGGAACGGAAATCTGTGGTAACTCGTCGAGATCTCTCAAGGAGGGTGTGTCGTGTTCTACTCGTGCCATGGGGATTCAGAGCGAGCAGCAAGCCCCGAGTAAGCTTCAACTATCTTGCCCCTCGGCCTCTCTCTGGTTCACTTGCTATTTTCTTCTGGCACTTCATTCATAAAAGAAAATCGATTTTTTTTGTCTGTTGTTCGCTTACGATTCATCATTTAGACTGCCACACATGGATACTAGTTTTTTTTCAAAAAAAAATCTATTTGATATTATTGAATTTTCAGCTTGGTAGATTATTAGGTCTCCAATCGAGCTTCTTAATCCATCTGTTGCGTCGTTAGCTTTCTCTCTGTCTCTTTGATTTACTCGTATGTTTGGTTTGTTGGCTTGCAGATGGATCCGGTGCTACCGCTGACGACATTAAGCACTCAGACTCACCCTGTCAACGACTTGGTGATGGTGGTGATGGTGATTCTCAAGATGGACAAGCATCGGGATATTCAATCCCATGCCTTCCTGAGGTATGGCAACATAAAATTCTGAAGGCAGCTATTCTGTTGGTTTTTTGAGCTCAAGATCTAAACATGCAGAACCTGAGTTTTATGCATAATAATGGGGCATGCGCCTGTTGATGCTGTATCGTTGTTTCTCGATGAAATATGCAAATAATCACATTAGCGTAGGATCTCTCACCTGTGCGATTTCGACCTGATATTGCACAATAAGACATCTCGTGTGTTTGATAGCTCTGTGTGCTCATATGCAGGCAAGAATGGATAATTAGATATCATAGTAGTTAATCAGTGCTGGCCATCAGTATGTGTATTTTTTTCCTTGTCAGAAAACCTTTAGTAATACTGTTAGGGATACATATGTAATATACACTGCCCCTTTTGCAAGCATGCAAAGAGCTATCTGGTTCTACTGTTTTCTTTATCTGATTGAAATTCCACTTGACTTTAAAGTTGAAATTTTATCCCATCATTGTGCATGCAGGATATCTGGCGTCATATACATTCTTTAATGCCAATGGATGCTGCTGCTCGTGCTGCCTGCCTGTCTCGTGCCTTTTTAAGTTTCTGGAGATGTTATCCCGAACTAATTCTGTGTTCGGGAAAGTTTAGGGCGGGTAGCGGAAGTTTAAGAGACAGAATCGACAACATCCTGAAAAACCACTCAGGAATTGGCTTGAAGAAATTAAGGCTTAATTTGCTTAATGAATATACTTGCTTTCCTTATATCGACGGATGGCTCAAGGTTGCTGTTACACCAGGGATTGAAGAGCTCAACCTTAGGCTGCCTAAAAAGCACAACTTCCCATGCTCAGTTTTTTTATCTGCTGGGGTTAGAAACTCAATTCGGTCTCTTCGTCTTGACTCTTGTGTCTTCCGTCCTACGGCTGAACTTGGACCGTTGAGAAACTTAACAAGTTTGCGTCTGTGGTCTGTGTGTATCATGGGCGGTGAATTAGAGTGCCTTCTTTCCAACTCCCGTGCTTTGGAGCATTTGGATCTCACTGATTGCAATGAGATAATTTCCCTGAAGATACCTCACGTGCTGCAGCGACTCAGCTACCTGTGTGTTGATGGATGTTATGCTATGCAAATTATAGAGAACAAAGCTCCAAGTATCTCTATGTTTACACTTTCCAGAGGAGTTCCAAAACTCGAGCTTGGAGAAGCGTCGCAATCGATTAAGGTCTTGGAGTTGAATTTTGGGAATTCCGTCCGATATGCTCGTGCTGTGCTTCCGTCCATTATGCCAAATCTTGAGACAATTTGTTTAGGTTCGACCCATGAGGTATACTGCAAATTCGTCAACCTCAAGCACCTGAACATTATGTGCAACAGTAGTCTTACCGTTATGTGCAGGCGTATACTAATCTGAACATGACATATATCTTTTGTGCAGGACAATACACCAATGCTGCCTTCCAAATTCGTCAACCTCAAGCACCTGAACATTCAGATGACTTCATCGACCTTGTCCCCATCCTACGTTTATTTTTCTCTGCTTTCTTTCTTGGATGCGTCTCCTTCCTTGGAGACTTGGTGGCTGGAGGTAAGGCGCTGTCCATCCTATCCAGCAAATTAATGGATGCTCATTCTGGGTGCATCTATTGATTCAGTTTCCTGGTTTTGTCTTCAGGTACCCCGGGAAGATGTGGGGCATGAATTGATAGGTTCTTCGCATTTGAGGCAGCTGCCTAAACGGCGCCATGACCGCCTCAAGATTATGGAGATCACAGGATTCAACTCTACAAAGAGCTTGGTTGAGCTAACATGTTGCATTGTCAAGAGCGCAGTCTCACTCGAGCGCCTTACATTGAACACCCTTCGTCATGGTAAATCTCCATGTTGCTCGGATGGTTATAGCCTGATCTATGCCAAATCTGCGGTCCAAGAAGCGTCTAGAGCGGTGGAAGCTATAAGAAGGTGCATCAAGGATAAAGTTGCCCCTACAACTAAGCTGTCTGTTATGGAGCCTTGCCCACGGTGTATTGCCAACGCAGCGGATGATGGTTTGGCCTAGGCAGAGAAGTTAAGATGGAGGGTGAAAGTTGTCGAAGGTTATCTTAAGTGTGTTGTCATTTATAATAATTTTTAATAATTTTATGTTAGTGAAGTGTGCTTAGTTTCTTTCAATGTTGAGGCTTGGAAGTTGTCAAACTATTGGATGTGTACTAGGCATGGACATGGTTGTGTTTATGACTTTTTATATCACATATATAAGATCCAAAGCTGATTCGTTTGGTTTCTTTCATGCATGGATTCTAGATGTCCGTCATCATTACGTACATTTCTTGTAGCGCTTGGATAGCCCAGTAGCACAGCAACCTCCAGAACGCACTCACTCCGGCATGCCGGACCACCCCATGACGAATCAAGTGAAACCCCAAACCAAACACAGGCAGTACTTGTATGACACCGCTTGACAATTGCTTCACTTGTACTAGATGATAATTTAATAGCAACACATACTGTATTATAATGTAAATTTGTGCTGATGCATATGATTAGCAACAATTGCTTCACAAATAATATTAATTTGTAGAGCTAAATATTTTTCTGCAAGCTACTAGAGATATTTTAATGAGCTCTAAATATTTTATTTGGTTTTCTTGTGGTCCAATATATCTCTAGAATTTTTATTATTTTTAGATTAGAATCTTAGAGACATTTTTGTGCTTTGAAAACCTTATGATGTGTTTATCGGATTTTTAACTAAAGCATATTGAAGAAACTACCTTGAATACCGCTTTGAAAAAGGCCACAGAGGTAACTTAAATGGTTTTAAGAGTTGAGAGAGAGAGTACGGTTGTGTTTGATTGCGCTCCGAGCAGCTCCGGCTTTGCATGCGTGTGCACTATGCTCTCCAGTACATCGCTATAGCAACCAAAACCGTCTCCGGCTCCTTCCCAAACCAATGCAAGACCAGGAGGAGCTGCGAGAGCCACAATTTCGGGGCTTCGCCGGCTCTGCCACAGTGGCGCTATAGTGCCAGAGCGGGAGCCGGCCGAAGCCCCACCAAAAGCACCCTAAGATGTCCAGTTTTGGACTTTAATAAGAAAAGCTAGACTAGCACGATGATATGATGGTACAAATGCACACTTCAAATGTTTTATTTCTGCCATTCAACAAACAATGGGATTCCATATGAGGAAGTATCATGTATTAGTTCAAATCTGAGGTAATTGACCGTGTAGGTTTCATGCAACTTTCGAAGTTACAATGGTTGAAATCTCTGTTGAGTTCTAGAGGTGCTGCTGGCTTGTTTTCTTGGGTCGGGTAAGAAGTTTTTTTTTATTTGCAAAAGGAAAAAGATACCTTTTTGCCTCCGTGAACTATCGTGGCTCTAGCTTTGCTACTCGAACTCCAATACCATGCATCTTACATCCTCAATTCTACAAACCGTTTAAATTACCTCTCTATTCTGGTTAAAAGTGGGTTTTAAGATGGTGTCATCCTTTTTTATGTTAAAAAGGTAAACATCTGATAAGTCTTTTTAAAACAAGAAAAAAGCCTCTAAACTTCTAAAAGTTCCTAGAAAAAACATAGAGATAGACTCTGACCCATGGAACCCAAATAAAATATCTAGAGCTCATGAAAATGTCTCTAGAAGTTTCCAAAAGAATAAATTTAGCTCTAGGAAAATGGAAAATATTCAAAAGAAATATGAAAATTCCCAAAACATTGTATTTGATGTCAAAACATGTCTTCAAAACTCTATAACAAAAAATATAAGATGCAAGGAGCATGAGACGATATGCACTGCAGTCCAGTATCGTGATCTGCAGGAGCACACGTCGGACACGAAGTGCTGCAGCGCATACTGAAAAAGCAACGCCAAACGACAGGGTGGATGCGGCATCCACTACTTTTGGCGTACCACCGGACGTGCGCTACACACTATGCGGGCCCATGGTAGAGGAGAGAGAGGGTGTATGCGGCGGGCCCCACTATTTTAGCTACCTTAAAAATGTTTTAACTCATAAACCGAAACACCAAATTAAATTCCGATTACACCATTGAATTCGTATCAATAAATTCTTCAAAACAAGATCTCACATGGATATATTTAGATAAAAATTATAGAGGATGACAAGTGGGGCCGTTGTTGGTAGTTGATATAGAATATAAGATATAGGGGATGATGGGTGCGGAAGAAACGTGTATAGAGGAGAAAATCTTGATGATCAGGATGCATAGAGGATGAATTTAGAGGTCGATGAGTGCGGATAGTCTGGATAGACAATACATTATTGTTGAATGCATTCAATGCTGGTGAGAAGTCATGTTTTTGTTGTGGAAAGGTTTAGAAATACATACATTTAGACTTAAATTATAGTTTTAGGAATTTTCTCATTTTTTGATATTTTCCCATTTTTGTAGAGCTAAATATTTTTCTGCAAGCTACTAGAGATATTTTCATGAGTTCAAATTATTTTGTTTGGTTTTCTTGTGGTCCATTATATCTCTAGAATTTTTATTATTTTTAAAATCTTAGAGACATTTTTTTGCGTTGAAAACCTTATGATATGTTTATCGGATTTTTAACTAAAGCATATTGAAGAAACTACCTTGAAAACCACTTTGGATAAGGGCACATAAATAAGTTAAATGGTTTCGAGAGTTGAGAGAGAGAAAGATGTCCAGTTTTGGACTTTGATGAGAAAAGCTAGACTACTACGATGATGGTTTAGGGAGGCAAAAAAATAACTTTTTTCCTTATATTAAATAACAAAAATCTTTAGAAAGTGAAATGGTTAAAGAAAAAGGCATGGGCCATGATATGATAATCTACTAGTAGTAGTTTGCGTAAACGGGCCTATATCCCACGAAGCCTTTGAGCTTCCCCTCTTTGAGCCCACGGGGCACAAGTTGGACCATAATTTTTTAGGACAAAGTCGGTCATCTCCTCGTCCCTTCCAAAAGAGAACTCCTCTGCTTCTTCTTTCTGAAATAAATTTACTCCTATGGTCGAAGCCTAGCCCGGCTAGCCCTTGTCAAAGCCCTGACGACCTATCACATCGTCGCCATAGGTCGCCGACTCGCCATACGTCATGTTGTTGCCGCTCGTTGCATTGAGCGAGGCCAACGATGACACACGTGCTTGTTCGTCGGCTCATCCGGGTCCTCTCTCTCTGATTCGCTTGTTGTTTCCTCTCCCACTTGATAAATTCGGTTTTCAGCTTGAGTTCTCATGTCTCTGTCTCTCTGATCTCTACTCGTAGCAGCTATCGATCATAACCGGTTAACCGTGCTTTTTGGCTTGCAGATGGATCCGATGCTAGTCAAGCGGACGAAATTAAGGACTCACCCTCCTCTCAACGACTTGGTGATGGCGATTCTCAAGAGGGACAAACATCGGGACATTCAACCCCATGGCTTCCTGAGGTATGGTTGCCTAAAATTCTCAAGGGGGCTATTCTGTTGATCTGTTGGTTTCTTGAGCTCAAGATCTAAACATGCAGAACCGCCTTCCTTGTCCCTTAACTTGTTTTGTATCTGTTGAACCTTGTGTGTTTTTTTCTAATACATATCAGTAGGGGCCTAAAACCCCTCTTGCTTCCTTCAAAAAAAAATGCAGAACCTGAGTATATCTGCATAATCAGGCATGTGCCTTGTTGTCTCTTGATGAATTGAAATATGCATATTAATCATATTAGCCTAGGATCTCTCACCTGTGCGATTTTGACCTGATGATATTGCACAGTAAGACATCATCTCTTTCGTTTTGATAGACACATTGTCTCTCTGTGTGGTTATATGCAGAGTATGTGTATTTTTTTTCTCTTGTCATAAAGCCTCTAGTAAATTTTAGACCAAAGGCCTTGGCCCTGCTTATAAAAAGCCTCTAGTAATAATACTGTTATAGAGATAAACTTCTCTGCGAATTGCTAAGTTTACGTTCCATCAAAAAAAATTTGCTAAGTTTACCTGCCACCGTTACATTCAGTTGGCAATTTATACATATCTATAATACACCTCCTTTTTGCAAGCATGCTGAGAGCTACCTGTTGCCTTTATCTGATTTTGAGCATAATGCCTTCATCTGATTAATTGAAATTCCACTTGACTTGGGCTTTGCTATGGTACACCCAAATAACTGTGAGCCGTTTATTTAGTTAGATCGAATGGTTGAAATCATCTATTACTTTCTAGGGGGTAATAAGTGAAATAAGGAAAGTTGTATATATAAAGATCTTCTTTTAGATCTAATAATTGATGCACACATGATCTATTAATTAAATACGGTGAATCTTTTATTTTTGCAACTTTGAATAATTTAATTTAATTAGAGTAAACTAACTATTTCTTGATGCAGTTGTAATTCGTGCAAGACATACATGCGTACATGAATTTTTATGTGCATCTATGGAACTTTACAATAGCTACATGTTTCATTGGCCCTCTCAGTTATGTAATATATAGTTTTAATTGAATTAGTATAATGTACACACTTGATTATGTAACGTGTTGACGTGTAATATACTTTAAATCATTAAAGTTCACAGCTGAACTAACGTGCTAGGGGTTGATACTTTTTATATATGTGACGTATATTTTTTATTTGAATTTGGAAAAAAGAAGTTTACTACTTTTAAGATAAAAATATCACGCAAAAGGAAGGACGCGGCGACAGTCAAAAGGAAGGAAGGATGCGGCCATGCAAATGAACAAGGAAGGGGTTGTGTGCCCAACCATCCCCCCTGTTCGGCTGCCCTTATCAGCACGGCTTATCAGCCGTGGAACAGTGTTTTTCTCTCACAACAAAACAGCCACAGCCGGCTTATAAGCCGCAGAAACAGCCTGCCGAACAGGGTGCATATCTTCCGTGATCAGAGGAATTTAAGGATATTTTTTTCTTTTTCTAGATGAATTAATTAGTTTAAAAATCTAAAAAAATCAATGGCTCAGATTTATTTGAGGTATTACCTCTAGTAAGTAAAAAGAGTACCGTAGCATTGCCCTTGACTTTAAACTTGAAATTTTATCCCATCATTGTGCATGCAGGATGTCTGGAGTCATATACATTCTTTAATGCCAATAGATGCTGCTGCTCGTGCTTCTTGCCTCTCTCAAGCCTTTCTAAGTTCCTGGAGATGTTATCCCAAACTAATTTTGAGTTCGCAAACAGTCAAGAAACATAACGGAAGTTTAAGACGCAGAATAGAGAGCATCCTGAAAGATCACTCAGGAATTGGCGTGAAGATATTGAGGCTCCATTTATGTAATGAATACACTTGCTTTCCTCATCTCGACAGGTGGCTCAAGGTTGTTACACCAGGGTTTGAAGAGCTGACTCTTGTGACTCCATTTGTGTATAAAAAGTACAGCTTCCCGTGCTCAGTTTTATCTGCGGGGGTTAGAAACTCAATTCAGTCTCTTCATCTTGAATCTTGTGTCTTCCCTCCAACAGTTGAACTTGGCCCCTTTAGAAGCCTAACAAGTTTGCGTCCGCGTTCTGTGTGTATCACGGGGGATGAATTGGAGTGCCTTCTTTCCAACTCCCTTGCTTTGGAGCGCTTGGATCTCAGGGATTGCGGAGAGATAGTTTCCCTGAAGATACCTTCTGTGCTGCAGCAGCTCAGCTACCTGTTGGTTGATGGATGTCGTGCTCTGCAAATTATAGAGAACAAAGCTCCAAGTATCTCCACTTTTAGCCTTTTTAGAAGATGTAATATAAAACTCTTGCTTGGAGAAGCATCGCAAACAATCAAGATCTTGAACTTGTTTGTTGCTACTGCTGCTAGTTATGCTCGTGCTAAGCTTCCGTCCATTATGCCAAGTCTTGAGATTCTAAATTTAAGTTAGAGTCATGAGGTATACTGCAAAGTGGCGATACATTCAAACAATAGTAGTCATATGGTTATGTGCAGGCGTATAATTAATCTGAGCATGACACATTTGTTGTGCAGGTGGATACACCAATGCTGCCCACCAAATTTGTCTACCTCAAGCACCTGGCCATTCAGATTACTTCATCGACGTTGTCCCCATCCTATGATTATTCTTCTCTAGTTTCTTTCTTGGATGCGTCTCCTTCCTTGGAGACTTGGCGGCTGGAGGTAAAAGGCACTATATCCAGTAAATTAATATATGTGGTGACTCAGTAATTTGAGTGCATTCATTGATTCAGCTTCCTGGTTTTACATTGTCTTCAGGTACCTCTGGCAGATAAGGGGCATGAATTGGTATAACATCATGAAACTCATAGCACTCCTTCCACTTCTGAATCTTCAGTTCGCTTCTAGAAGTCCATCAGCCAACTTTTCATTTGCTTTATCTTATTGTCCAAGTGTTTGACATTGTGCTCCTTTGAATGCACCCACCATTTTTGAGCAAAATCAACATCGTCGGCAATGGTCGTCGAGTACGCCCTCGACGGGCTACCTCAAGTCGGTCACTCTGCCTCTTACTACATAATCGACAACGACCATCGAATACGCCCTCGACAGGCTACCTCAAGTCCGTCACGCTGCCTCCGGCTATGTCGTCAGCAATGGCCATCAAGTACGCCCTCAACGGGCAAACCCTAAACCCTCAAGTTGGTCACGCCACCTCTAACTACATCATCAGCAACGGTGAAAGGTCCTAAATGGCTAGAGGAGGGTGAATAGCCTAATTAAAAATTTCTACAAAGCACTAGAGCAAATGGTTAGACAATTAAATAGAGATTAGCAATTGTGCTCTAGCTCTACCAAAATAGGCAAGCCACCTACCAAATATGCTAGTTGCTATAATCTCTATGTCACACAAGCTTTCTAGCTAAGTTGCAACTACTTCTATAACTAGTGAGCTAGCAAAACAATTTACAACTAAATAAACTATGCTACTCTACTAGCAAGGCTACTAAGTAAAGTAAAAGGCAAGTGGAGGAATGATGTACTGAGCCGGCAAGAGACAAATCAATCACAATATGAACAAGATGACACAATGATTTATCCCCGAGGTTTAGTTGCTTGCCGGCAATCTACGTCCTCGTTGTGGTGAGACACTCACTAGGTAGCTCACGCGCTAATATGCATCACATGCCTAGCCCTATACAAGGGGGGCCATAAGAACCACACGAGTGAGGCTACATAAGCCACGAGCAATCCACTAGAGTACATTTTTGCTATCTCTCATGGGGACTAAGGTCAAGAACCCCTCAAAATTGAATGATCAGAGCCGGCAACAATCACCAATAACTGCTCAACGATCCCATAAGCTCTGGGCCAGCTAAGTGTTGGCAAACACCAAGAGTAACAAGAAATCCACCAGCCCAATGCACTCTTCTAGTGCCACAAGATACAAGAACACTAAGCAATGCACTAGAGGCTCTCCAAAACTCACTCAAACGATGAAATCAAGTGTGCAAGTGAGTGGAGTGTGATCTCTAGCTCCCAATATGTTTTCTCAGCACTTACGGGTTCCAAGAGAGCAGCCAAGGCCGGCCAAGGGGCTATTTATAATCCCTACCTTGAAATAGAGCCGTTACCCCCAAGGAGCAAGGTTCTTCGTGGTAACCGGACAAGGCGGTGTCGCACCAGACAGCTTGTCCGGTCACCCTAACAGTCGAATTCCAACAGCTAGTTTGAACTAGCAGTTAGCGCCAATGGCATCAGACGGCTTGTCCAGTGGCCTCCTAACGAAAAACCAAGCCTCTTGAATTTTAGGGCGATGACCCTAGCGGTGCACCAAACTGCTTGTCCGGTGACCATTTTCACAAAGTCCCTGAAATGCAAAGTCTCTAGAAAAAAGCAGCGGTGCGCTGGACAGGTCCTGTCCATTGCCCTGTCCATTGCACACGGGACATGGCGGTGCCACCCCTATGACTTGGTCGTGCTCGAGTGCCACCCAGGTGGCGACACAGACAACCCAAACTCTCCTTTGCAAGCACTACTAACTCTCAAATGTTTTCACAAACATGTTTAGAGCCAAGTTAGCATTTCCAAAACATTTTTCATAAATATTTCCGCTTGCTCACCGACGTGCACTGGCCTATATGCATTGCACAATATTCCAACACCTAGTGGCACTAGATGACCGAATTGTCTAATAGAGCTCCCCTCTTAATAGTATGGCTCGGCAGGGTCACTAGATTTCTCCGGTGATACCTGTGCCTGAGCATTGGAGAAAAGGATCTATAATGATTAGTTTTAGATTTAACTTCGACTGTTGGATCTTCATAGATCTTTGTCCACTGGGTCTTCTCCGGTGGTCATCATTCTTTTTAGTGACCCCGCCAAAGCTGTAGCTTGAGCTTCCAACTTTATGGAGGCTATAAATAGAGGGTGTGGTCGACTCTTTTGACTCTCTTGGCCATTTCTACTGACACACACACTCTCTTGGAGAGCTCAAGCACTCACTCCACTCAGTTGCATGCTTAGAGTTTGATGTAGAGTGAGTTTTGGAGAGTTCTAGTGCATTTGCTTAGTTGGGTTGCATCTTGTGGCACTAGAGAAGTGTGGTGGTAGTGGTTTTCTTGTTACTCTTAGTGGTTGTCGCCACCTAGACATCTTGGAGCTGGTTGGATCATTGAGCACCTTGTGGTGATTGTTTGGTGGCTTTAGTCAAGGGATTTGAGGGGTTTTGTGATCACCCCGTGGGAGATTTGCAAAGGGAAACTCTAACAGAATCATGAGGGTTGTTGGAGTGCCTAGATCAGTTGGCTTCTTGAAAGTGCCCATGTCGGAGACAAGCTTGAGGGGTTGTTTAGCTTGCTCAAATGACTTGCCTCAACGGGGACGTAGGTTGTCGGCAAGCAACCTAACTTCAGGTGGAAAATTATTGTGTCCCTTGCTCGTTGTTGGTTTGTCATATATATCCACGTTGCATTTACATTCATATCCTTGTGCTTGTGTAATTGTAGCAGTAGCTCTCTAACGAGTAGCCTAGTTCGAGTAGTTGCTTTACTTCATTAGCTCGATTAGTGTTCTTGTTTGCCTCAATAGCTTGTGTGTGCACTAGTTTAGTTGTAAACCTTGGTACTAAAATTGTTTAGGGGCTTGCTTTGTGGTGAATTAGGCTAGGCAAAATAGTGTCTATTAGGATTGTCTTTTATACCAATTGCCTTTGCCTAGTGTCTTTGACTTTGAAGAAGAATTTTTTATAGGCTCTTTACCACCTCTAGCAGTCTAGCCATCTAGATCCTTTCAATAGGTGCTTCAAAGTCAGGAGGTCCAGCTCTTCTTCATGTATTTCCTCATTTGTCAACACCTCAAAACAATTATTATCCTCTAGTAAATGTTGAGCTGGTTGAATTTGTTGTCTTTTAAGCTCTAGGTTTCTTAAATCATTAGCTAAACATTTAACTTTATGCACCGATGAACTCAAAGAAATGTCAACTTTACTAGTGTTTCTAACCAAGGTAAAATAAGCAAATGAATCGAAACGTGAAATTGAGCAAGTACTTTCATTTGCAGGGCCATCAGGGTTGTTTCGAGCACTCGCCTTGGATGTTCTCTCTCTAACATGTTCTGATCACTCGTAAATGCACTCCATTTGCTTCAATGAGTAGGCATAGAAGAGGCACTCGTGTTTGGCTTTGGAGATGAAAGTCCACCGGGATTGTGTGTCACTCTTAACATTAGCACCATGTACAAGGGAAACTTTAGAGTTTTTTTTCAAAAAATAATTGTGAGGTACCCGTGACACATGACCATTAGCGCATATGCGGAGCAAGCCAGCGTGATCCGCAGGGCAAGGGCATCGCTGGTTGCTGATTACAGGACTAAACAAGCGTGAGTCACATGTTCAGTTCAAGAATCAAACCATTATTAGGCATAGAGATGGACATGCTTTTTAAGAAATTCACTACCTTTAGTTAGTGGAAGTTAGTGGGTGACCAGGGCATTATTGCTGCAATAATCTTGCGGTTAGTATAATTACCTTCTGTGCTCATCCCAAAAGAAAAAAAAAACAGTTCAAAATATCACTGAAATAGGAAGCATCAAGCATGTATAGATGACAGAACAGGAGAAATTGCATGGATCAAAATTGTTTTTTTCTTTCAATCGCACTATCTGTACATCTACAAGTACTGTACATATGTATGTAGATTGGCGAATCCTTTAAAATGCAGAGGCCGATCGCAGGATTCTAAGAGTGACTACACATGAGGAGGAGAATCTATGAGCTAAGGATGTTCAGGAGGGCAACTCTGCTCTGGATCATCCTCCTGAACAGAAGCTCTGCTCCAAGCTCAAGATCTCCAACGATGCACTCCAGTGCCTGCAACTGGTCCTCCTTGCAAACAACCACGCTTCTCTTCTGCAATGCCTTGGAGACAAGAGACCTCTTGGGCATCGCCACCTGCTTCGACACGAGGCACAGCGTCGAGTCGAGAAGAGAGGCAGCGACCAGTCTGGCCTTCAGCAACAGCCTGACCAGCTTGCACTCCTCCTTTTCAGAGGTGGTAGTGGTAGTCTTCTTGCTGGCCTTCTTGAACTGCTTCTGCGCATTCTTGACCAAGCGGATGTACGACTGGATCTTGGCCTGGATGCTTGCGTCGTCTCCCCTTCTGAGAACCACCAGCAGATCTTGGATGGTGGCCTTCAGCTCGGCAAGGTTCTCCTGCATGGCGTTGCAGAGATCGATGAGCTCAAGAGAGCTTTCCATTTCCTCGTCCAGCTCCTTCCTCTGCTGGATGGTGCAAGCCTGGTTGCTGGGGAAGTGGATGATCTCCTCGATGTGGCTGTACACGTCTCCAAGCCTCCTCAAACCGTTGCACATCGCCTCGATGGTTGCGGAGGGGGAAGAGACGGCTGCCTCCAGGCTTTGCAGCTCGGCTTCGACTTCGGCCTCATTGGAGAGCCTCTTGGATGGCAAGCTGACTGATCTTAGGTGGAAAGCCATTGTTTGCAATGGTATTGGAGTTCCTGCGGTGTGGAGACTTGAGATGTTGGGGAAGATAGGAGAAAGTGTTGTTTGATGCGTGCATCCTTTCTTGAAGGCCTATTTATACACCAGAAGCACTAAAGGGAGCCTCTTTCTGAGTGGTGGACACAGGGAATATAATCATGCCATTTCGTCTCCAAGATGCTGTGTGCTGCGGTCTCATGACAGTGCTGCAGAAAGAATTGCCACGCTACCAAGGTTTTCCACGTGATTTATGTTACTTTGGGCCACCAGACGTCTCGAAAATGGCTGTGACACTCTGTCATGTTTCAGTTAGTGGTAGCAAGAATCTGCTTTTGGTCATGGCATCATTGTGGATAGATGGGTATTGAATATAGTGCAGGTTAAGCTGTTTAACAGTTTGTTAACTGGGTATTATTGGTGTCATATGTATTAGTCTGATTCTTGTTAGTTACTGAAATAAGTAGATGATTTACTTAGCACTAACAATTATGCTGATCACTCTGAATTATTGGTAACAATTCACTCTGCACGAGGGTTTATGTTACTCTCAGATCTGGCTGTGGTTCATGAACGAAGAAGGGAAGAACTGTAGTCGTGGTGTTGATTGGGAGCAATGGTTTGTGTTGTCTGCTGATGATTCAACCTCTCAGAGTTGGCATGTTTCAACCAACAGCAGAAAACATCAAGGACAACCACGTAAGCACACAAGTATCGTCTATCGACTCAATGAAAGGTATGGTCCACGTTTAACATTAGGTATAATTAGGATAGGATATCCTGATAAAACCATTTTGAGATTAGTTTACAGGGAAAACATCCTAATAAGCGTGCTGCAGTTTTGTAATGAGATAAATTGGTAAGCTGACAGCTACCTTCTACAGCAGTCATTAGCAGTAGCATATGAATGCAGAAGAGTATCTGTTTGTCGATATAGTGTTTGAAAAGTTTTAAGCCTGTAGGTTTCAGTGGTCTGGTAATGCCTTTTGTGGTTTCAGTTCGGGTAGCCTCTGATCGTGCATGCCACATACAGAGCACTTGTTCGAATGGGCAACTTGGTCAGTAAAAGTATACTACATTAGTGCATGCTAGATAGAGACGGTACTTCTTGCTCACACATGGGCCACCAGGTTGGTAAAAGCACACGTGAAATCCAACTATACTAGTGGGTAACAAAACTGAAGGAATAATCTCAGATTAAGAAATACTGTAAATTTTCTTTTTAGGAAACAAGCAAGCAATGTTGAGGTAATTGTCTTTGTGATTTCAGTTTATATAACTTCTGACTGTGCATGCTATATAGAGACAATATTTGTTGTTTAAAAGGGCTGTTAGGCCAGTGAAAAGTAAGACAAAATTTACAGTGTTTGCGGGAACTTAACATTTCTCTAGGAACTAAATCTAAATTTAATTGGAAGGGTATAATGGCATTTTCATTCGTTAAGGTGGCTGTTGTGGGGGCGTGGGCCACGAGCCTCGTCAATGCTTTTGCTGCCCTCATCCCTGGCCCCTGTACGTGCAGGTGCAGCGGCGGCCTGGCCTGCCTAGGCCCATGTGGCCTGGCCAGCCTAGTGCATGCGTGCGTTTACCGTTTGGGCCTTGTTCAGTTCCCCAATTCTCTCCCCAAATTTCACTATGCAAAAAGAAGATTCCCCGTCACATCAAAATGTCGGCAAATGCATGGAATACTAAATATTAATGAAATCAAAAACTAATTGCACAGTTTTGTTGTACTTTGCGAGACGAACATTTTAAGCCTAGTTAGTCAAAATTTGGATAATTTTTACCAAATACAAACGAAATGCTACAGGAATTCTGATACAGTGTTTTTCTCCCCAATTCTCTCATCTAAACAAGGCCTTGATAGTGTTTGCATGATTCACGTCAGGCTGTCCACACCGATGATCCTCTATTTTTATCCTTTATACATCCTGGTCATCAAGATTCTCTCCTCTATACTAATTTCTTCCGCACCCATCCATCATCTATATCATCCTCTATCCACTGTGGGGTCCACTACTTTATCTAAATATATCCATGTGAGATCTTGTTTTGAAGAATTTATTGAAACGAATTTAATGGTGTAATCGGAATTTAATTTAGTGTTTTAGTTTATGAGTTATAATATTTTTTTATACGAAAAAAAATTGGACACGTTCTTCGAGACACTCTCTCTTTTTTGCTTGTCCTCGCGCGCGGGTGCTCTCCCTGGCACCGAACAGCAGCAGTGCGTAGTGGACCGGAAGCTTTTCCGTACGTTGTACCGGACTCCGCTGTAGCTTGTTTTTACTGTACGTGCTCCTTCAGTATTATTTTACCAGACCCGGTGCACAGTCTCATGCGATCAGCCCGCAGTCCAATGCATGTGAGTGTAGACCATGAGATAGTGTTTTCGCTGCAGCTCCTCATGAGAGATGGAGGTAGTCTGCTCTATATATTTTTGTTTTGCTTTCTTTCTTTTAAAAATACAATAACTTTCTTATACTTAGTCCGCTGTTAGTTTTATATGCACCATTGTATTTCTTATGATGAGATCTATAAAACTAGACCCATGATGCCTACATTTTAAAATATATTCTTTTATAGTGGTTACTTATGTTGTATATATAGTAGCTACTTACGTATTTTATAGATTATGGTAATCAAAATAAGTGGCCACTTGCTAAAAAAATAACTTACCGTATACTCGAAATTACACTTGACAGAAGCACATAATTTTAAACGAATTTGCGGAATGGATTAGTATTGTTGAAGCCCCAGGTTGACATTTTTTTTGTGTTTTCTTGCTGATCCGAGTATTATGATAAGTATTTACGTATTTTGCGGAATGTTTTTTCTTTAGTTGTCATTTTTCTATTTGTCAATTTTAGTTTAATTTTCTAGTTGTTGATTTTTGTTTCAGTTTTTTGTTTTTTATTATGTCTACTTTAGTTTTGAGTTTGTATTTGTCATTAACCGTTCAATTTTCTAGTTGTCAATTTTAGTTTCATTTTCTAGTAGTTTTAGTTTTTGTAATGTGTTTTAGTTTTAGTTTTTATTGAGTTTTCTTTTTGTGTTTTCTATTTATCAATTTAAGTTTTATTCCTGATTGGCAACTTATGTTATATATGTAATAGATATTTATGTATTAAGCGTGTAGCAACTTATTTTTTATTTTTCAATATTTTTATTTTTTTTACTTATTTGTACTATTGAGCCACTTGTGATGAGATCTATGAAATAAGACCATGATGCATGTGTTTCAAAATAGTTTGTATGTACCGGCAAACTTATGTTATATATGTAATAGCTATTTATGATTAAAGGCCCCTTTGGCGCACGGGATCAGCACAGGAAAAGCGGAGGATTCCAAAGTACGAAGGAAAGGAAAGCACTTCATTCCTCCGGAAGCGTCGCGTCTCCTTCCTCCTTTCCGTCTCCTCCTCCAGCGGCGCCTGCCCGCCTCGGCTCCGTCCCCTCCTCCAGCGCCTCCTCCGACGACGCTTCCTCCGCGCTCCACAGCCGCCGACGCACGCTGGACACGCTGCCCCGCCGCCGACGCCCGCTGGACGTGCTCTACCACCGCTGAGATCTTCACCGACGACGCTTCCTCCGCGCTGCCCGTCGCCGACGCGCGCTGGACGCGCTCCACCGCCGGGATCCGGCACCACCAACGCATCGTCCGGCTCCGGCGCCAGCGCGTCGTCGTCCGCTGCCGCTGAGCACGCATGCGCGGCGCTGCTCCCGCTGACGGCTGCGTGGTGGCCGGCGAAGATCTCAGTGCCGCGGGCGTTGGCCCGAGCGTCCTCGCGGCGGCGCGTGCGGAGATGCCTCGGACTTCGGCGAAAAAAGAGCGCGGCGCGGATGCTTCGTTTCCTGCGTGCACAGTGAGACCCAATCCTTTCCTCCATCGTTTTCCTCCGGAAACTTTCCTATGAACCAAAGGAGTGCTGACGTCAGCCGTTCCTATGGAATCCGTTCCTCCGGTTCACCCGCGTTTCACCAGCATTCCAAAGGAGCCCTAAGCGTGTAGCAACCTATGTTTAAGTTTTTGCATCTACAGCTTCTATAAATGGTGTGTATGGCCTTGGACGGCTTGGTGCTCAAAGACTCGGGGATTATACTAGTTTAGGTGATGTGCCCTACGTCCAATGGTAATGTTTGTTCGTGTTCGTGAGCAGCCTGAAATCAATTTATCGTTTTCTCTATTCTCTTCCAACAAAATATGAGGATTTCTAGATTAAGGACGAGAGAAATAACTATAGTCCCCTCAAACAAGCACCAAGATTAAAATAACATAATTAATTACTGCCTACTCAGCTAACCAATGCCCCTCAATCAAGCACCAAGACTATAATTGCACAATTAGTGCCTCCCTATTTAGCGAACCAATAATGCACCTTAACCAATCACCAAAGTTACAATGACACAACTAATTTTTTCTTTGCGTTAAAAAACAACTAATTTTTCCTAATCAATTGTTGCCTTTCAATGGAACACCAATATGTCTTAATAGTTTGGGATGAATTTTAAATGTAGAAGTCCTTTTTTTATATATTGTCACATTCTTTGAAAGCACAGTCATGTCACTTCCACCATCATCATTTAGATCAGCAATTGCATTGCTGACTATTGCCTCAAGCAGGTGCAGAGACGTCCCAACACCCATGGAGGTTAGCAACAGCTGCAAAATGCTATAAGCTTTTGTCCTCAAAGTACTCAGTTTTGCTATTTTGAAGTACTCTGTTATAAGCCGTATGATACCACCATGAGGTAAGAGTTGGCTTCGCATTCCTTTGATCAAATCTAACCAAACAGACAGTCCCCACTTATCATCTGGGAGAATACCATATCATGAGAATCATTGAAGACACAAGTTACAATGTCATGCTTTGATCGATTTTATTTAACTAGAGGATGTATCTTCATTCAATTTCAAGAACAACCGCCTCTCCAGAAACCGTTTTTGTAGTAGTGATGATGACCATGCACTTCATCAGCATCGTTACACCATGACCTATTAGTAGAAAATCAGGATTTAAAGATTGATCAATTTCTTAGCTTCTCCTAAACTTATATGTTGCGTAGGACTTGTATGAAAATAAGAATCAAGAACACACATAATTTTTACCTTAGCAGATGGAGGAAGATCGAGATGAAGGTTATCTGCAATATGTTGTCAAATATAGCATCACTCTTTCATCGTATTGCCGCTTCTCTGTGCGTGTAAGTCAATCGACGATACACTGCATCTTTCGTGCACCGAGGCTCTGTGCTATTATCACGGCCGCACAACAGGCATCAGTTTTAGGTGGGAGTCTACGGGGATTTGATGCCATGATGTAGGGCCCACATACACAAGATGTTATTTTCTTCATTTGTACATTTCTTACCCCACCGCCATCCACTAGTCACAGTGCTGCCAAGAGAAATTACTGGGAACACTAGGAGGAGAACAACTACTTTCTTAGGTAAAATCTTTGCTAATAGTGTAGTTTAGCAGACCAAATGAGTGAACGAACAAGGCTTAGGCCCTAATCCTTAGGCTATGTTTAGATCGAACCATGGCCTACGTGCTCCTATATATAGGGTAAAGCACATGGTCATAGTCTACACTGGCTTCATGCTTTGAATGCTTGATGAGCCTTTGACCAGAGACATTGTGGAAGATAGATACCCTATGGTGCAACCAAGATATTGTATATTGATTTTGAATAGAGATACGTAGAGGTATTCAATGCCTATAATATTGAAGATATCCATTTTTAGTTTCACAGAATCCTCTTAGATAGATGCAAGAGAAATAAGTAAGGACATCCCAATATTCTTTGCAAATCACCGGCACACGTGGAACCTAAAAACAATTATATAAAAAATAAAAAGGCAGATACTGGTAAGATAAGTCAGAGACATAAAAATTCTTGAGAGACATGCAAGCTAAGTGCTTGCTACCTCGCTAGCACGCTGAGTTTTCTATTTCTCTTTCCTCCTGATTGGGCAGATGCTCCTCCTTGCCAGTGAGCTGGTCAACCGTTGGGGACGCCCTAATGGCCCCTTTAGCTATTTTTTGACTGATATTGTGGCACATCATCTATTATATATGATACCTCTGCCTATTAATGCTTCCTTTTTTTTACTTGTCACATTAGCTTTGACCAAAGTCATACTGTCAGTATATTGGTACTCCGGTACCTCATCTCATGGAAAATAGCCTAAATGGGCAGGATGTACCAAGTAGGCTATCCAAGAGGCCCAAGCATGACAGGGTACCTCATCTACTCAATGAACAAGGCATAGTAAGATGTACTTAGAAACCAATTCTATCTCACTAGATTTTTTATACCAAACTAAGAAACTCATATTTAAACTCATATTTTAGACTATATATAAGGAGGGGTACGGAGCCCCCGATTAGTCACTTGATTACCTCAACATACCTTGAAGTAATTCAGTTCTACATAGCTAGACAAATTCATCAGTGCCCGTATAAACCCATGCATACGAGATAAGAGATCTATTCTCCACTGGACATAGGGTGCTTGAACCAGTATAAATCTATGTCTTTTGTGCTATCCATCTGATTCCCTACGCTCAAACATTAATCTACATTGTTGATGATAATTCCTCTGAGAGTTGGCACGCAATGTAGTGGAACTTTGTGTGCAGATCCTCTTCGATTTCACCCTGGGTGATGGCACCACCTTCAACCACCAGAACTACACCATCATCATCCCACAATGGCCCTCATCGACAGCACGATATGGCCCTCGACAATCCTTGTCTTTCCATGGCAGTCATTGTCAATAGTTTGTTGCGGCCCTCATTGTTATCTCACGGTGATCCTCCTCGTCCCTCATCGGCAGCCCTATCATTGACACGTCGTCCCTTGTCGAGGGCACCGAGTTCAACATCGACTCGTCGTCCTGCGGCAGCCCTCGTCAGCAGCTTGCCGCGTGGTTCTTGTCATTGTCTCGTGGTGACCCTCATTATTGTCAAGCGTTGACCCTCGTCGAACTCATCGACTCGTCATCTCTTATCGATAGCTTAGAGCTCATTGTTAGCTCATCGTCTCTCATTGACACCTCAAAGATTGTCATCGACATCCTAGGGTTCTTCGTTGACTCGTCATCTCTCATCAACGACACGAAAATCGTTGTTGCCTCATCATCTCTCGTTGAAGGCACGAAGATCATCGTCATCTCTCGTCGATGGTGCAAAGATTGTCGTCACCTGGTTGTCTCTCGTTGATGGCGTGGAGATCGTTGTCGCCTCATTGTTTGTTGTTCACAACATGGAGATCATCATCGCCTCGTTGTCTCTCATCGATGGTGTGAAAATCATTGTTGCCTCATCAATCCTTGTCTTCCCTTTGTCTGCAAACTGCCACAGCCCTCATCAATCCTTGTCTTCCCATGATAGTCTTCGTCGGCAACCTTCCATGACCCTCATCATCATTTCACAACGAGCCTCGTCATTCCACATCGGCCCTCGACATCACAAAGTTCGTCATTGAGCCGTCATCCCTCGTTGACAACGTTGTCTACTCGTCATCCCAATTGTCAGACTCATCGAACTCGCAGTCTTTCTCCTCATCCTTGTCAAGAAACACCTGATGCCCATCATTGCTTCTATTACATATACAAACATAAATCTCACCACCTTTTGTAAACATCAAAAACAAAAAACAAGAACTTATCGTCCTCCCTGGCCTCGTCATTGCGCATAGTGAGAGCCCCTCTGTGTGGCATGTCGTTCACAATGCTTGGCAGCAATGATGGGGAATTGGATGGCAAGGAGGAAGTGGAGCACATTTGACAATAGGCTTAGAGCAATGCGGGACATGTCACGGCGTGGGAAGCAGGGATCTGGGTGGAGCCGGCCACTGTGTAATGGTTGGTGGTAGGAGGAGGCAAGCGCTAGTGGCGAAGCTAATGTAGATAGTTGTGGCGCTGGGGGATGTCTTGTGGGTCGCTCGGGGGAGGAGGAGCGGGAGTGCGTGAGGAGGAGGAGTAGAGTCAGCCGTCGGCGTGGGTAAGGAGGAGGAGTGAGATCCTGCTCGTCGAGGAGGGGTAGCGTAGGAGTCATGTTGTCTGAGTCGTGTGAGGGGGGTGGGGATGGATGGGGACGGAGATTAGCTAACCAACAGACGGATGGAAGGGATGACAGGCAGAGCCACGACGGACGAAGGTACGTGTGGACGTCTCCTTTTCGTTCTTCATGTAGTAGAGATTAGGTCAAGGACTTGCAGTGATTTTTTTCCCTCTGTTACAACGTTTGAGTATATTTGCTAGTCTAACCAAATTAACGGTCCCACTTATTATTTAGGAGTATACCAAGCTAGGAACAATTCAAGATACAAGTTACAATGGTCATGCTTTGATCAATTTTATTAATCAATTAGCGGATGTATCAATATTCGATTTTAAGAACAACCGCTTGTCCAGGAATCTTTCTGTAGTAGTGATGACCATGCACTTCGTCAGCATCGTTACACCATGACCTGGTAAGGATTAAGGAAACATGATTTAATGAATGACCGATTTCTTAGCTTCTCCTATACTTGCATGTTGTGCGGGACTAGTATGAAAAGAAACATGAACAACATGGTTTTTACCTCAGCAGATGGAAGAGCAAAAGATGAACGTTGTGTGCAATATCTTTTCAAATATAGCATCACTGTTGCATTGTATTGCCCGCTCTCTGCGTTTGTAAGTCGGTCGATGACACACTGCATCATCCCCTCGCCGTTGCTCTGCAATGTTCTCACGGCCGCACAACATGGATCATTTTTAGGTGGCAGTCTACGGGTGTTTGATGCCATGATGTAGGGCTCACATACTTGCAAGATGTAGTTCTTTTGTTTATTTGTACATGTCTTACCGCAACATCCACTAGTCACGGTGTCAAGAGAAGAAATTGCTGCCAACGCTAGTAGGAGGAGAACAGCTACTTTCTTAGGTGACATCTCAGTGCTAATAGTGTAATTTAGCAGGTGCTGACCAAATGGGTACGGTGAATGAACAAAGCCCTAAGCCTGATCTCTGTATAGAACATTGGCCTAGCTACGACCTCCTATATATAGGTAAGGCAAGTGATCTACATGGGATTCATGCATTGATGCTTGATGAACCTTTAATTAAACATTGTGAAAGAGATACCCTATGGCACAACCAAGATATTGTATCAATTATTACGAGGTATTCAATCCTATTTAATATTGAAGATATCCATTTTTAGTTTTACAGAATTCTTGGATGCAAGAGAGTAAATAAGGGATCCCTCTATCTATTTGTTGACTGATATTTTGGCACATAATCTATCAAATTATGAACCAATAGCATGCCCCATCTGCCTAGCTATTAATGCAGAATTTGGCAACCAGCTCAAAAAGCAACTAGCAGACCATCGAAAGCACATAATAGATCTGAATCAAATCCATAACTTAGGAAGGAGCCTAATCAGTTGAAATCCTAGGTCCAAGGCACAACAAAAACATTAAGCAAAGCCTAAGAATAAAAGACAAGCTAGGATGTGAAAATTACAATAAATAGGATATGCGCAACGCAAGAGTCAATTGGAGTCTATGAGATGTGGAAATAATAATCGTCATACGTTAAATTAATGTTCTATTTTTCTCAAACAATGTAAGAGATAAAATTGTTGTTTCTATAGTAGGTTCTACGGCATCTGGATTCAGATGTTGTAAAATGGAAAAACAAACCTACGGAGAGAAACACACAAGAGATTAGCAAACGATAATGATACCCTCAGGGCGTCCGTCCTTCCGGACGTGACGCTTCCTGGGCCTGCGCGCTATCAGCCCAACAACGCTTGCTTTCTACGGCTTCTCCATCTCTCTCAAAAATACCTCCTCCACTCTCCACCGAGGGTTATCCTCTCCACTCTACTCGTTCCATGCCCAGCAGCACACTGCTCAGCATCCCTGCCCATGCGCGCGGTTCACACTGCCGCAACACGGGCCCACACCTTCCTCCCAATCACGCGGCCTCATGGGTCAACCTACAGCTGTGGTGCTCGTGCCCTGCACAGTCAGTGCTCGCCCTGCCCATGCCAACCACAAGTGCTCGCCCCTGCCCTCCTGCTCGCTAGGGGTCGCTATCGTGCAGGTGGTGCTCGCCCGCGCAGTGCTTGCCACTCCGTTGGCACACTGGCGAGCTCTATACGCCGCCGCTGACCTCCGTGCCGTCGTCGAGCTCCACAACGACGAGCTCCATTTGTCCAAGCAGCAAGGTGATATTGCACTGAAAGCACATGTTGCAAGTATATGTTTCAAGTGTTTAAGATGTTTTAGAGGTATGTTGCAAGTGTTTCAGATAGATATTGCAAAAGTAGATCGGGATGTTGCATATGTTGCAATGGTTGTCCACGTATGTTACAAAGGTCTGTTCCAATGTTTCATTTGTGTTTCGGACGTATGTTGCAAGTGTTTTATCTGGATGTTACGTATGTTTCACACATATGTTGCAAATGTTTCATGTGGATGTTGCATATGTTTCACATATATGTTGTAAGTATTTCATCTGGATGTTGCATATGTTTTGCAATGGCTACACACATGTTTTCCTGACGTATGTTACAAATGTTTCAACTGCTTTTGGACGTATGTTGCAAGTGTGTTTCATCTAGACGTTACAAAAGTAGATCTGGTGCTGCACATGTTGCAGTGGGATCCATCTGTCGTAGCCACACCTATTGTAGTGTTGGGCCCGCGCTGCATGCACGTCGGTCTGGAGGGCGCGTAAGTGGCAAGCGTGGGAATAAAATGTGGGTGCAAATTGAGGATGCGGCCCTGTGTGGGCGCGCAGACATGGGAAACAGAGCGCGCGAGCCCCCACGTGAAGCAGGCGTGCGGGCAGGCGCAGCTTGCCTACGTGGGGGCGCGGGCAAGCACAACAAGCATCGACTCTAGACGCTAGCCCCCCGTCCGGATATCCGAGCACTAGCCTGACCGATTAGCAAATGCCGAATTATTTTCTCGTCTTGGTCACAGAACGGGTAGGCAATCGAATGAGGCAATCCCCACTTGGCCCACCAGTCTAAAATCCAAACATCTGTTGTAGAAGAATTTGTAGCGCAAAGGGGCCCAACTCTTTCAGATCCTCTCCTCCATGGGACCAACTTGATGTTGTAGAAGAGTTTTTTTGAGAAAAAAAACATATATATTACCAAACCAAGCCGAGCACATCTTTGAAGGCCCATGTAGTGCCAACTGAAATGGGCTCGAAAGTACCAGGATGAGGCCGGGCCCATGTGGAAGATTGGGGCACGAGCACGACTCGGCCTTTTCTTGTCTTGCTCATAAACTCCCAACCATCGGAAAACAGGAAAAGGGAAAAAAGGGAACTCGAATTGGGGGAAGAGAGAGAGAGAGAGAGAGGAGGGCGAATCGAATCGAGCCCGGGAGAAGCGTCGGAGACAGGGAGGAGGGCGGCGGAATCGGCGCCGGCGGCAGGCATGGAGGACCTGAGCGTGGAGGAGCTCACCTCCAACCTCTCCACCTACAAAGAGCAGCTCCGCGAGGTCTCTTCTCCCCCGCTCTCCTCGATCTGGCCGCGCCCCTTTTCCGTTCTGGCTGCGATTCTTCTAGAACGGTCGTTCTAGCGAGTGTCGTCGTCTGCGGCTCAGGATTCGCGCACTGTTGTAACTGGATTCCTTTACTATGGTTGTTCGGCTCTGATTTAGTCTAGGGTTATTTGATTAATTTAAGTTTTATTCGTGGTCGAATTCGTTTACCAGTAATAAGATTATACCTCGCAGGTTTGCTCGGTTATTTGCATCTCGTGTTATATTGATAGGAATAGCATCGTGTGTAGCCTTGCCTTTTGAATTAGCAAGATATTCATTTACCTTATATAGGATGTAGTCTTTGGAATTACAACTTTGCTCCTGGCTCATAGTAACAAGTAGCAAAAAGTGGCGTCATGTTTATGCCTATATTTATTCACATGCATTTTATATGTTAATTAGGTTATTTGTTTGATGGAAGCCAACATCTGTTACTTGTTAGAGACTTCATGTTATGCATTCTACACATTAGCCTTTCTTATTGCTCTCAATGTTTAGAACATGGAACCTCACTCTTGTTCAGACCCTATGTCTCTCATCTCATTCTTGTTTTTGACTAGTGATTTCATTTTGAGGAATGCTATTCTTCAAGCAGATGTGACACACTGTTTTCTTCTGTCTGGAAACTGCCAATAATATGCTTTGCATCACACTTGACTTGAGAATGGAATTGTTAGTCACTGATTAATAAGAAGTTTGCACTAGTCAAGATCCTTATTATCCCCATTTTGCACTGAGGCTTCATGCTGATTCCTTGCCTTTATTTTTCCTTACCAAATCTATCTTACTGTGAAACATTTCTTGTTATGCCCATGCGTTTGAGATAGTAAATCCAATTCATGTACTTACATATGTCTCTTATGTCCATGCGTTTCAGGTTAAGAAGCTTATCAAGGAGAAAAAGGATGACCCTGGAATTTCTGAATATATTGATATGGAGAAAGAGCTTCAAGAGGTGAGTTCATTTCTTATTTTATCCTGTAATGTGATCCCTCATGCTCGTGTAGCTACTAGCTACACGTCAGATACATGGAATTAATGATTTTCACAAATGGATGCTTGATTTCTTCTCTGATTTTTGGGGCCTGTTGCTATCGATTCCTCTCTCTTCTTTGTTACAAGGAGCCATGCCCAGCAAGGTAGCATGCAAAGGCCGCTTGCAACAGAAGATTTGTTTTTGGGGAATTTAGATTTTTTGTAACCTTGAAAGGTGAGAAGGTTGATTATGACAATGGTAGGGACTGTCTGAGCAACCATATTAATTGTAGTGAACAATATGTAAAAATCCAGTGCCTTCAAAGTTGTCCATTACCCTTTATCTTGATTGATTGCAGGTTTGTACTCCTGATTTGGGTGTCGCTGCTGCTGTTCTAAGTTGGATATCGAAATACAAGCGCATATTTAATAATACTGGGAGGTTGCTTGTGTTTATGATGCTTAATGTCATTTTTTGTGACCTCTCCAGGTCATAACGTTAACTGAAGAGATTTTGGCAACTGCAAAGCAAACTGAGAGTGCCCAGAATGCTGCAGGTCTATCATCACCAAATTATTCAGCTGAAGTGCAGTCTGAGGTAGCTTTATTCTTCATTACTCATTAGATGGCTTCCTTCCTTTAGCTGAAATTTTGAATAAGATAGAAATACATGCCAATTGTTCCATAGATAAAAGGATTGTCCTATGAATTACAATTTGTGTTGCTTACATTGAAATATAATGTCTTGTCTTCCTACACTACTCTGACAGTCTTGTGGCAGGGATTGGATGACCTTTCACATTCCCATAAGTTTGCCGTTGGTACTAGAGTTCAAGCTGTGTGGAGTGAAGATGGGGAATGGTGAGCTTCTTTTTGATATACTTAGCATGGTTTGTGTCTAGATGATCTTATCTTTAATATTTTCACATCATTCCATTACAACATGTTTGATTAGCTGAATTGCCAGGTATAATGCAACAGTTGAAGCTTTGACACCAAATGGATATTATGTAGCCTACGATGGATGGGGAAATAGGGAAGAGGTATGCTCCTTTTTTCTCTGAAAGTAATATATATTTTTTGTATATTCATATATATTTTTCTCTGAAAGTAATATATAAATGGAGAAATAGAGTTTTTATATTCATATATGAGTATGGAGCAGACAGCTACTTCAGTTGCACAATACAGAATTGTTTCTCATATCACTTATGTGATGGACCTGCAAATTCAATTGTTTTTATTCATCAAAACTTACTGCTAATCGATTGAGTTGTTCTCATGAGCATGTGTCATCCTAGCTAAATTTATCCTGTTTAAGTTTGTCTTGTAAGATTGCTATATAGTAATTAGTAATTCATATATAGTTCTGAGCTTCTATAATATGTTCTACGCTATTAATTTCACTGCCTTGTATAGGTGGACCCAGATAATGTGAGGCTGCTTGAGGAAGAAGCAGCTGATGCTTTGAGACAAGCTGAAAAGGAAGCTGAAGCTACAAAAATGGCAATAAAGAGGAAAATTGAACAAGCAGCAACATCTGATTTTCAGGCACGTAGCTTGCCGGCCAAACTTCGTATCGAACCAAGTGATCCTGAGGATGTTGTAAGTGAATTTGCCTGTTCTTTTTGATAGAGTGTGCCTTGCAAGCTGCAACTGACCTTAACCTTGTGGTATCTAGTGTTCTTTCTGACCCTTTTATGTTTGCAGAAAGCTGCAAAGCGTAAGAAAATACATGCTTTCAAATCAAAAGCTCGCTTTGAGCAACTTGAATTTGCCCAAAACAAGCGGCAGAATGCATGGCAGCAGTTTCAAACCAAAGGGAAATCCAAAAAGGTAGCTTCTTGGCCCCCACACCATATTTTTTTGGGAAAAAAAATAAATTGGCTAGGCACTCTTTCATTATAAGTTAGAAAAATCTGAATTTCAAGGTACCTGCCTTCCTCAGCTTTTATATGTTATGATAACTAAAAAAATGGAGTATCTGCATCCCAGTTTGTCGAGAAACAGATTATCTGAATTTCAATGGTTTGTTTGCAGGTGGGGTTCTTCTCTGGTCGCAAGAAGGAGAGCATCTTCAAGTCACCGGAGGACCACAGAGGTAAGGTGGGTGTCACTGGGAGTGGCAAAGGCCTGACTGACTTCCAGAGGAGGGAGAAGCATCTGCACCTTAAGGGTGGCTCCGGGGATGCCGCGGATGACGAGGAATAAACCGAACCGGCATGTCACTTTGTTAGCTTGTGAGTGTATCACCAAACAGACATTTCTATGGCTGTTGTTTAGTGCCAACCTGGCCTCCAGGGGATCCTGTACTCTTTAACTTGTGGAAGCTAGAAATATCCATGTTGTGCCATTCTATATATAGAGATGCTGTTGCCTTCAGGCGCCCCTCCACTCATTGTTGAATTGTCGCGGTCGTTTTGAAGTGGCCTTTTGGTAGCATTTTGAAAGCACTCAAAGACTATGGAGGGACAAGTGGGCAACCCTCGACATAGGAGCAGTATGGTGTAATGTTTGTTCATTCCTGTAGCTCTGCTTCTGAGCTGATAGTGCCATCGTTTACAAACTTTATCTAAATATGCTTAGGTAGTATACTAGTATGTAAGAGTTAGCATGTACTAGCTCCTATTTTTGGAGTGACTGAGGGCACAAAGCAGCATTCCAAATATTATTATAGGAGTCCTTATTTTTTTTTCCAACAAGTGCCTCACATAAATGAATTACTACAAGGCCCTCTTACACTGAAATTATACTTAATGCAATCAATTTTTCTCTTGGATCGACCTTTGGTCGCTGGTCGGAGACACTATTTAAAAAGAGGGCTATTCTCCTGCACCCACCCACCGGTCCACCACACCGCTTGCAATGTCTTCGTCTACCTGCATAGAGGGCGACCGGCATTGCTTCCTCTACCTACACAGAAGGTGACTGGTACTACACGAGCACATGCACAACCGTGAAGTGTCTGACGATATGATAGCCCCTGGCCCTGGGATGATTAGCAGCTGATTTCCCAAAGCTAGCTAGCATGCAGAAAAAACAGCAGCAGCAGCAGCAAGGAGAGGCCGCAGGAGGAGCTGACCTGCATCTGCAGCTGCAGATGAGAAGAGGGAACGAGGAGGAGGAGGAGCTGGTGCTGGCCACGTGGGACTGTGGCAGCCCGCTGTACGACTCCTTCGAGCTCGCGTCAGTGCACTACATCCTCGAGAAGCACACGATGGTCCTGCCCTTCTTCCCCGAGGCCGCGGTGTCGCGGTCGCGGCGGCGTTCGCAGCGTCGGCATCATCAGGGCGGCGCCGCTCCGATGACCACCGACGTGGCCAAGACTAGGAGGACGAGGGGGTGGAGGGGCAGCAAGGCCGCGGCAGCTGTATTCAGGGCTGTTACGTGCTGGAGGAGCTCTGTATAGGTACTCCGTGCTTTCTCAAAGCTAGCTGCTGATACAATACAAACTATATGTAAGTTATATGAATTTGAATCGACAGTTAACTGTTTGGGATTATTATGTCAAGCTGTGTTCATCACAGCTGTTGCAATTCCTTGTCTTTTAACTTTTTTATTAAACAATCCTCACGTCACCCTCTAATGCGAAACATGCATGCAACTGGAATTCGCATCATGCGTCATGCGTGTGTCCCGGATGGGATCCTGTCTCGCACCAGGGATGAAACAGAGCCCTTCCTTCATGCAGGGTAGGTATGTGTTTGGCATGGCTCCATCTAGACTCCACATGCACTGGATTCAAACAAGAGTAAGGCTTCGTTCCGTTCCTTGAGAACGATTCCAAGCCAGATCACTAATTTGTACGAGTTGATCACTAATTTGTACGAGTTTGATCAAACAGGAATAGTTCCTAGGCGCATTCCAGGCCTATTCCTGGCTAACCTAACGTAGCCTTAAAATGGAATACTTTTCGTAATATATTCTTCTTGTCCTGCACAAAGGTTCGGCCAGAAAAAGAGGTTCCAATCAACTAGAGCATCATGAATGATGAACCTCCTGCATATATCAGACACTGCAGCAACATGCCAGGTCACACAAGTCACTGTGACTGAGGGGAACAAATAGATGCTTTATTATGTCACTCAACGTCGTATGATGTGACATCCAGTAATAACTGGAATGCGATCAACCGATCGTCATGTGGATGTGTCTCTAAGCAACTTCTACAACTAATGTGTGTGAAAGCATCATAGATTAGTGACAAAACACATCAGCGTAACAATAAAATCATAAGCCGTTATTTGAGATGCTGCCACGAGTCTGTTTTTCATCATAAATTGTCACGTGAGCCATGGCCCATGTGGTTGTACCATTTATATATGGGCTAATTTCTAAACCAGGTTGTTTGGGCATGGCCCATTTTATGTTTGGTAAGCTATTTGTGGGCCTAGCTCATTTTGATAGAATTCTAGTTTGTGCTAGGCCCATTTTGAAGCCAACTTTATAGGTGATATCAAATTCAACCCAATTAATTATGGCCTAGGCCCATTCAAACAAACATCACAAGTCTGCCAAATTGATGTTGCCAAATTTGCAACATCAGAGTTCGCATCAACAAAAACATTCAAGGCAAATTCAATTAGGGTGTGTTTAGTTCCCCATTTCATCCAAAAAATTTTGGGTTTTGGCCCATCATTTTACAGAATGGAACTAAACACCATGCAAAATTTTTGGCAAAAAGGTATCCATTCTCCATTTTAGATTTTGGCCTCAAGAGGCTAAAAAAAGCTAAAAAGCCCTCACCCACCCTATGAAAAATTTAGCATTTTAGATGGAACTAAACATACCTATGAAAATTTTGGCATTTTACATTTCATCATTCTAAAGTAGTTGGTATTTTGCATTTTGCATTCCATGGGGAACTAAACACAGCCTTAGTTAAGAAAAAATGAATTGTGGCTTCAGGAAACACAAGTATACATGTAATAGCTACTTGGCGGTTATGTCCGTCAAGTTATATTTATGTTTTTTTTTGCTGCCCTTGACAGCTTGACCACCAAGCAATTGTATTTCCTTGAATGCCAACCACAAGGAAACACATACCACCAACAAAAAAAATATATCAAAATATACAATAGTTTTTTCACAATTAATTTTTATATAATATATTGACATGCATTTAGACAACTCATTTTGGGACACATGCATCAATGTCACGATCTCAATTTCATGAGTAAATTGACATATCCTTAAGATCTTTACAAGTCCATTACCTTACAAATATGGTACCTTGGCTCATAATTGAGTTTGGCAACAACACTAATCAATTAAAGTGAAAATAGATTAGTTACAAAAAACAACATATGAAACTTGATTAGATTGACTACCAACTACATCCTTGGCATCATATATACAAACCATGCTTCATCATAAACATCATATTAGAGAGTTGTGAAGCGTGCAAACAAATGCACACACCTGCTCTTATTCACATTTACTGATTTATAAAATTATCTAGTCTAGATAACACTGTATAACAAACTATAACTAAGAAGTTGTAGAAATACAAAGAAATATATGCAACAATACACTAGAATTGCTTATAGAGTGAGGTAATTGTCCTTAGAGTAATAAAACCGCTAAGGAATATATATTTCCTTGACCGTTTACTAAAACCATTAAGGAAACAATATATTCCTTGGCAGTTTTCATATTGTTCATATATAAGGGTAATTCTAGTTTCGGGTAGTGTGTAGAGACCATCGGCTCAAAGCAATTATATATGTCTCTTAGCCTTATAAATTTGGCTTTTGATTTCATCATATGAATCATAATAGTAGCATCTGTTGCATGATAGACATGCCATTCATTATAGAAACCGTACCATATATACGGCTGACCATTATCTTTTCTCTTTGTATTTGCTTGTTTTTTTTTCCACAAAGTCACATGTTATAGGATCTCACACTTGTTTGCATTTTAATCGGCCCTCAATCAATTGCATGCCAATTACATCAGATTACCTCAATCAATTGTAGTGCCAATTACATCAAATTAATAAACTCATAGTATATGAAGAATCAACCGATCACACTTAAAATCAAGTTAGGCCTCTAATTATTGCTTTGTCGTTTAATCCACCAAAAACCTAGATATGGGCTAGATACAATTTCATCAACAATAATATTGTAAAATCTGAAGATATTTCGATTTTTGTTCCTTTAAATGCTCCTAGTCCTAGTTGTTGGGGGCAGGGGCAGGACCTTAGCTTTGCTATCTCTCACATGGTGCATGCTATCATTTGACACACATATATATATTTCTAATAATGACCACTGTGGCTTCCACGATTGTTGCCTCTTCCCCTACAAATCCTATGTTGAACTCTCTTGGTATTTAGCCCTTTTACGCTAAGGTAACTAATAAAGATCCTCTTTTGCAAAATGGTCTAAAGAAGGTCTATGTGTGGAAATAGTTTTAAAGAAGGGCCAAATTAAAACCATTCCAATTGATCCTTGACACACCACCAAGATTTCTCAACATGCAACTGCCACTACTAGAATATATGTTACTCCCTCCGATCTGATTTATAAGGCACAGTTTGCCATGGCACAGTCTCCTGAGTTACATTTTGAACATTTATTTATTTTACATATATAATTTTTTTATTATATACCAATGATTATTGATAGTAAATTTGATTACAAGTACAATAGTGTCAAGTTTGTATTACAGTAGTTAAAAATTGTTGACAAGATTATTGATCAAAGATTGTAAAGTTTGAGTCTTAATATGCATAAACGCCTTAATATGCTTGTTATTTTATCAATGTGGTAGGTACATTACTACATAATAACATCATTTTATTCACCAGAAGTTGATGAACAAAAGTAAATTGTGTTATGGCAGGAGATATCATATCTCTAGCAGATTGCATTGCTTATTGGAAATGATATTCAACAATGACCAACACTGCTACAGTAAACTTAACTGAGGCGGGCAGAATAAATTAACGGAGGTGGGCAAACCATCCGCCTCCATCCAAAGGTCATGGTTAATCTAGACCTACGGAGGCGGTTGGTTAGCCCGCCACGGTTATCAATGTCAGATTAAGGCAACCACCTCAGTTAATACATATTAACCGAGGCACGGTTACCCTTAGCCGCCCGCCTCCATTAATATCAATTAACCGAGACGGTTGCTTTGAGGTGACCACCTTGTTTAATATATTAGAGGCGGTTATGTTAGGACAACTGCCTCGGTTAATCGACATTAACCGAGGCGGGCGCTTAAGGTTGCCCGCCTCCGTTAAGGATTAACCAAGGCGGGCGCTGGTCCAGCGGCCCGGCCACCGAATAATGGAGACGGGCAACCAGCCCGCCCGCCTTGGAGGCCTAAAGCCAAATGCCGCGTGAAAGTTTTTATGTAGTAGTGCAACTCACGTTGAGAACAACGTCATACATAACATAATTAAGTTTTTGCTACCAAATCTACTTCTAGGGAGTGTATAATTAACATAACAAGCGTGTCGAAGACTCTATTCAGTGTTCTCTCTCATTTTAGAATGATTATGTAGTGTAATAAGCCCTCAAAAGTCGATCAATCTTTCAACGCACAGGAGCTTGCATATCCGGGAAGTACTCCACGAGACACTCCACCTCACCGTCGTCGGGTCTAGGAGGTCATGCTGGAGGAGTGTGTCTTGACTCCTAAGCGTATAGCCCCCAGTTGTGCTCGGCCTTCTATTCACCTTCCAAACGCACGGTCGCCGGGTCTAGGATGTCCTTGTCGTCCTTGCCGCCAAGGTGCTCGTACCACAGCGACATCTGAAGCCATGGACCTGTCCCCTTAATTACCATGTCATGAGTGTTGAAGTGGTACGACTGGGATGCGTCCATGGCGATCTCTGTGTCCCTGGCCCCCATCCATGGACTGCCAGTTGATGTTGGCTGATCCCACCATGATGTACTTGTCGTCAACTGCATGATTGATGAATTCAATATATATGATAATCATGCATCACAATATTATGCAAATTAAATTCAATCAATGAGCTCTAGCAATGAATTAGCTAACTGACCTATATCATCATCTTGGAGTGAACATAGATCATGAACCGCCGACCCTTCTGTGCCCTAACAAAGGGTGTCCCAGAGGGTGTGGTGCACCTACCGGCTAGTACTCACCGTTGGTGGATGATGACTTCACCTCCTGATTCCCTAGGCAGAAGAAGGTGAGGCAGCCCTTACGGTTGGCGCCGAGCACCTTCTTCCTTTGGAGCACCACCGCCACGTTGGCTTACAACATCTCCATCGTCCTCAGCTACCAGTAGAGGATCTCCTGCATAGATGGCACTATGTACTCGGAGAACCGCTTGCGAGCATCGATCTTTCCACGATCTTAAGTGACAGCTCCCTTGGATTACATTTCCCGGTGTCGTTTCCCTTGGGCTAATGCAACTATCGGGCTTTCCCTGGAATGAGCCACCGATGAAGAACTGGTTGTCGATGTAGATGAAACTCTTGGCATGTGAAAGGTCCTAATATGGCTAGAGGAGGTGAATAGCCTATTAAAAAAATTCTACAAACTCCCTAGAGCAAAATGTTAGTATAACAAATGGCGAAATACGATTTTGCTTTGGCTTTACAAGGGTTGCAATCCACCTATCCAACAATTCTAGTAACTATGATCACTATAACAAACAAAGGCTAAGTCACTACGAGCTCTCACAAGTTAGCTACACTAAAGAGCTCAACTAGGTGACAAGTTACACTAGCAAAGATAATACAAGCTCTCAAAACTAATTACGCTAAGGAGCTTGTTACAACTAGTTTGTGAAATGTAAAAGAGAGGTACGTGATCTTTATACCGCCGCGTCCTGGAATGAACCAATAACAATAATATGAAGACCAATCACTAGGAGAAGTCTAAGAAACCAATCACAAAGGTGACACACAATTTTCTCCCGACGTTCACGTGCTTGCCAGCACGCTACGTCCCTGTTGTGTCGACTAGGTTCGGCGGCTAATTGGCAATCCAAAGCCAAGCTCCCCAAGAGCACCGCAAGAACCTACCGCAAGTGAGGTAACTCAATGACACGAGCAATTCACTAGAGTTTCCTTTGGCGTTCGCCGGGAAAGGCACAACACCCCTCATAAATCACTGGGAGGTGACTAACCATGTGCACTCACCATGGATTTGCAACACGTCTATACTGATGCATCCAAAGCATGATAAAAAATTAGTTTTTCTTTTTAACTATTGCTCCTAAGTTTAAGCAACACCTTCATTTGTTAGATGCATGCACATGGACACATGTCGTAAATCTACGGTAGGTGCACATGATTGCTACTGTTAAGAAGCAATCCGTGGCCTCAAGGGTTGAACCAATAGGATTAGAGGATCTCATCCACAAAGGTCAATGACATGTATTAATCCTAGCCTTAAAATCTAATCCCACGGATCAAATGTAAATCTCCCTGTAACAACCGTAGTTTCCGTACGGGCTACTCCTCATCTCCAGGAACCGACATCAACGGGAGTATATCCGTTGGGTGACAGCGTATCCGCATCCCCGAACGGGCGTTTGGCAACTCCCGTGGTGTCGATTCACCGTGTATAAATTCCGAAGATCATCAATGCAAAGAGATAGTTCGATTCATTCTTTCTCTCATTCACCACTGCTTTAAAATAGCTACAAGCAGCAGTGCTCAAGCAGATTTGCAGGGGGGCAGCGGTTCCGAATTCCTCCCAAACTTAAAGCCGGCCGAACCAAAACCAATAGTCTCTCATTAGCATCCGGACTCGTGGGCCGAACGGCCCACCAGCATGGATGCATTCCAGCCCCTCCAACTATCGACTCAAAGGCCGCCTCGTTTGGCGACGTCTGCAACTCCGAGTGTCCGAGGTCATTTCTTTTTCTGTTACCTAAAGCCATTTGAATGCCCAAATAGTTGCTACGTATACCTTGCTCAGATCTATCATGCTTGAATTAACTTCCAACCTGTCTACTACTATTCAACCGATGAAATCTGCGAATTGAAAAGAACTTGTGGTTGTTCCTCGGTGAATTTGGAGTTGGATGGTCTGTTCCAGGTGCAGGGCAAGCTTTGCATGCAGCCATCACATACATGACTGAGAGGCTACTTGCACCAGCATCACATACATGTTCACACGCGAGACTCCAATAACAGTTTGGCTTACTAGTACTAGTTAACTTTTTTTTTTTTAAAAAAAAAACTAGTTGCAGGAAACGACGACGACGATACAACGTTCTGCATAACTGTCATCACCTAGACGTACACTGCTTGCAGTTGACAACACTTGCTCTGGACTCTGAACGTTCGTCATTCTAGACTTCGGAACACCAGCTGCCAACACGGTTGAAACGTGTTGTTGCAACCATCACCGACAAAAAATGCATCTGAAATAGCTGCAGCTCGTATTCTCGTTCTCACGTGTGAATTGATTCTCAGTTGAGCTGGTTATGCCACTGTCACCAGTTGGTCCACTCCACAAATTCAGAAATGGAGATTTAAATCTAACGACCCTTACGTTATTTCAACCGTGCTTGCCATCCTGTTTACTTTGGTATATATGATTATCACCTTCCATGCATTTTGTTTTCTTTTGCTGTGGGAGCTTTGTCTCCGGCCTGTTTGGATTGCGGCCTCCCAGGCGAGCTCGTGCCCAGGCAGCCATCCTTGCCGCAGGCACCCGAAATCAGATGTCTGGGAGCTGCGCTCACGCCAGGCAGGCTTGCCTGGGTCCGATCCAAACGCCCTGTATCCTTTTTTTTTAATCTGAAGGCCCTGTATCCTTGGCATTGCCAAGCATGAAGCATTGGGACTTTGGCATGTCCATTTTCAATTCTGCTGTGGGAGTTTCATCTCCACTGAGGGAAGTAGGGAACGAAGTTGGACGACACTCCAAATGCAAGAAACAGCATCGGGAACCAGCCCAAGCGAAACCTCATTAGGAGTAGTAGCAACATCCGGGCTCATGGCCATACGGCCCACCAGCAGGGACACGTAACAACGTTTCTCAGCCTGGAACAAACCCTAGTTGACGTCTATCAACTTTTGTCAAAGTTGAATTTACCTTACTCGATCGGAAAACCAGTTTTCTAACCTCTTTTAAATTTTTAAAATCATCCAAATTTGCTCCCTAGAGGTTTTGAAAGCGGTTTTGACCCAAATGATGCCACGTCAACTGTCCTATATACATGATGTTACGTTAGCCACGATGAAGATAAATAGAACTAAGTTGATAATTAACTCACGGAGGTCAATTAGATGATTACAAAGTATGAATAAATAAATATATCAGTTTTTTAAAACTACAGAAATAATTTCTTCTCGCTAACGCAAAGGGCGGGCTATTTAAATACCATCCGGTGGGCCATTTACTGAAAATTTGCATGAGAGAAGTCGTGGCCTCACGATTTCAAGCACGGGTGATGCTTACCACACTCCCACTGAGCAATTTTTGCAGTCTTGTCACCTGTGACGGAGATTTATTCTTTCACTCCATGAGTAGCATGGTTTTAGGTAAAATAATAGCTTTTTATATTAGATTATATGAAGAAAAAAATTTCTTAAAGAATACACAATAGGTCTACGTACCATTGCATTAAGAAAGAGATAAAAAAATTACAACATACCCACCATGCTTACACATATACACACATGCCGTTGTTATTTGACAATTAGTGTCCAATCATGATCTAATTAGGCTTAAAAGATTTGTCTCGTTCATTTCGTCTAAACTGTGTAATTAGTTTTATTTTTTATCTATATTTAATGCTTCATGCATGCGTCCAAAGATTCGATGTGACGGGGAATCTGAAAAATTTAGCAAAATTTTTGGCATCTAAACGGTACCACACTCTTACATACTCGTACCAGAGGCAACATGCCTTTCACACTCTTACATACGTACCAGGCTTTGGGATCATGATGTGTAGCAAACGAGAGACTAATTGATGATAGTCTTTTTGCACACCAGCATGACATACATATATATTCACATGCGAGACTGCAATAGTACATAGTAGTTTTGGGCTTTTGTTTTTAGTAGTTGAAAGCATTAGATGAAATTGCACTGCTGACGATACCAACAATTAATTGCGTAACTGCCGGCATGATCTACGTGTACATAGAACAAGACGCTGCTCTTGCAGTTGAAATTGAGGCACTTGGTCTGGACTGTGAACCTTCGTCATGCTGGACTTTATTGGGAGATGCTCTTACTTGGAAGCTTGTTTTCTTGTGCTACAGGAGCTGCATCTCCATTCTCACATTCCCGTGGCAAAATGTTGCCCACTTGTAGCTCCTCTAAAACCTTCTTCAGTGTGTTTTCTCTGAATTCCAGGATCTAGAAGACACGGTAAATGACAACCTACCTACTGTTCAACTCATGAAACTCAATCTGCGAGTGTGTTGTTCCTGTTCGAATTTGCCACACTCACATGATCCACCTGAATTTGTCACGTACTCACGTACATAACATATTCACATGCGAGACTGCAGTAATAGTTTTGGCTTATTAGTAGTTGTTGAAAGCAATCACATGAAGCAGGCTTATTGAAGCAGGAAAGGATGATAACGATACGGGCGCTCTGCGTGACTGCCGTGACCGTGTGTGTACACAGAACCAGACGCTTCTTGGAGTTGAAACTGAGGCACTTGGTCTGAACTCTGAACCTTCGTCGTGCTGGGAGGTGACTTTTACATGAAGGCATCAAACTTTTCGTCATCCAAAGAAGAAGCGCCTGATCTGCCAACACGGTTATGTTCGTTGCAACCATCACCGACATGAAAACAGCGTCTGAATTCTGAAGCAGCTGCATTCGTGTGCATGCATTGCTTCTGACTTGAGCGAGCTGGTGAGGATGCCACCGTCACCGCCGGTTTGTGCACTCCACAATTTTGAAAATAGAGATTTCAGTCTGACAACTTTTATACTATTATTCCACCCGTTCTTGTGTCATCCTGCTTACTTATCCTGGTATATGATTAGCACCTTCTGTTTTGTTTTCTTATGTAATGGGAGCTGCATCTCCATCCATTTTGTATTCTTGACATTTTGCCCAACAAGCTTGCTCTCTCAAGTCTCCAGTGTGTTTCGTTTCTCTGAATTCTAGAAGACAGGAATTTGCAGCTAATCAGATATCTCATCCTCAGTTTTTTTTCTTTCCCCTTGCCAAACAAGAAAACAACTTGCAGTACTTTCTAGTAGTAACCAGATCCTTGGAAGTTGAAATTACTGAGCTTGATCACTATCAGCAGAAACATCTATCGATCAGTCAAATTCTCATACGTGCCACAAGCTAAGTCAGAAGCTGCTCCACAAAATCCGGGAGAACCAAAATACGATGACGCTGCGAATCGAAAGTAAACCATGTTGTCAACTTCTGAATTTGTCACATGATCCCCGTGAAAGGTTTAGGAGAGTTGGGTGGATGGTCAATTCCAGAGGCAGTGGGGATCAGATCAACTTGTGTTGCAGGAAAAGGGCAGAAAAGATCTGCACCAGCATGACCTGCATATTACAACTTCACACACACGTTCGGTAGGTTTAGTGGCGGACCTAGGATTTTAATACAGGGTATGCCACCCAAAAATTTTCTTATACAATTTGGTAAAACCATTTCCAATTCGGTAAATCATATCAATTAAATTTCATAAAAAACTCACATGATACGTTATCTTCTAATACTAATGTTGGACGAACTACGAACCACCCTCTAACAATTGATTTGCCTAATCTTCCTTATGCACAATAGTGCTAGAGCGTAGACTTTGTAAAGTGGACAGCTATACATAGATACCAATTTCCATGCATTGCATAGCTATCAATTTCCATTCCATTTCATGGCGTATCTCACAGGACACAACAAGATGGGATGAAAATTTGTAAAATGAAGGATGAAATATATTATTTATAATTATAATATCTAGAGGGTATAAAATTTGAAAAAAAGAAAAGGATGCACATGAGGTCTCATGGGACATGAGGGGATAAAACAAATAGAAAAACTAAAGGATGACGTATATTATCTCACGGGGCACAACAACATGGGATAAAAAACTAGAAAATAAAGGACAAAATATCATATATGTATAGTTTTTAATATTGGGAGGGGATAAAAGATAAGAAATTTAAAACTACTTGCAACTTAGGTTTCACGGAACACAACAAGATGAGATAAAAATATGAAAGCTAAAGAAAAAATGTATTATCTACAGTTAATATTTAAAGGGAACATAAAATGGAAAATATATAAAAATAAAAAGTGCCAAATGGGAAAAAAAACCAACAAATGCAGTTGCAGCGACCTCTTGGTCGCAAGAACAGGGGGCTTACAACTAGGCTAACAAGATGTTTTAGTATCCTTGGTTGTAGATTATTTTATCTAATACTGTAATACAGTGCTAAGTAGTACGAGGCTTGCCCCACAAGGTATACCGTGGCCCACCTGGCATACCCCGTGGGTCCGCCCCTAGGTAGGCTGCTAATAAAATTAAAATTTCTTGTCAGCATGGATAGATGAACACAAGGATTGGAACTTGAACAGGTCAAGGTGCAGTGAGCTAGGAATAAATCTTTGCATTGTCAGCATCCATTGCTTTTGCTTATATTTTGCAGCCACTAGTTATCAAAGCTAGCGACCGTCTCTGCATGCAAATGCTTCAAGAAATCTAGAATTAGCATGATACTTCCAAAAGCCGGCTACTACCTAACATGGCCTTTTTTTCTCATGTAGCAAGAGGCTGTTACCTACCCTTGAGATGTGACCCTCTTAATAACCTGGAAAATTATGTCAAACCTTCCTTTAATTCCTCTTTCATCTTACGCCACCATTGCTCCTTTTTGCAGGTAACTGAATTTTCGCTTTCGTTTCGATTGGTGGCGACAGTTGAATTTCATTCAGACCGCCAAATGTTCCTATCTGTTTGTTCCTCTTGCGATCCAGCGTTGTACTGCAAACAAACCTTGTCTTGCTTCTAGAGTTTGTACTACTGCATGCCCTTCTGTTTTCCCTTGGATGATGAACCACACAAAGGCTCCCATGCTCTCTTTTGGGAGCCTTCTGAATCATATGGCTGTCATGCTGCTGGTTTTGTGGATGTGTGTTTGCAGGAGTTGACACGAAGAATTAAAACTTGATGAACACAATGGATATACATGTGTCTTGAGCCTTTCCATCATGTGTTTTCCATCCCTTTCAAATCTCATCATGATCTTCATCCGCATCAAAAAGAGAGGGGGGTCGTCCATCGATCTGCAGGCTCAGGCATCATCAGGTAATAAAGGTGTTGAAGGTGAATTTCTTTATGAGAAACAAAGCAAATAAATGGCATGATGGAGAGACAGTTCTCTTTAATAATCTCACCTTGTGCAGAAAAAGGTGTGATCTGCCATATTAAAGGAGCTCAGCAGCTTTAACTCCCTTTAAGAATTTAATTACCTAACAAGAGTTTACTTTGGTGTGTATGTAAAATTGTCATCAGGTGGGTGGCCGGTCGCCGTACGTTAACTGATGCATGAGCTCACGGTCAGAATTGAACAAACTATGAAGATGATGAGGAAAAGGTGGGGGTGATTGATGGATGAGTTTCAGTTTGATGATGGCGCCATTTTTGCTTTTCTGTCATATGATGACAGGACAGGTGCAGCTATCGATCATTCATTATACTGCTGCTGCGGCCAAAGGCTTAGATAACAAGCTGCATGCGTGCCGGGTGCAGAAACCAGGGACTTGGCGGCCACCACCTAACTAGAGATTTTGATGTCACCTCGTTCCATAATGTATCTGAAGCAACATAATGTTGTTTTCCATGAGGAAGTTGCATTGTGTTGTTTTTTTTTAACATGCAGGAGAAGGAAATTAACCAAGGCAGCCCAAACAATGAGATGAGCATGCATGCATATGGGATATGTAGCCATGTAGGAAATTTAATTAATTGTCTCTTTGCATGCAAATTATCAGATTCATTCAATTTGAATAGGACGTCTATGCTCTACTCCATCTGCTGGGCCGGTCTAGTCTGATGAGTCAGTATCAGCCGCCTTCAGTCTTACCCGCCCTATCGCCAACAAGAAGGGAGATCGACGCAGATTTGTTGGATGGTTTCAGATTCAACTGCTTGCAGTTGCAGATGGTAGTTGGAAACGCATGTACACGCACAGACTATAGGGAAGAAGAAGGAGGCCAGCAGATGAATCATCCCTGCTTGCTAGCTAGCTTCCTTAGTCATGAAAGTTCTGTGCCGTGCGTTCGTTCATAGAGATGATTGAGTGTGCTTATATGTATATGATCTCGTCTGTGTTTGTACTGTGATTTTTGCAAAACAAAGTGGGCCGGTATTTATGGTTCTCAAACAACGAAGGACCTGTGGACTGTGGTCCGGCCGTTCCAACTGATCACGCCTCTGAACTCAGCTGGCAAAAGTTAATTACATGCAGGCCAGCAGCTGTACGTAATTAACGTACTCAGTCAGCGTCGTTCAACGTAGCACATGGATGCTTTAATTTTAATTACGCCAGGTCTGAGGACACTCGAGCAAATTAAATGCGAAACCCAGTAGTATGTACTCACGCGTTCATCTTCTTCCTCCAATTTGAACTCCTTGCATTTTTCATAAAAAAAAACTCCTTGCATGCGTCGTGCATCCACATTACGCCATGCATGCATGCTGCATACATATGTCGTCGTCTAGAAAGTAGAAAGAAAGGAGTCATATATATTCGTTTGATACTGCATATATAATTGTAGTTAGTATATATAAAAATGTTCAGATGAGCGAGGAAGCATATATACATGATCTCTCACAGCATGCAGCTAGCTGCTCCGACGATATGTCTTGCTGCTGCATCACATGCATGCATGCTACTACCGCTAGTAGCTACCCACTATTCATCAATTCAGTCGTGTTCAGGGCGACCCATAAAACGGCTAAGTCAAGGCCACAATGTCAACGTGCCTACAAAATATTATCACACATTCTTCATCTAAAATTACAATGCAAGCATGTAGTATCTCCCATTATCAAAGATACTAAAAAGTAACCTCTAATCGAGACTTGCCACGACCTACGATAAGGTTGCATAAGCAAGAGAGAACGATTGGAATTGAAAATGGCCTTGCGCATATTGTCATCACCCACACCGAAATTAATCATCACACACTAGCTAGTCCATCCATCAGGATTATGTTGCAGATTAGCTACTACCGTTGATAATGATCTCCTCCATCACACGTCAACAGCACTGTTGTCAGTCACTAGCTACCAATTAACCTTTACTACACTGTTCAAAAAGAAAAAAAAAACTTAACCTTTTACTACCACCAGCTGCCTCACAGCAAAAGGCTCTTGATTGATAGATGGATATAGATTGCTAACTTTTCCTGAAACCGACTTCCACAACCACTGCGTGTGTATTCATACTGAGAAACAAAACAAAAGATGGAATAGATCCTTGGAGTTAACTCTTATAGTCTTATAAGACATGCTAGAATAGAGATAGGTCATACAAATTCTCACAAGAACTGCCTATAGTCTTGTGCTCTACCCAAGTTGTCAATAGTTTCGATCTATTCTGTTTTCTGAAAAAAAATAACTTGGTAGACTTAACTATCATTATCAATAATAACCACTTCGTCTATCCCTTAACTAGGCTAATAATGCTAATAATGACCACTTTGTCTATCCCGGCGTTCTAAATTGTAGTCGTTTTGGTTTTCTACAAAGTCAAAGTTCTTTAACTTTGATCATACTTGTTAAAAAAATATATTAGCATCTATAATACCAAATAAATTTACTATCAAGGTAAATTTCATGGTGCTTTTGATAAAAACTAATTTGATGTTGTAGATAGACGTTAATTTATTTTTATTATGAATACACACTGACCTTCATATAATTTTCCTAATAAGAAATTAAATTTACAAATCTCACGCGCTAAGTATGTAAAAAAAATAAAGGAGTAGACATATAGTACATATTTCTTTTCCGGTTGCTTCTGTGCACTGGAGTACATACTACATATGTGAACCTGCAGACGATGGATCTGCATGCATGGATCTCTAGCAAATTAAATGCAAAACCCAGTAGTATGTATGTACTTACGCTTCATCTTCTTCCTCCAATTTGAACTCCTTGCGTGCGTCGTGCATCCATATTACCATGCGCCATGCGTGCATTCTGCATACATATATGTCGTCGTCTAGAAAGTAGAAACAAAGGAGCCATATGTATCTTCGTTCGATACTGTATATATATAAGTACTCCCTCCGTTTCAAATTATAAGTCGCTTTGACTTTTTTTATACATTTATTTTGCTATGCATCTAGATATAATATATGTCTAATTACATAGCAAAATAGATGAACAAAAAAAAGCCAAAACGACTTATAATTTAGAACAGATGGAGTATATATATAAATGTTCAGATGAGCGAGGATGCATATATACCTGATCTCTCACACCTTGCATCTAGCTGCTCCGAATTCCGATATGTCTGACTTGCTGATGCATGCCTGCATCACACATGCATAAGCTACCCACTGTTCAATTCAGTCGTGTTCAACACGACCCATAAAACGGCTAAGTCAAAGCCACAATGTCAACGTGCCTACAAAATGTTATCACGCATTCTTCATCTAAAATTACAATGCAAGCATGTATCTCCCTCCGTTCCAAATTATAAGTCGCTTTGACTTTTACTTTTTTGATTCATCAATTTTGCTATGTACCTAGACATAGCATATTATATCTACACACATAGCAAAATAGATATACAAAAAAATGTTAAATCAACTTATAATTTGGATCAGAGTGAGTATCTCCCATTACGAAAGATGATAAAAAGTAACCTCTTTTTTTTTAGACTCGCCATGACCCACGATAAGGTTGAATAAGCAAGAGAGAACGATTGGAAAATGGCTTTGCATATTGTCATCACCCATATGTCGAAATTAATCATCACACACTAGCTAGTCCATCCATCGATCAGGATTATATTGCTGCAGATTGATCCATCAGCTACTACCGTTGACAATGATCCCTCCATCACACGTCAACAGCACTGTTGTCAGCTGTCACTAGCTACCAATTAACCTTTACTACACTGTTAGGAAAAGAAAAACTTAACATTTTACTACCACCAGCTGCCTCGCAGCAAAAGGCTAGCTCTTGATTGATACATGGATATAGATTGCTAACTTTTCCTGAAACCGACTTCCACAACCACTGCGTGTATTCATACTGAGAAACAAAACAAAAGATGAAAATAGATCCTTGGAATTAAATCTTATAGTCTTATAAGACATGCTAGAAAAGAGATAAGTCATACAAATTCTCACCAAGAATAGATCCACTGCCTAGTATTGTGCTCTATCCAAGTTGTCAATAGTTTCGATCTATTCTGTTTTCTTAAAAAAATAACTTGATAGACTTTATTTATCATTATCGATAATAACCACAACGCCAATAATATCGTACTCCCTCCATGTTGGTAAAAGAAGTCGTTTTGGATAAGGTTTAGGTCAAACATTAAGAATATAAATCATGAATAACTTAAGGCCACCCAGATTGACGGGAGCCACGATCCCAATTATTGGGATTGTGGCCCTCAGCTCCTCAAGCCAACTAGATATCGACGACCTAGGGGCGGCTACCAGCTCCTGTACAATGCCCCAGGAAACTAGGAGACGATGACGAAGACCACGACGGAAGGCCACGTCGCACAGGACTGCTGGCGAACCACCGGTGTGCCTACAGTGCTGCCACGACCAGTATAGTAGCACCACGCCACACCATGACGTGGCCAAAAGATCATGACGACAACCACGCCCGGACGTGTACCCCAAGACGGCGTAGCTTGCAAGCTAAGTTAGCTACGACCTCCCTCGGGCTCACGATCCTTCGGTCAGGAGAAGCTACTGCTTTGTATGTGCCCTGGCCCTGAACTCTATATAAGGGCAGCCAGGGCACCCTCTTCAGAGATCATTCTCGTCCTCTACCGTTTCACTCATTCTCCATCGTAACAGGGCTCCTGGAGCTTCTCTTCAGGCAGTCATCTCCTAGCTCTAGCTCTTCTTCCTCTTCCACTATTCTTGCACCCTTATTGTAAGAACTTCAGGGCATTCAAGCGAGGAACGCGCACTCGATCATCTCTAAGATTAGACGTAGGGCTCCTGCATGAACCAGTATAACTCCTCGTATCCTTTAGATGCTACCATTGTCTTCCTAAAACAGCGTGACAATCGTATAAATTTACTAGTCCGGTTTATAAAACACCGACACAACCTATCTTCAAAATATTTTTCTCTTCCTCTTTAAAGAACAACGACCAACTTCTCATCCAATACGTTCTCCTGAAATTTTTCTGCATGTGTAAGTTAGAAGTAGCCTCAAAGAAAGGAAACATAAATATAAGAAGACTCAAGAGGACCGAGTTAATTAAAACTAGCCTACCTGGGTCTCGCAAAAAAAACAAAGAATTTTTCCATTCCAACTACTAAGTTTTTCTAAAATCTTTCTTCATAAAGGTTAAAAGGAAAGAATTTTTCCATTCCACCGACCAGTCCTTGTTAAAAATCTTACGGCTTACATAGGAATTTCCAAATATCTAAAAGGAAGAGATCTCGTTTTCCTACATCCTACTTTCCTTGAATCTCTCATCATTTGTCATCTAAGTTTTCACTGTGTGAATGGATCGGATAATAGAGCAGCAGGTACGACGTTTGCTTAATAAAGGTGCAATGTACGTGCACACGTACGTTAACTTGTGGACAGCATGCATGCATAGTACATACGTGTACGCATGCGCACCATTTGAACGCAGCACACAAATTGCTTTAGGTAGCCTTGGCTTGCCTATGATGATTATACAGTATATAGATGTCAATGTCAGCTTTCCTAACCACACCAACCTAACGGCTCATCATGCATCAACTTATTTCTCTCATCTCATGAACCCTAGCTAGCCTGCGTGCTAAACTATTTTTTTTTTTTTGCGAACCCAGGCTTTCATTCATTCATCCAGGGGGAACAAGATTACATTCTTCAGTCAGCAAGTGATCAATACAAGTTGGGGCTACATGCCACTCACCCAACCTGATGACACTTGTGACTTGCTTAGCTAGTAAATGGGCAACTCGGTTACAAGACCGGTTTGCATACAAAAGAATGAACTCAGAAAAATGTAAGCTAAGCTCCTTGATCTCGCTCAAAATCGGCGCCAGAAACGATCTCTGATAATCTCCCCTCAACAACATATTGGACAACTCTTGGCAGTCTGTTTCAAGTTGCAGACAAGTTACTCCTCGATCTCTGGCTGCTTCTAGGCTGTCTCTGCAGGCAAGAGCCTCCATCGTCAGTGCATCCAGGCCATGCGAATACCACCGAGCTCTTCCTACTACAAATTCCCCAGCCGAGCTCCGAAGGACAACCCCCGATGCTCCTTGGCCAACGTCTGCATAGAAGGCACCATCCACATTACATTTATGCCAACCTGCAGGCGGAGGCTTCCAACAATGCTTAACTGCATTTTGAATCACTGTCTTTGTTGCCTGCGACAACTGCCACAGGTCATACGCCGTGTCCACGGTCCACTGCACTGCTGCCCTGACCGACAGTTGCTGCTCACCGTGCCGACGCTGGTTCCGCTGCAGCCAAAGTGACTACATGCCTATGATGAGGAGGCATCTTTCTCGATCAGAACATACCTCTGGGCACAAGATATCCGATGCCCAGGTTTCAGGGCGCAATCTTGGAAACTTGAGCCCCGACAGGAGCTTGAACTCCCGCCAAAACCATATTGTCGTTGTGCATTCCGTTAGAACATGCAGGATAGACTCCTTCTCTGCACCACACATTTCACAGTGCGCCGTGGGTTCGATGTGGCGCTGATGTAGTACTGCCCTAGCCGGGAGAAACTCATGTAGAACTCTCCACCAGAATACTTTGATTTTTGGGGGGACTCCAAGTTTCCAAACGTGCTCCCAAGTGATATCACCCGAGCCTCCCGGCGCCTGTAAGTCTCCCTGCTGTTGAGAGTTAGCCAGAAGTCTGTAGGCAGATTTTACAGAGTACACGCCATGCTTCTCTGGCTCCCAACCCCATCGATCCTCCCCCTGCGATCCCAGTGGTATTCTCAAATGACCTAATAAATCTTGTAGTAGGTGATTGTTCGCATGCAGTTGAATCAAACCGTAGAAGCGCTTGTATTGCGTAACACGTAGTAGTGCATTTACTGCTGCCGAATTTTGACCGAATAGACATTAATATCATCGGTGCAAATTAGAGCCACAGAAAATCGATATCATCATTTGTGAGACTATGAAACACCTACATTTTTTTATCATCAACACTCACGCACGTAACAAATGAAAACCATCTAAAAATTGTATAGAAAAGGAAGTGGTTCCCAAAAAAGTATAATGTAATGATGATTACATAAAACACATCGTAGTGCTAGCTGAGAATGAATGGGTGACCCCATTTGGCATAGCTCCAACACCAGCTCCGGGAGGTGTTTGGAACTGCTTTGTGTGCCAAACGTGGTAAAATAAGGTCTAGTTGGCACAAATCAGCTTTATTAGTAAAGTTGTTTTTTAAAAACTTGCAGGCAGCTTTTTCGGTAAAGTTAAAGTTGTTTTGAAGACTCATATGGCAAAACAGTTTCACATGGTAGACCAAAGGAATAAAATGACTATAATACCCATCTTTGTTTTCTTCTTTCTTCTTGTTCCCATCTCATTTTCTTCCTCCATGACCGCGTGCCTGCCACGGCCGCGAGCCTGCCCTAGGCGGCCACGCGCCTGACCAGGCAGCTGCGCGAGCCCCAACATCTGGCACCTGCCTAGGCGGCCGCGAGCCATAGAAAATCGATATCATATTGCATTGTGACTTTGTGAGACTATGAAACACCTACATTTTTTATCATCATCAACACTGACGCACGCAATAAACGAAAACCATCTAAAAATTGTATAGAAAAGGAAGTAGTTCCCAAAAAGTATAATGTAATGATGATTACATAAAACACGTGGCAGTGTGCTAGCTGAGAATGAGCGGGTGACCCCATTTGGCACAGCTTCAGGAGCTGTTTGGAACTGTTTTGTGCCAAATGTGGAAAATAAAACAGCTCCACCAGAAGGTCCTTAGAACGTGTTTTCACAATAGGTGGATGGGAGATGAAGCTGAAAATAATAGCTTTTCCTAGATTCCACTCGCTCTGGTGGGCCCTATGTGGGATTCTATAAGAGCATGCTTCGAGGAGCTCCTTGTATTAAGCTGTTTTCCTAATGTTTCACTAAATGGCTTCAGCTCCACTGGTAGAGCTGCTTGTAGAGCCAAAGTAAAAAAACGGCTTCATTGGTGAAGCAGAATTGTGCCAAATGGAGCCAATATTATTAGCAGACACCAAGAAAGTTAGAGTTGAGATTTGAGAGACTAGTAAGAAATATCGGCCCTGTTCACTTGGCTGAAAAGACATGGCTGAAATTATTGTTTGCTGATTTGTTGTGAGAGGAAAAACACTGTTCGTTGGCTAAAAAAGTATGGCTTATAAGACAAGCGAACAGGGCCATCAAAGTCACGTAAGAGTGTTTGGCAACCTTTTTAAATTTATACAGTTTATGGAGACTTGGAACGGCGGACGTAGTTGCAGTTGGTTAAGCTAACAGGATATGAAGGAAAGAATTGGGACAATATACTCCCTCCATCCCCGAATATAGGACATGCACATATTTAAAAATCTAAACTTTGTTATCTTTGACTAACAATTAGTCTAGTCATATCAAAAATTTGTATTACAGTTTAAAAAATTATCAAAAGTTTATATTTCAAAAGTAGTTACATAAGATTTGTATTTAAAAATACTTTCTAATGATCAAACTTTTGTTCCTATGAATTATTTATTATAAGATAAATTATACGTTAAAATATGCTTTTGAAAACCGCACCAAGTTAATCGCACCTTATACTCAGGGATGGAGGGCATGCAATAAAGCAATAACATACATAAAACATACATAGAGGGAGCCCAGAACAGAACCACTTACTCCGATTTTTCCCGAAAGTGTCGTGTAGTTCCAACGCTTTTCGGTCCCGACTGGCCAGTTTCCCATGAAGAGATACCTGTGCGCTTGCTTGCGGTTGGTTGGTGCTTTGCTTGGCGTTGGTGAGGACGTGTGGCTCCTGTACCGTCCAGACGCGGCGCAGAGCGAGAAGAGGGACTCGCTAAGGTCGGCAACTCGGCATGGCTGCAGGCTGCCTGCTGGCAAAACCGCGTCTACTAGCTTTCTTCTCGAAGGAAAAGGTCTCCAATCACAGCTACTAGCTTTCGTCTGGTGCGGCGTTGACTTTCACACTGCAGCGCAAAGCCCATGATCTGAATCCCGGCTTTCTCTGACCTGGCCTAGCCCGCCTTGACCTTACGAGTTGAGTTTTTTTCATATATATTAAAACATGTATACTATAGGAAAACAAATCCTCGATCAGTTACAAGAAAGTTGCCACCGAGCTACTGGGAACAAGACCTGAAAATACTCTAAGAAATCACGGCCGCAGAGTGAATTTAATTAAATTCCCGTAAAGATGTTGGAAGGTCTTCACGATGTCTCATTGAAAGCACGACAATCACGATCACAAGCAATTGCGATGAAGTACTTTTTTAATCGAACTCCGTACTATGTCTAGACGTGCTCTAATCCATATGGATATGGGAGGCTTAAAGATTTATCAATGATCATGTCATACATTCGAACTTGTTTCGGAATCAGACTCTGCAGCATGCTTGAAAACTTAGCTTGTATGGGTATGGGAGAGAGTGGTGAACCATGGAAACACTTTGTATTCCAATTCGTTTTGGAATCAGGCTATGCACCACGTGTGTTTGGACACGAGATTAAGTCAATCAGATACCCATTGGACAATTTTGAGAATGAGAGCGACGAAGGACAAAGAAATCTTTCGCACTTTAACTAGCAAACATGTCAGTGCATTGCAACGGGATGAAAAAAGCTATCAAACATTCATGAAAAATAAGGACATAAATGCTACATATTTATTTATGTTTTCCCCTTTCCATGAATTTAGGATCTGATGATTGGTACCATAATTTAAGCCAATATTTACAATAATTTGACAATGTCCTATTAAGTCTCTACCAAATTAGAACACAGCTATGATATATTTTTTTCCTCCCATTGCAAAGAACGGAAATATTTGCTTATAAATATATCATAACCTTAATTTTCACATTATCTATTCATTGGTATAGTTAAATGTCAAGTTTTGTGACTTGCTTTGAAGACCCACAGAAATATATAATTCTAATCTCTGATTCGAGCTGACGTGAAGCTGGTTCTTGATATGTCAGGGACTAGTCTGTCCGCTAATGATTTTGCGGGAGATCTCTGTAGTTTTTCATGTAACAGTCCTCGTTGAGGATTGCAATATTGCATGCATAGAGCCCAAAGGCACATTTATTTAGACTGGGATGGGCAACAAAATGCTCAAGACCTTAATTCATGGTTTGACTAGTTGGACCATTGACTGAACCAGGTTTTAATAAAAACAAGTTTTGTTTCTAATCAAAATTGCATCAGCAACTTGGTGATGTGAATTTTGTTTCTTAATATATCTGTAAATCTATTTCCATGGCTATGGAAAAATTCATGAGAAATCAGAAAATTGGAATGGGAAGTGCAAACGGGAGAAATTGGAAATTGTAGCAAGAGGCATCGAGTGGACCGGAAAATACCAAAGATGATGGAGTCTAGGTTGCCACCATGTGCTCCTAAACTAGCATCTTCTCCTCATCATGGTCAATGGGGACACCTAATAAACAAATAAGGTGCACCTCGAAGATGATGAAGTCCAAGCTATGTTCACCATGTACCAGTAAACTAGTAGTTTCTCCTCATCATGGTATAAGGATGGTATGCCTCATCATGGTGAATGAAGCAGGCTATTAGACGGATAAGGTTGTTGGTATGTTGCATCTTGATGATCAGCTCGTGATCTCGCTCATTCTTGAATTTCTCTAGCCCCTGTCATAACCATGAATTGCATATTCGGCTACAAATGTTCACAAGCTCGTAAATGGCATCATCGAAAACCTTCACCACTAGGTCATCATAAAAAAAACTTCATTTTTGGTGGCACCATCGATGGGACAAGATGTTGCGGCTTCATGATCGGCTGGATCTCGCTCATTCTAGAACTGCTCGTATTTGCTACAACATTCACAAGCTCGTGAATGTCATTGTCAAAAGCCTTCACCTTCCGTGGGGGCATATTCTCCCATGTGTATCATTGTATGCCAGTGAATAATTGATATATAGTCTGTTTGTTCATAAATGGGTCATGCTTCTTTTAACAAGAATGCCCTCAAAATGGATTGTTCATCCGCAAGCCCCCAAAACCGCCTCGAACTCAATCGCCAAATCTGCTAGCTTGTTCAGGCTAAAGTTGCATACTAACCTTCGCCACCGGTTTTTGAATTGCTCCAGCTCATGTCCTGACCATGAATTAAATATTTAGCTACAACATTCACAAGCTCGTGAATGATATTGTAAAAACACTTCATTGCCGGTGGGGACATATGCCCCCCATATGTATCACTATCTTCCTGTGAAGAATTGATATTTTGTGTTATCTGTAGTTGTGAAAGTAAGAGTTGTGCTTTCTTGCATCTATCCTTGCCACTAAGAAACGGGAGGTGCTTCATCTAGCGAGAATGTCAGGTTTGGCATACTAAGAGTTGTTTGTCCCTTAGTCCTCGTGCCTAACCTACTTTGTTGAGGGTGAAGCTACATACTTAGCTGCAACGAGATCATAATTAAACTCATGAATGGCATAGTCAGAAACCTTCGCCGGAGGTGTGACGATCCAAAAAATCCAACATTTTAAAACATTTGGCAAATTCCTTGAAAAACAAAATTTGCCTTCTTTCTCAAGTTATTCAAAGAAGCCCAAGCCCGTAACATGAGCCTACGTACCCAATCTCATCGCCATTATTCTTGGATGATTTGGTTGCTCACCAAAGATATTCCATTTTCTGCTAGTGACGATTATGAGAACTATTTTTTTCTAAAATATACTAATTTCATTTAAGATGATATATATTTTACATATGCTGCCCATCAAAACTAATAAGCAAGTTTGACCTAGAACAAATGTAAATAAAATCATATTCCTCATCGGAGAGGTACTATATGTTGTTTCAAATGATGCCAAAAAATTGGGTTCATTCACTTGAAAAGGATGTGATCTGTGTATAGGTGATTTGTGTATTCGAGCAACTGAGCCAGCAGGGCACGGCGCACCGGAATGACACGCAATGCAGCTCTCGGCCGTGCACTGCCATGCATGCATGGCACACGATGACACATGCATTTGGTGACCCAACAGAGCGACATGCATGATTCGTGGACGACCCGGATATATACAATAATGGAGGAACTATGATTTGATCAGTGCTTGAACTATGTATCTTGCACTGGAATTAGTTTGTCTTGAGACTAATCAACGACGATCTAACTCATTGGTTTGACTAGCAAGTAGCAACGCTAACAACCATGCATGCATGTACGACCCTGCCGGAGGCTGCTGACAGGGCTTAATTACAGGTCTTGACAACAGACAACGCAACTACAACATGCAGCAAGACTACTAATTAAACGAATCAATGCAAGTCTCCTATATATACGTACGACGTAGACACGTAGCGTGGTACATATCAAAAGGAGATCAATTAGTTAGGATAGACGGCCCAACCTATATCTAGATTAGGGGCTACACATACTCACACCATTCCAAAAAAACAAAAAGAATAATACAATTCTAGTAAGTTTGGAACAAGTCAAATTATTAAGTCTGACCAAGTTTATATAAACTAATTTCAACACTTATGTCTCTAAATAGGTGTACTATAAAAATATATATACTCTATAAGTAGTCTAATAATACTTATTGGGTGTTATAAACGTTAACACTTTTTGTATAGATTTAGTCACACTTAAATATTTTTTAGGGAATTGTTAGCGCCCAGACGTCCGATGGGATAGAATTCCATCAGACCGTACTGAATGGCCCAGCAGAAACGCACCGCACTCCTACCGTATCACTATAGTCCTTCCCCGTCTGCCTCGTCCCACCATGCACTCGTACCACGCCCTCGTCCCCGCCCCGCGCCCGCCACTCCTCCCCCTAACCCCCTCATCTCTCTCCGCGTGGGCGGACTCAGGAGCCAGGATGAGCACGAGCACACCCTGTTCAAAGGACCCTAGGCACGCTACAAGCTACACACCCCATCCGCCGGCCCCCGGCTCGCTGCACCCCTTCCCCTGGCACTCGGGTCGTGCCCCCATGACTCTCTGAACAAACCTCTGCAACACGAAACACTTAAATGCAACATACGTCTAAAGCAAATGAAACATTTGGAACATACACTTGCAACATGTGTGTGAAACATATGCAACATCCAGATAAATCACCTGCAACTTGCAACATGAAAACACTTATTGCAACATAAGACTAAAACAACTGAAACATTTCTAACATGCTCTTGCAACATATGTGTGAAACATATGCAACATCCAAATAAGCATTGCAACATATGTCTGAAAAAATAGATGAAACATTTGGAACGAATGCTTGCAACATACATGTACAACGACTGCAACATGTGCAACATCACGATCTATTTTTGAAACATCCATACGAAAAACTTGCAACATACCCCTGAAACAATTGAAATATAATCTTGCATCATGCGCTTTCAACGCAACATCTCCCGCTGCTCAATAGAATGGAGGCTCGTCGGTGTGTGGTGTTCACTGGAGGCAACGGCCCGACGACGCTTGTAGCCAGCGGGCCGGCGGCAATGGTTGCACATCGCGGAAAGGAGGCATGGGCCATGCGACTTGGAGTGGGCAGCAATGCGCCGCGCCTGGCAGGGCCGGCAGCCGAGCGCTACGACTTGGAGGGGGCCGCACGCTGTGTATGGAAAGGCCAGCGGCCGCGCACTGCGCCTTGCAGGGCTAGTGGTTGTGCGCTCGGAGGCAGCAGGCAAGTGGGTAAGAGCGATAGGAAGAGGAACAAGTGCATAGGAAAATCTGGATGAGCTGTTTTTTAGAAATGTAGGAGCGTGGGTTGTTGGCCTAGCGTCATGGCCTAGCAACGAAGCATCTGGGCGGACGGACGCCCGGTTAAGAGCAGTACCATGTTTTTTTATACTCAAAAACGAGTACTAAATTCTTTTTATTCTTTTTGGGACGGTACATATGTGTGTCCATTGGCTTTAACTAACAATGTTAATCAAGTACTCCGTTCTGAATTATAAATCTTCTTAGTTTTTCTATATACGTATTTTACTATGTATCTAAACATAATGTATATTTAGATAGTCAGCGAAAGCTATGTGGCTGTGTGCTATACAGACTCTCAGGTAAAAGCACCTCCAGGCAAAGATCACATTCCTTGGTGTCCAAAACATGACACCTAGGAGAGCTCACAGCGCTAGGCAGCTTTGCCTAGAACATAAGCAAACATGCCCTATGTACCTAGAAAAACCAGAACAACTTATAATTTGGAACGAAGGAAGTAGCAGTTAATGTACTGCTTGTTTAATTTGTTCACTATGAATTTGATTGGTTCCTCACATTAGTATCACATTGCATTAGAGCTTGATTAGTTTGTTTATGAGTGTAGTCTGTCCCGTATACGAGAGCCAGGATCCCGACGGACAGCGCAAGCGCATCCAACACTAACATGACGGATCACCCAAAAGGATCATTAATCATACATGTATACATATCTAAATTCAAAAACCGTGGAGGACGACCTAGTGCTATACTACATAAGTGCCACGTGCCGAGACTGAGACACTGGGTATGTATTAGCAGCCACAGCACAGAGGCAGGCACACATCATGAAAGTGAGAGTTGAGAGGGAGAGCGTTATAAACAACAAGCAAACATGTAGTAGCCGCCTGTAGGATTGAGTATACTCCACATAATACGACAGATGAGAGACGGCACCAGAAATCAATGAAGGAAACTTATACCAACTTTCTGAAAGCGTACGAAAGCATCCAGGACAACTTGTAATCCTCTCCATCAAACATGAGTATATACTCTAATCTAATCCCTAAACGCGGCCGGCGGCACACGTACTTTCGGCGCCATTTTCCCGTTTCCCCCCATGATCGATATTCCTATGATCATGCATCTTGTGTTTGGTCAGTACGTGTGGTGTGTCGCTAGCTAGCTAGCTCCTCCTTTCCTGCGTCCAGACAGTGCCGTTTGTACACACTGCAGAGGCCAAAGAAACAGAGACAGTGCCTGACTGCTGGCAAACCCAACCGCGTCTTAGAGAATATTTATATATAATCAGATCGGAAGAGTCCAATAGCAAGCAGAGTCTCAAATTACAGCTAGCTTTGTCTGATGTGGCGTTGACTTGGAGCCAACCCTGACCTGACCTGACCTAGCCCTGATCTCAGGAGCTGAGTTGACCTCGCCCTATCCTTTTGCACAAAGAAACTCTCAACACCTAGCTCAGCTTTGTGCTTTCCGTCTCTTTGCTTTGTCCCCTTTCCCTTTGGTTGGTTGGTTCTGTTCTGTTTCCGGAAGGAAGCGGTCTAGTCTAGCGGGAAGTGTGGACGGAATCCCATTCCCGGCTGTTTTCAGATTTACCTTGCTGCTGTCATGGTGTACTGGTATCACCTGTGACCTAGCTTAGCTTTAGTCTTTAGAGCAGTGGGACACGGTCCTCCGTTCCTTTCTAATTTGCCACCCTCTCCGTTTTCATACCCGAAACAGTGTGCACGTACGAGTCTATTTTTATAAAAACAGGATTTACCTCTGTTGTCAAGAAAAAAAACGGTATGCACGAGCGTGCCTACGTGGTGCCGCTACATAGACTGAATGAAAACATCATAAACCTAAGTTTTCGGCGTTTTTAGTCCAACGTTTTTTACATGTGTCGCATGCACGCGCGTCAAGGTTATTTACTGGACGTATAAATATAACAGGAGACTATTTCTTTCCACGCGTTGCGTTTGATGATGTACCGTACGTTGTTGAAGTAGCTGATTGTAAAATACTTACCTTTGGTTTTATTTATTCCAAATGTAATTATGTCCTTTTCTCTGAAGCTAGATATATATATATATATAGTACTAGATCGATGGTTTGGTAAGTGGGTAGAGTCTCCACCAAATGGCTCTTAATTACTACTACCTTGATAGATAGGTGATGGAATAACTAATTGGGGTTTTAATTGGAGAACCATGCATGCACTACATGCACCGAATTGGTATGCAATTCAATATGCTTCCCTGCGTAAGATGCAAGGAAATTTTGATATACCTGATGGATCAGTAGCTTTAAGTATCTCTTAATTAGCCATGTCACGACTTTTATAGACGATTAGTGGACTAGTATTAGGCTGCAACCAATAATTTCCACATCAAGTAAACTACTTCATCTTGCCAAAATTAATTGTTGGGGCAACGAAAACGCCGCATATATACTCCCTCCGTCCCCAAAAGAATGCAATTCTGAAACAGTGTCATGTTTTAGTATATCAAGTTTGACCAATTGTAGATAAAAAAGTATAAATATTTATAATATAAACAAATATCATTAGATTAATTATGAAATTAATAAATTAATTTGGAGTCATAAATGTGAATACTACTCATAGTTGCATCCTTTTAGGAGCAGAGGTAGCACGTTGTTTGATAGACTTAATCACTCTCAATCCATGTAGATTGGAGTGAGAAATGAATTGATATTTTCTACCTCAGATATTTTCAATACATAAAGCCAGTCTCAGTGGATAGTCGTTTTATGGTGTTGTTTTCAAAATTGTCATGCCATATACAATGAAATAAAACTCTGATGAAACAACCACTTTCAATTCAAAGTTTCATTCTAGAGTTTCATATACATTTAATTTTATGACTTATAGAGAGTTGGTAATCATGTCAAGACTCATTTCTTCTCTCTCTTCTTAAATACACTGTCATGTCATAAAAAATACCTATGTAGCAATCTATTTAATGCAAATGAAACTCCATAAAACTCTCATTAAAACTGTCCTAAAGGTTGATGGGGATTGCTATGCTCTCCAAACAAACACTAATAAATGGAGCCGTTCGCCCGTTCCCATTTCCCACCCTCTTACTATTTAATTATTGTTGACAAAAAACAATGTTATTGTCATCCTACTCAAAAAAAAATTCTCATTAGTTATGGCATTCTTGTAAGCAAAAATATCGTACGGTGGAAACAAAACAAAAAAACACTTGGACAACCCTATTCCAATAAGTGGAATTAATAAGTTACAAGTTTCCTCAAAAAATTTATTTAGGATTCAAGGCAGGAAATAATTAAGCTAAAAGATTTTCTCTCTTTTCTTTTTGCAAGAGAAGATCAAATTTATATGGAGCATGCAGAACAACTATTTGCTAGTAGAAATGTAAAGGAACAGCAAAGCATTGTCATACAAGGCACCTGTCAGAGAATCAATCAAATCAAATGATTGTACTTCTGAAGATTGAACCCATTCCAAATGTGTGATATAGGCCTTGTTTAGATGGCAAACTTTGGAGGCAAAGTTTGCATAGTAAGTGTCCCGTCACACTGTAGCAATTTTGTTTTTATTTGGTAATAATTGTCCAAATATTGATTAATTAGACTTAAAATGTTCGTCTCGTAAAGTACAACAAAACTGTGTAATTAGTTTTTGATTTCATCTATATTTAGTACTCTATATATGTGCCGGCATTTTGATGTGACGGGGAATAGGAATTCTGCATAGTAAATTTGGGAGGCAAACTTTGGAATCTAAACAAGGCCATAGTAATTGTACAACACATCAGTTGGTTAAGTACAGTTGTTACATCTCCACACCTCACACGTCACAGCTGTATCTTCTTCTGTAACCCCTCTACCAACCCCCATGAAAAATTTAAATTATATAACAAAAATTAGCTTCTTTCTCCCCTACTTATACCTCCCCCACAACTCCAATCTCTTCTCCTCTACATACTACTTGTCAGATTTGGTCAAACACTCACTGAGATTTTTTTCTCATCTATACAAAATCAAAACTTTAAATTAGAACAATTCACATAAGAAACGATCCATCCGAAGAACTTTTCTCCCTCTCTGTTTTTTCCTTTTAAAAATTAAAAAATTTTATGGACATCAACTAATCCAGCCTATGTATACCAACCGTGGAAAAAAAAGACAAAAAACATGATTTTGCATTGTTGAGTGAGACCTGCCATGGGTGATGGGTCGGCTTGAGCCGAGGCCGAAGCCAAAGCCTAAGCCGAGTTCGCGGGTGTGGAACGGGCTCGGATCGTCGGACTCGGAGCGCGACCGCGACCGGGACAGGTCGGAGCCGCCGTGCCGGGAGCTGTTCTGCCCGCCGGCGGCCGCGGCGGCGCCGGCCACGACGGACTCCTCGAACAGAGTGACGGCCCACTCCAGCTCCGCCACCACCTCGGACATGATCGGCCTGGCGCGGCCCCGTGGCCGGACGCACTCCGAGGCGATCTTGGCGACGCGCGCGCGGCGGCACGCGCTCGTCGAGGATCCTGGTGATGTTGCCCGTCTCGACAGCCGGCACGGCGAACTCGATCACGTTCCGGGGGGACCCGCTGCCGTGCTGGCTCGTCCAGCGGATGGCCTTGCGGCCGGTGACGAGCTCCAGCAGCACCACGCCGAAGCTGTACACGTCGCTCCGCTCCGTCAGCTCCTGCAGCCGGTAGTACTCCGGGTCGATGTACCCACCGTGCCGGCCGTGGCGGACGACGACGCGGCGGCGGCCGCCGCCGTGCTGCCGCTGGCCAGCGACAGTCCAAAGTCCGACACCTTGGCCGTCCACTCGCCGTCCAGCAGGATGTTGGACGGCTTCACGTCGCGGTGGATGATGGCCGGCACGGCGTAGCAATGCAGGTACTCCACGCCGCGTGCCGCGTCCAGCGCCACCCGGAGCCGCGCCTCCCACGACGCGACAGCAGCCGGAGCTCCGCGCCTCGCAGAAGCCCAGCAGCTGCACCAGGTTGCGGTGGTTCACGCGCGACAGCAGCCGGAGCTCCGCGCGCAACGCGCGCTCCGCGTCGAAGCGACGCCGGCGGCGGCCGCCGCTGCCGCTGCGCTCCGCACGCTTGATGGCCACCTCACACCGACCCGAAGCTGCCGCTCCCGATCTTTTTCTCCTCCGTGAAGCCGTCGGTGATGCGCGACAGGTCCCGGAGCGTGAACTCCTCGCACCCGAGCGGCCGCGCAGGGCGCAGCGGCGAGACCTGCGGCGCCGGCATGACCATGGCCTCCACGTCGCGGCACAGCCGCCGGGACGACGACTCCCCGAGGCGCAGCGTCAGCGTCTTCTTGTTGTGTCCCGCTTCCTGTACGCCACAAGGTAGAGCGCCACCGCGGCCGCAGCGAGCGCCGCGGCACCGACGTCGCCCACGCTGAGCGCGACGGCCAGGGTCTTGGCCTTCTTCTTCCCGCTGTCGTCTCCGGCTGCCGATACATCCCGCCCGTTGGCAATGAGGATCCTGGAAGCGTTCAGCCGCAACGGGCAGGCCTGGCAGACGGCGAGCTCCTCGCCGTCCTCGGCGTCGCCGGTGCCGCAGAGCGCGCCGGAGCCGGAGATGATGTTGCAGGGGCAGCTCTTCTTGCGGGCGCATGCGCCGGGCATGCTGCTGTTGTACACCAGGCTGCCGCCGGTGCCGAAACGGTCGGTCCTCCACTCCTCCCAGCACGCGACGGAGTAGTTGCTCACCGCGTCGCCGTCGGCCTCGATGAAGGAAATCCAAGTTCCTGTACTGGTCCACCACTAGACAGCGCCCCAGCACTGGACCCTGCCGCTGCCAGAGAGGATGCAGGTGGTGTCGTTGCCGAGCGCCATGGTCAGCATGACGCCCGGCAGCTTGTGCGCCGGCACCTCGGGAACGTCGCCATCGCCCCAGCAGGCGAAGCCGCCCTCTTCGTCCGCGGCGCACGCGTGACGGTGGCCGGCGGCGAGGGTCTTGAAGGCCGCGGGCGTGGGCGTGAACAACGGCCCCGTCATACCGCCGAAGCAGCTCATGCTGGTATTGTCGCGCTTGTCGATGCCGGAGAGGAAGTCGTGGCCCAGCGCGATGCGGGAGAAGTCGATGCCTTTGGGGAGGTCGAGGTGCGGACGTCGTGGGGTCGTGGTCATCGGAGAAGCCGCGGACGTGGGATCCCCCGGCGTTGAGCGAGCGCAGCGAGGGCCCCACTAGGTAGCCGACGGCCCTATCGGCGGTCCAAGGGCCGACTGGACCTGTCGGTCCTCCAGCTGCCGATAGGTGCCCTATCGTCGCCTACAGGCTGTAGCGGCGGGCGTGGGCTGCCACGTGAGTGCCACGTCGTCACGTCACCTCCTGAGCTGCCGACAAGGGTCCTACGCAAGGCAGGGTTGCCTAGCACGGGCACGGTAGCACCATGCCGGACCTAGCACGTATAGGTACATCATGTTGGCATTATTACCGTTCAACGTGTTCCGTTCCTGGCCGTGTTTAGTTCGCCGGAATCGGCGTGTGCCGAGTACTCAGTACTGTATCATTTTATTTTTATTTGGTAATAATTGTCTAAATATTGATTAATTAGGCTTAAAACGTTCGTCTCGCAAAGTACAATAAAACTGTGCAATTAGTTTTTAATTTGATCTATATTTTGTACTCCATGCATGTGCCGACATTTTGATGTGATGAGAATCTTCTTTTTTACATAGTGGAATTTGGGAGGCAAATTTAGTATCTAAACAAGGCCCCAATTTAAATATAGTGACATACACCTCTACGTTTGTCACATTGTAGAAAAATACAACTAATGTCTAGGTACATTACAACTCCACATAGCTTAATTATTAATTAAAAGGGTGTCATGTTGGGACTCGGGAATGGAAAGGCGAGTGCCCGGACGTTCGTACGGGGCTAGCGTCTGAACGTCTGCGCCGCACGCCTAGGTTGCTTCACGTAGCCACATAGGGCCCGCGCCACTTCGTGTCCCACACTCGGACCGTGTCTCACGCTACTCCGTGTTCCGCCGCGCTCCGTCTTGATCTATGCCCGCATGGTATCCCGCTCGCGCCTCCTCCACACCCACGTGTATGTAGGCGGGCCCAGCAGCTGCAGCAGGTGGCTGCTGCGATGGGTCCCACTGCAACATGTGCAACGCCAGATCTACTTTTGCAACATCTAGAGAAAACATTTGCAACATACGTCCGAAACAATTGAAACACTTGCAATGTACGTCTGAAACACTTGCGAAACACCAGGAAAAAAAACTTGAAAACCACGTGTGTAGCCATTGCCAACATTCAGATGAAACCACTTACAACATACGTATGAAAACATTTGAAACACTTGCATATATATGCAAAATCCAGATCTACTTTTGCAATATCCAAATAAAATACTTGCAACATATGTCTGAAACAGATGAAACATTTAGAACCTACACTTGAAACATACGTGTATAGCCATATTGCAACATGTGCAACATCTCAATCTACTTTTGTAACATCGATGTAAAACACTTGCAACACACTTCTGAAACACTTGAAACATATCTTGCAACATACACTTTCCAGCGCAATATCAACTTGTTGCTTGGATGAATGGAGGCTCATCATTGTGGAGCTCGACACCGGTGCGGAGGTCGGCAGCGGCGCATGGAGCTTGTCGGTGCCCCAGCAGAGGCACTGTGCTGGGCGAGCACCCCCGGCTAGCAAGCATGCGAGTTTGAGATAGGGAGGAGAGTCACAGGCTCCACGAAGGAGAGAGAAAGGAGATGGAATCAGAGAGGATAAGTCTGGTCATCTGACAAGAGTAGATATTTATGTGGTAGAAAAATACGTGGTCCACACATGAGGCCACGTAGCGTCCGTTCATCTGGGCGCGAGACATGTTTGTTACCGCTCAACGTGTTGTTCCTGTTTGAATATGTCACATGATCCACCTGAATTTGTGACGTACATATTCACATACGAGACTGTAGTAATAGTTTTGGCTTAGGCCTCATTTACTTCCCTTCCAAATTCCAAATTTTCATATCAATCTTTAGACACATGCATGAAGCACTTAATGTAGGTGAAAAAATAATTAATTACACAGGTTGGTTGTAAATCAAGAGACGAATCTTTTAAACCTAATTAGTTTATGATTGGACACTAATGGTTAAATACAAACGAAAATGCTACAGTAACAAAATTCTATTTTTTTTTTTTGCATCTAAACACCCCTTAGTAGTTGTTGAAAGCATCACATGAAGCAGACTTATTGAAGCAGGAAAGGATGACGGTACGGGCGTTCTGCTTGGCGTTGAAATTGAGGCACTTGGTCTGAACTCTGCACTTTTGTCATGCTGGACTTTTAGGCCTTTCGTGAGTGAAAAGTTTTAAGATCTCACGTCAAGTGTTTTATGAGATGTCGAAAGAGATATTTAGATACTAATAAAAAAACTAATTACATAACTCGTCTAGAAATCGCAAGATGAATTTATTAAGCTTAATTAATCCATCATTAGCACATGTGTGTTACTGTAGCAATTATGGCTAATCATAGACTAAATAGGTTTAAAAGATTCGTCTCGCAGTTTTCATGTAAATTGTGCAATTAGTTTTTTATCTATATTTAATGCTCTATATATATATTTAAATATTCGATGTGACGAGGTAAAAAGTTTTAAGGTGGAGCTAAACTGGGCCTTATTGGGAGGTGCCCTTTACGCATCAAACTTTTCGCCATCCCAAAGAAGAAGCGTCTGGTCTGCCAACACGGTTACGTTCGTTGCAACCGTCACCGACATGGAAACAGCGTCTGAATTCTGAAACTGCTGCATTCGTGTGCATGCTGCATTGCTGGTAAGGATGCCACCGTCGTCGCCGGTTCGTGTTGAAAATGGAGATTTCAGTCTAGGGCTGGTTTAGTTCCCAGAAAATTTTGCAAAATTTTTCAGATTCTTCGTCACATCGAATCTTTAGACACATGCATGAAGCATTAAATATAGATAAAAAATAAAATTAATTACATAGTTTAGACGAAATGGACAAGACGAATCTTTTAAGCCTAATTAGACTATGATTGGACACTAATTGTCAAATAAAAACGAAACGTGCTATAGGGTCATTTTGCAAAATTTTTTGCAACTGAACAAGGCCTAGCCATCGTATACTGTTCCACCAGTTCTTGTCATCCTTGGTTACTTATCCTGGTATGATTAGCACCTTCTGTTTTGTTTTCTTCTGTAATGGGAGCTGCATCTTCATCCATTTTGTATTCTTGACGACATTTGGCCCGACAAGCTTGCTCTCTCAAGTCTCCAGTGTGTTTCGTTTCTCTGACCTCTAGAAGACAGGAATTTGCAACCAATCAGCTAGCTCCTCGCCTCCTCCTCCTCATGTTTTTTCTTTCTCCTTGCCAAACAAGCAAACTTGCAGTTTCTAGTAGTAACCAGATCCTTGAAAATTACTGAGCTTGATCACTATCAGCAGAAACATCTATAAGTCCATTCTCACACGTGTCAGAAGCTAAGTCAGAAGCTGCTCCACAAAATCCGGGAAAACCGAAATGCGATGACGCTGCGAATCGAAAGTAAACTGTGTCGTCATCTTCTGAATTTGTCACTTGATCCCCGTGAAAGGTTTAGGAGAGTTGGATGGATGGTCAATTCCAGGGGCCGTGTGGATCAAGTTGTGTTGCAGGAAAATGGGAGAAAAGATCTGCACCAGCATGACCTGCACATTACAACTCCACACACACGTTACAGAAAGAAACTTTTGTTTTGTTCACAGCACTCTGACTTGATGCCTCTAAGATCAATGCCGGTTGACTACCACGAATCGTGATCTGATAGCGCGGTCGGTTGATAATAAAATTACAATTTCTTGTCAGCATGGATAGATGAACACAAGGATTGGAACTTGAAGAGGTCAAGGTGCAGTGAGCTAGGAATAAATCCTTGCATTGTCAGCATTCCACATTATAATTTCATTTACACCTCAAAATGTTCCTATCTGTCTGTTTCCTCTTCCGATCCAGCGTTATAATGCAAACCTTGTCTTGCTTCCTTCTAGAGCTTCTACTGCTGCCCTTCTGTTTTCCTTGGATGATAAGCCAAACAAAGTCTTTTGAGAGCCTTCTGAATAACGGTTGTCATGCTACTGGTTATTCATCCATTTAGTACATTCTGTTCATCCATTTTGTTATGTATCTAGACATTATATTATATCTACATGTATAGCAAAATGGATGTTAAAAAAAATTAAAGCAATTTATAATTTGGTACGGAGAGAGTATCTCCCATTACGAAAGATAATAAAAAGTAACCTCTAATTTTTTTTTAGACTTGCCACGACACACGATAAGGTTGAATAAGCAACAGAAAACGATTGGAAAATGGCTTTGCATATTGTCATCGCCCATATATCGAAATTAATCATCACACACTAGCTAGTCCATCCATTGATCAGGATTATATTGCAGATCGATTGATCAGCTACTACCGTTGAGAATGATCCCTCCATCACACGTCAACAGCACTGTTGTCCATCACTAGCTACCCATTAACCTTTACTACACTATTCAGAAAAGAAAAACTTAACCTTTTACTACTACCAGCCAGCTGCCTCGCAGCAAAAGCCTAGCTCTTGATTGATAGATGGGTATAGATTGCTAACTTTTCCTGAAACCGACTTCCACAACCACTGCGTGTGTATTCATACTGAGAAACAAAACAAAAGATGGAATACATCCTTGGAGTTAACTCTTATAGTCTTATAAGACATGCTAGAAAAGAGATAAGTCATACAAATTCTCACAAGAATAGATACACTGACTAGGCTAATAATGCTCCTTGCGTTCTAAATTGTAGTCTTTTGGTTTTCTACAAAGTCAAACTTCTTTAACTTTGATCATACTTGTTAAAAGATATATTAGCATCTATAATACTAAATAAATTTCATGGTGCTTTTGATAAAAACTAATTTAATGTTGTAGATAGACGTTAATTCATTTTTATATATAATAAACTGGATCAAAATCATGAAAATTTGACATAGGACAAAACTACAATGGCCTACACTTTGGAGCGAACTAATGATGAATAACGCAAGCAGAAAGTCTTGAGGCACACATGGCCATCATATAATTTTCCTAATAAGAAATTAAATATACAAATAAACTCGCGCGCTAAGTATGTCAAAAAAATATAAAGGAGTAGACATATAGTACATAATATTTCTTTTCCGGTTGCTACTGTGCACTCGAGTAGATACATATGTGAACCTGCAGATGGATCTGCATGCATGGACTTGGTGTAGCAGGTAAACGTTGTAATCATGACTGCAGTGTCACAGTTGACAAAAAACGGCAGCCGAGATATATGGTGGTTTCTTGTTCAGCACTTGCAAACTACTACTACTCGTCCTACTGATATCCATAAGCAGCAGCAAAGTTTGACATGCATGCGCATGCAGTTGCTGTCCTCAACTAACCCAATAGTACTCCGTAAAAGCTTCTTCCTTGGTCGGTCTACATATTTGTGAAGTACGCACACACATCCTTATATTTATGTCGTCGTCCTCACTGTCGTTTCCAAGTTCAACTCCAATGATATCGTACTCCTTAATTCTTTTCCCATCAATTAGCTTTCCTAGTACTCCCTCTATTCTAAAATTGTAAGTCATTTTAGTTTTTTTAGATTCATAGTTTTTAATGTGTATCTAGACATAGCATATATCTGGATGCATACAAAAAGCTACACTACCGCATAATTGATTTTAAGACATGGGCTGATTGATTTACACAGGCAGACAAAAAATGTTGGTTAGTATAATCAACAACCATTATTGAAAATTGATTAATAGAGGTGTGGTTTCTTAAGAGGCACCTCTAAAAAATCCCTAGAGGCCTGCCTTAGGAAACAGCTATGAGCGGTCGTCGGCCCACTGACCCATTAGAAAAGGAACCCTAATCTGCACCCTCTTATTCCCACCTATCAACCGTCATTCTCGTTCCTCTCTATCTCTCACACTCTCTCATTCTCACTCTCCAATCGAGATATCTTGCTCCCCTCACCTCCACCGGCGCATACGCGTGAGCCACCCAAACCTCCACATAGATCCATGTGCCCAGGGGTGGCGACCATCCCAACGAGGGCCGTGCAGAGACAACGATCTTCTCGCAAAATCCACACGTGCGAAGGTGGAGGTCAATGAGATCCTGCTCTCTCACCCCTCTCTCACACACTCTTAGATCCAGTATGATCTGGCTTCAACTTCGTTGACCTCACCTCTTCCTCTCTGTTTGCAGGGGACAACGAGGTGGCAGGGCTCATCCATGGCGGTTGGCCTAGGAGCAAGCTCGGCGATGGTGGCGGGCGTAGGAGCAGGCTTGGGAACGGGTTTGGCAATGGTGGTTGGGCTAGGAGCAGGCTCAGCAATGGTGGCAGACCTAGGAGCAGGGTAGGCAATGGCGGCGGGCTCATGAATGGGCTCAGCGACGGTGGTGGACTCAAGATCAGGCTCGTCGGCGGGCTTACGGATTTTTACTTTTTAATATATTTTCAGAGGAGGGCATTATAACCACCTCTAGAAACACTTATTAACAGTAAATATTAGCGAGAGAGAGATTGTCTAAACGTTCCAGCCTATGCACTTATGGACATGTACATAAATCCACTGGATATAGTACCAAATAATAGCATTTAAGGTACAACACAAGAATAAAAAACAGTACAAGAAGATGCTTTGAAAGAAAAATGAGACAAAGCCCAAACTAAGCTAAACTTCAATCCGCTTGGTCGACCTCTAGCCAAATCTGTCGAAAAGCTTCACGACGATAGTCTCAATTTTTCTGCAATCCATCCTCAAAACATTTTTCTCCTCTTTAAAGAACAATGACCGACTTCTGATCCAAATACGTCCTCCTGGAAATTTTTTCATGTGGAAGTTAGAACCAAGTAGCCTCAGATAAAGAAAACATAAATATAGGAAGACTCGAGAGGACTGAGTTAATTAAAACTAGCCTATCCCGAATTGAAAGAAGTTTTCCCTTCCAACTACTAAGTTTTTTCTGAAATCTTTCTTCTATCACCGACCAGTCCTTGTTGGAAATCTTACGGTGTACATAGGTATTTCCAAATATCTAAAAGGAAGAGATCTCGTTTTCCTATATACTACTTTTCTTGAATCTCTCATCTATGTTTTCGCCGTGTGAATGGATCGGATAATAGAGCAGCAGGTACGACGTTTGCTTAATAAAGGTGCAATGTACGTGCACACACGTACGTTAACTTGGGGACATCATGCACAGTACATACGTGTACGCATGCGCACCATTTGAACGCATCACACAAATTGCTTTAGGTAGCCTTGGCTTGCCTATGATATACAGTACATGGATGTGTCAATGCCATCTTACCTATCACACGGCTCATCATGCATCAGGAATTCAGGACTTTCTCTCGTCTCATGAACCCTAGCCTGCGTGCTAAACTATTTTTCTTCCTGTCTACAAATGACCTAATAAATCTTTTAGTAGGTGATTCAGTGATTGTTCGCATGCAGTTGAGTCAAACCGTAGACACGATTGTAATGTAGTAGTGCATTTACACTGCCACCGCGTTTTGACCGAATAGGCATCATCTGTGCAAATTAAAGCCACAGAAAATCCATATCATACTGCATTGTTAGACTATAAATTATGAAACACCTACAATTTTTATCATCAACACTCACGCATATAATAAACTAAAACCGTCTAAAATTTGTATATAAATGGAAGTGGTTCCCAAAAAGTATAATACAATGACGATTACATAAAACACGTCGCAGGGTGGGCTCTACGTGGGATTATATTAAAGCATGTTTTAAGAAGCACCGGTAGAAAACTTGGCTTTGGTCCTAGTTGGCAAAGCGATTTAATCCCGGTTTTCTAACCATAAGGTGAGAGTTGCCAATTGAGCCAATATTATTAGCAGTGAAGTGGAATGTTGCCAATTGAGCCAATATTATTAGCAGACACCAAGAAAGGGAGAGTTGAGATTTGAGATTTGAGTAAGAAATAATTACACCCAGCCACGTAGGAGTGTTTGGCTACTTTTTTAATTTATATTTATATACGTACCTATGATGGAGATGTGAAACGACTGCAGCAGCAGTTGCAGTTGGTTAAGCTAATTAATAGGATATGAAGGAAAGAATTAGGGCAATATACAGAACAGAACCACTTATTCCGATTTTTTACGAAAGTGTGGTGTAGTTCCAACGCTTTTTGGGTCCCGACCGGCCAGTTGACCATGAAATACCTGTGCGCTTGCGGTTGGTTGGTGCTTTGCTTGGCGTTGGTGAGGACGTGTGGCTCCTGTACCTCTGCATGCGTCCAGACGCGGCGCAGAGCGAGAAGAGGGACTCGCTAAGGTCGGCAACAGGCTGCCTGCTGGCAAAACCGCGTCTACTAGCGTCTGGTGCGGCGTTGACCTTCCTACTGCAGCGCAAAGCCCATGACCTGAATCTATACTTGGCCATGCAGCCCAAGACCCGGTGGCCCGGCGTTTTGGCACAGCCCGGTGGCCACCGGGCCCGGGCTGGCCCGGCCCGAGGGACCAGGCCGTGCCTGGGCCGTCACCCAGGCACGTGGCACAGCACGGGCACGGCCGGTCTAAGAGGCGGTCCGTTAAATTAATAACCATGTGAATATTTGGCACAACCCACTGCAATCCATACATATATATAATACATTCATCACTCCGAACCCTAACTTCCTCCCACTCCCACTCTCCCAGACGGCGCTGCTCTTCCCTTCCCCTCCCCATCCGTCGCGCCGCTCCTCCCTTCCCCGCGCGCTGCTCTCGGGCCACCCGCGGCACGCAGGGCACGCCGTGCTCTCAGGCCGGCCCGACGGCCCACGGGCCGTGCCTTGGGCCGGAGGCCAGGCACGAGCACGCCACAGGCACGGCCCGTCAGGCACGGCGGCCCGTGGCGGCACGACGCGGGCCGGCACGGCACGGCACGCCGTCGGACCGGGCTGGCACGGCCCGTTGGACATCTATACCTGAATCCCCCGGCTTGCTCTGACCTTGCCTGCTGGCCCGCCTTGATCTTAGGAGCTCAGTATTTTTTCATACATATATTAAAACATTATAAGAACAAAGAGTAGTGTATACTATAGAAACACTTTCTATTCCAATTCGTTTAGAAATGAGGCTATGCACCGTGTATGTTTGGACACACTATTTTAACTTGTACGAGCATGGAAAAAATTAAGTCAATCGGATACCCATTGGATGGCTTAGAGAATGTGAGCAGTGAAGGACGAAGAAATATATCCTTTAACTAGCAAAACATGCATGTACATTGCAACGGGAGAACAAATCTATCAAACATTCATGAAAAATAAGGACACCAATGTTACATATTTATTTATGTTTTCCCCTTTCCATCAGTTTAGGAGCTATATTTATTTTATGATGACTGGTACCCATAATTTAAGCCAATATTGGCAATAATATGACAATGTCCTATTAAGTATGTATCAAATTAGAACACAACTATGATATATTTTTTCTCCCATTGCAAAGTACGGAAATATTTGCTTATAAATATATCATAACCTTAATTTTCACATTATCTATTCATTCGTATAGTAAATTAAAGGGGTTTTGGCATTTTTACCCCTACTCCCAAGTCCAATGGTGATTTTGCCCCTCCTTTTTTAACTTTGTGAATTTACCCTCACTTTTTTCCAACGAAGCTCCCATTTACCCCTGGATTGTAACACCATCTAAAATGGATGGATTAAATGGAAAAAAAAAAGAAAAAAGAAAAGGCACCTGGGCCAAAAGACCATGTTGCCCTTCTGTCCCTCTCCTTTATCACTCTGCTCGAGTTGGCCCCGACCCGACGAAAGTCGCGACTTGTAGTTCGACGCTAGGGTTTCCCGGTCTAGGCGGCGGCGTGGCTCGCGGTTCCAGGCGGTGGCGCGGCTAACGGCGGCGCAGTGCCTCCTCCCTCCGCCGCCCCCCTCTCCCGGCTCGGCTCCTACTCCTCCATTCCCCAAGCTCCCCCGGCGGCGCGGCCACTGGCTAGGGCTGTAGCGGCTCCACCCGGCCCACTTCTCCCCGGCTCGCGCCCTCGGTGGCGTGGCTGGGGGCATCGCCCGTCGTGCCGTGTGCCCCCAAGGCTGTTGTTCGCAGCAGCAGCTCCGATAAGCCACCTCATATTAGCAGCTACATTTTGTGCCACATTGCTAGGAGGAAAGGCATGGAAGACAGTTGGAATATTGGAATCTTGTACAGTCGGAAGTCTTCCGTTTGGCTGAGCACTATTTGCTTGTAAAATTGAGTTTTAATTTGAAATTTTGTATTAAATTTCAAAACTTAAATAGGAAATTTCAAAACTTAAATAGGAAATACCCCTAATCATATTTGTTTCATTTCTTAGTGCACAACAGTGGTCATGATTTTGGTAATGTCCAATGATGAGTACAATTTCCACTTGCTGTTAAATTAATTTTAGGGAATAGGGTCGTGCTGTGATGAATACACAATAAATGTTTAATGTTTGGTGCAGTGATCATGGGTTATCGTTCCACAATTTACACCTCTTTCTTTTTCTAGATAATTGAGGCAGTGCTCATGAGCTATGATGATTCTTCCTTTCATGTCTCTCTACTGTGTTCATAACTGAGGTGGTGATCATGAGCACAATTGATTTTCTTTTTCCTATCACTTTCTACCGGCTCAATGATAACTAGAGGCGATGGCCACTTGGTTGGTTCTGTTTTTTCGATGGTTCCTTTTACATCTCCATGCTATGTTGATAGCTGGGACAGTGAACTTTAACTTTTTGCCTCCCTTTGCACCTATTCTGATCATTTCGTTTGGTTTTGCGCTTATACTTGCTTATGATCATTTCCTATGATGCCAATACCACATAATTATGTAATCTGAGCTTCTGCTTGTCTGTGATGACTTTTGCTTCTCTTGTTTCTTTGAGTTCTCATTGCAACTGTGCGCAATACTGATATAGGTCCATTTTAACAGAGCCAGTCTTTTTCTAATTTGCTGATAGTGTCATTAACTTTCTACTACCAATATTACCTGAGCATGATCTATCTCTACAAACTATCTCATTTATCTACTTTGTGGAGATTGGCTCTAATGTGTTTTGGGGGCCTTGTTATAGTGCCAACGTTTTGATAAAAAATGCTCGCCATACCGGTTTGAGGTTGTGCGCTATTGCCTTTGCTGCTTGCTGCTATATAGGTCTGTTGCCTAATTCTAATTAATATTGTACAGACTGTCGCTATCAAGCTAAACTTCTGAGATCAGTACCTAGTAGTGTTGTAGAGCTAGAGACTGAAGAGCACAATGGCGATGTGTGCTTTTTGAGGTTCTTTGTTGCTCTTAAACCATACATAGATGGCTTCTTGCAAGGGAGTACACCATATATTGCAATGGATGCAACACACTTGGCAGGGAGGGTGAGAGGTCAGTTGACATCAGCTGTTTGCAGTGGATGGTTATAACCGGTTGTTCTCGGTGGCATATGGAGTGATTGAGACCGAGTCGAAGGAAAGTTGGACTTGATTTCTCAACAATGTGAAGAAGGCTATCAGTACTCCTCCAGGTATACATATTCCCTAGTTCTAACTCTATTTTGTAAATTTCAAGTTTGTAATATTTTCTGACATAGTTCAATGTTCATACAGGCTTGGTCCTTAGCACAGATGCTGGAAAGAGAATAGAATTGACTTTGGCAGATGTGTATCCTGGAGTAGAGCACAGAGAATGTATGAGGCATTTGTGGAAGAACATGAAGAAAAGTTACATTGGTGATCTTTATGGCAAGAATATGCGGTGTGCTGCCAAGAGCTTCACAATTTTGAAGTTCAACTACTTCATTGGGAAAATAGAGGAGAAGGATCCTAAAGCCATTGAATGGTTGGATGAAAACCATCCATATGTGTGGAGTAAAAGCAAATTCAGTGAAGACTGTAAGGTAGATTACATCAATAACAACCTCTCTGAGTCTTTTAATAGTTGGGTGTCAAAAACTAAGAACTTCCAGATTGTATAAATGCTTGACCATATTAGACAAATGATCATTGAGAAGTTTGTTTTGAGGTCCAAGAGTGGTAGTAATATGTCAGGCATTATAATCCTAGTTATTATCAATGATTTGAATGCTAAAACAAAGACTATCAAAGACCATGAGATTCTAATATGTGGGCCTGGAAAAGCTAAAGTAACTGTGAATAGATTCAGGCATGCAGTCAACTTGGAGGAAAAGACTTGTTATTGTCGGGCTTGGCAAGTGACTGAAAAACCATGCAGCCATGCTTTGATTTTCATTGCAAAGATCAGCAGGGAGGTACAAATGGATGAATTTGCCCATGAATACTTCTCTGTTAATAGGTACAACAAGGCATATGCAAGTAAATTTAATTCAATGACATCCAAAGTTCAATGGACCCATGTTAACTTAGGCTACAAAATCAGCAAACCCAAATTGAGAAGGAAACCTGTAAGGCCAAAAAATCTAGGATCAAGGCATTTGATGAAGTTGGCACTAGCAAGAAAAGAAAGGTGTGTTTGAAATGCAATGAATTAGGCCATACAGCCAAGACTTGCCAAGGAGGTCCAACAGCTAGTCAAAAGAGGAGGCAGTGAACACCACAAGATGGATCAGGACAAGGAAGCAATGACCCAATGTGAGTCATACATGCATTGCTGCCCAATTCCATTTATTTGCCCAATTATTCATATTTACTTGTACTAACAATTCTTCGAACAAACATTAAGTGCAAGTACAAGTGCTAATGCAAGTGGTACTGCAATGGGAAGGGAAGGGGAAGGGGAAGGGGAAGAGGAAGGGGTTCAGCAGAGGACAACAATGAGACAATGTATGTGATTCATGGCTGTTGTTCGTTACTATTTTCTAGCAAATTTCAGCGTTGCCACCTATATTAACTTGCTTTTACTCTATTCTTGTTAAGTGCAAGTGGTAAAGGAAGCGGAAGGGGAAGGGGAAGAGGGTCAGGAGAGGCCAACAATGAGACAAAATACACAGCACCTTTGCTTTTCTTTACTATATATTTTAGTAACTTTACTAACATAATTATGCTCCTTTTTCATCCAAAGTGCAAGTGCTTTATGAAGGGGAATAGGAAGAAGCGAAACAGGAGCAACTTCTGGGAGGCTTGCTACTTTGTTGGGTTTCAATGCTTGATATGTAGCTCACTGCTAGTTGCCTAGGAAAACTACTAGTTCCTACTTTTGTTTCACATGTCATTTGGTGTTTGACATGTTATTTGGACCTCTATGTTGGTGTTTCATGTTATTTTGGACCTCTATATTGGCATCTAATATGGTACTATGATGGCATGTTATATGTACCGGTAAACTAGCAGCTTCGGACATCATCATGGTCAATGAAGCAGGAGATGGATAAGGTTGTTGGTATGTTGCATCTTGATGATCAGCTCAATCTCGCTCGTTCTTGAATTGCTCCAGCCCCTATCCTTAACCATGAATGGCATATTTAGCTACAACATTCACAAGCTCAAGAATGGCATCATAAAAAAACCTTCACCACTAGGTCATCATCAAAAAGCTTCATTTTCGTTGGTGCCGTCAATGGGACAAATATATATTGTGGCCTGATGATCGGCGGGATCTCACTCGTTCTTTAACTGCTCATATTTAGCTACAATATTCACAAGCTCGTGAATGTCATTGTCAGAAACTTTCACCATCGGTGGGGGCATATGCTCCCATATGTGTACCACTATATGCAAGTGAAGAATTGATAGTTTATGTATCTTTAGTTGCAAAACTAGGAGTTGTATATTCTTCCATCTATCTTGTTGTTCAGAAAGGGGTGGTGCTTCCTTTAACAAGAATGGCCTCATAGTGGATTGCCCTCAAAACAGTTGTTAACAACCAAATTTGACACATGTTATAGTATGAGCTTTACAATATGCTTAGGCAATTTATTTAGCTGGATTGATTAGATTCATGTTCAATTGGGCCCGGTTATCAAATTTGGTTATGATTATTGAAGCTCTCATGTTTTGTAAAATGAGTAATTTGGCTAGCCAATATTGCTAATGGGTAATTAGTATAATTAGAAGTTAATGATCAAAGTATGTTTTGGGCTTGTGGACGAGTTTAGTTAACTAATAAAGCAGGATAAATTCAAAATTAATCATGGCGGGTGATTAGGCAATATCGTCCAAAAACAAATCTACTATTTTTTTTGTTCATTTACTTTGTTTATCTACTTTTCGTATCAAGGTCAGTAGCTATGCTTTTCTAGTTTCCCGTAAACAAGCCGCGTGTTCCAGCGAATCGGAGCACATATCCTTTGTTGTTCTTGCATGTAAAGCAGTCGGTTCTTCACCATAATCGAAAATTATCCGCTTTACTAGTTTGCTTGAAAACTAGTCATGCCACTTCTACAAAAGTGAAGCAATCATCATAGTTTGCTCGAAAACTAGTCATGCCACTTCTACAAAAGTGAAGTAATCATCATTCATTAGCGACTTCGTGTGTTGAATTTTGGCGTCGACAACCGCCTCGATCTTTACCGCTTGTTGACGCTAAAGTTGCATACTAACCGTAGCCAGTAGTTTTTGAACTGCTCCAGCTACAACGTTCACAAGCTCATGAATGGCATTGTAAAAAATTATTCATTGCAGGTGGAAACATATGCCCCCCATGCGTATCGTCTCCAGTGAAGAATTGATAGTTTGTGTATCTGTACGTAGTTGTGAAAGTAAGAGTTGTACATTCATCTATCTTGCCATTGAGAAATGGTAGGTGCTTTAGGGGATCACATTGTGCCAACGCATACATGGTGGTAGTTGTTTGTTCCTAAGCCCTTGAATCTGCCTCGAACCCTAGTGCCTAACCTACTTGTCGAGGGTGAAGCTACATAGTTAGATGCAACTATCATAAGCTCGTGAAAGGCATAGTCAAAAACCTTCGCTGGTGGTGCGACCATCCAAAAAATCGAACATTTTAAAACTTTTTTGCCAAGTCCTTGTAAAATCCAAATTTGCCTTATTTCTCAAGTTATCCCAAGAAGCCCAAGGCTGTTACATGAGCCTACGCAACTCATCAATGCAAGTCTCCTATACGTACATACGCAGTACGTACGTAGGCACGTAGCGTGGTACATATCAAAAGGAGATCAATTAGTTAGGATAGATGGCCCAACCTATATCTAGATTAGGGGCTACACATACTCACACCATTCCAAAAAAACAAAAAGAATAATACAATTCTAGTAGGTTTGGAACAAGTCAAATTAATAAGTTTGACCAAGTTTATATAAAATAATTTCAACACTTATGTCTCTAAATAGGTGTACTACAAAAATATATATACTCTATAAGTAGTCTAATAATACTTATTCAGTGTTATAAACGTTAACACTTTCCGTATAGATTTAGTCACACTTGAATATTTTTTAGGGAATTGTTGGCACCCGGACGTCCGATGGGATATGATTCCATCGGACCATACCAAACGGCCTAGCAGAAACGCGTCGCACTCCCACTATATCGTTGCAGTCCTTCCCCGTCTGCCTCGTCCTGCCACGCACGTATACCCCGACCCCATCCGTCTCGCCCCGCCCCACGCCTACCGCTCCTGCCCCCTGACCCCCCCTCTCTCTCTCTCCGCGTGGACTGGACCCGAGAGCCAGGATGAGCACGAGCACGCCCCATCCGTAGGACCCCAGGCGCGCCATGCGCCCCTTCCCTTAGCATCCGAGTCGTGCCCCCATGACTCTCTAAACATACCTCTAAAACACGAAACACTTTCAACATAAAACACTTAATGCAACATACGTCTGAAGCAGATAAAACATTTTGAACATACACTTGCAACATGTGTGTGAAACATATGCAACATCCATATAAAACACTTGCAACTTGCAACATGAGAACACTTATTGCAACATAAGACTGAAATGGCTGAAACATTTCGAACATACTCTTGCAACATATGTGGGAAACATATGCAACATCAAAATAAGCACACTTGTTATATACGTCTGAAAAAGCAGATGAAACATTAGGAACGAACGCTTGCAACATACATCTACAACGATTGCAACATGTGCAACATCACGATCTATTTTTGCAACATCCATATCAAAAACTTGCCACATACCTATCATGCGCTTTCAACGCAACATCTCCTTGCTGCTTGATAGAATGGAGGTGTGTCGGTGTGTGGTGTTCATCGGAGGCAGCGGCCTGACGGTGCTTATAGGCGACGGGCCGGCGGCAGTGGCTGCACATCGCCGAAGGGAGGCATCGGCGGTGCGACTTGGAGTGCGCAGCAGCGCACCACGCCTAGCAGGGCCGTCAACCGAGCACCACGACTTGGAGGCGGCCATGCGCCATGTCTGGCAAGGCCAACGGCTGAGCGGTGCGCCTCGGAAGGCCAGCGTTTGTGCGCTCGGAGGCGACATGCGAGCAGATAAGAGCAATAGAAAGAGGAATGGGTGGATAGGAGTAAGTATATGAGCAGTTTATTTAGAAACGAAGGAGCGTTATTGGGCTGGCGTCGTGGCTCAGAATGGAGCGTCCCGACAGACGGACGCTCGGTTCAGAGCATTACCGTATTTTTTAATATAATACTTGAAAACGAGTATTGAATTCTTTTTATTCTTTTTGGGACGGTACATATGTGTGTCCATCGGCAATAAGTAACAATGTTAATCAAGTACTTCATTATGAATTATTAGTCATTTTGGTTTTTCTATATGCATACTTTATTATGTATCTAAATATAATGTATATCTAGATAGTTAGCAAGAGCTATGTGGTTATTTGCTACACAATCTCTAGGTAAAAGCACCTCCAGGCAAAGATCACATTCCTAGTTGTCCAAAACCAGACACCTAGAAGAGCTCACAACACTAGGTAAGGATGAAAACGGTACGGAAATATTCCGAACCGTCTGCTTTCGTTTTCTATATTATGATACCGTTTTCTATCTTATGATGCCATTTTTGAATTTCGCCAAACATAAAAATTTGTTATTTTCAATTGGTTTCACAACCATTTTTTTTGTACTCTTTAATTGCTAAAATATAGAAATATCCCGAACCGACCATTTTTGTTTTCTATATTGTAATACCGTTTCCGACCGTTTTCATCCTTAGCGCTAGGCAGCTTTGCCTAGAATCAGTGGCGGATCTTTGCCTAAAATTTTAGGTGGGGCAAAAACATACCTGCTTGAGGTTGCAAGCGAGCACCGATGCGGGCGAATCCATGGCCGGCAGCGTCCGGTGTCCGAGAGTAGCTGGGGCAGCCGCCCCACCCGGCATGATGGGGAGCTCCGCCTCTGCCTAGAATGTAAGCAAACATGCCATATGTATCTAGAAAAATCAGAACAACTTATAATTTGGAATGGAGGAAGTAGTAGTTAATGTCCCGCTTGTTTAATTTGTTCACTATGGATCTGATTGGTTCCTCACATTAATATCACATTGCATTAGAGCTTGATTGGTTTGTGTATGAGTGTAGTCTGTCCCGTATATGAGAGCCCCAGGATCCCGACGGACAGCGCAAGCGCATCCAACACTAACATGACGGATCACCCAAAAGGATCATTAATAATCATACGTATATACATATCAAAATTCAAAAACCGTGGAGGGACACTGGGTATGTATTAGCAGCCACAGCACAGAGGCAGGCACACATCATGAAAGTGAGAGTTGAGAGGGAGAGCGTTATAAACAAGAAGCAAACATGTAGTAGCCGCCTGTAGGATTGAGTATACTCCACATAGTACGACAGATGAGAGACGGCACCAGAAATCAATGAAGGAAACTTATACCAACTTTCTGAAAGCGTACGAAAGCACCCAGGACAACTTGTAATCCTCTCTATCAAACATGAGTATAATCTAATCCCTAAACGCGGCCGGCGGCACACGTACTTTCGGCGCCATTTTCCCGTTTCCCATGATCGATATTCCTATGATCATGCATCTTGTTTTTGGTCAGTACGTGTGGTGTGTCGCTAGCTAGCTAGCTCCTCCTTTCCTGCGTCCAGACAGTGCCGTTTGTACACACAGCAGAGGCCAAAGAAACAGAGACAGTGCCTGACTGCTGGCAAACCCAACCGCGTCTTAGAGAATATTTATATATAATCGGATCGGAAGAGTCCAATAGCAAGCAGAGTCTCAAATTACAGCTAGCTTTGTCTGATGTGGCGTTGACTTGTTCCCAGCCCTGACCAGACCTGAACTAAGGCCCCGTTTAGTTCTCAAAAATTTTGAGAAAAATTTCTGTAGTACTTTTCGTTGTTATTTAACAAAATTTGTTTAACCATAGACTAACTAGGCTTAAAAGATTCGTCTCGACATTTACAGATAAACTGTACAATTAGTTATTTTTTTACCTACATTTAATGCTCCATGTATGCATCTAAAGATTCGATGTAACAGGTACTGCGCAAAAAAATTTGGCTCTTTTTGGCCATCTAAACAAGGCCTAAATCCCGGCTTCTTCCTCTGACCTGACCTGGCCCGGTCCTGATCTCAGGATCTGAGTTGACCTCGCCCTATCCTGCACAGTGAAACTCTCAACACGACAACACCTAGGGTGCTGCTGATGAGCTTAGCTTTGTGCTTTCCGTCTCTTTGTCCCCTCCCTTTGGTTGGTTCCGTTCCGTTCTGGAAGCGGTCTAAGCTGTGTGGACGGAATCCAATCCCCCTCTGTTTTCAGATTTACCTTGCTGCTGTCATGGTGTACTGGTATCTCCTGTGAGGCTGTGACCTACCTAAGCTTTAGAGTAGGAGAGGGACACGGTCCTCCATTCCTTTTTAATTTGCCACCCCCTCCGTTTTCATACCAGAAACAGTGTGCACGTACGAGTCTATTCGTATAAAAACAGGATTTACCTCCGTCAAGGGTAAAAAAAAACAGTATGCACGAGCGTGCCTACGTATAAAAACATCAGGAACCTAAAATTTTTTATGTTTTTAGTCAAACATATTTTACACACGACGCACACACGTGAAGGTTATTTACTGGACGTATAATGAATATAACGGGAGATTATTTCATCCATGCGTGGGTTTGACGATGTAACGTATGTTGTTTAAGCAGCTGATTGTAAAATACTTTCCTTTTGTTTTTTATTCCATACTCCCTCCATACTGGTAATTCAAGTTGTTTTGGACATGTCTTGGGTCAAACATTGAGAATATAAATCATTAATAACTTATAAGTTGTTGAGTTTGGAAATGTGAAAACCGTATGAATAAATTTGTCTTGAAAAGTACTTTCATAAAAATATACATATATCACTTTCCAGTTAATATTTTTATAAAAATAAAGAAGTCAAAGTTATGCTTTGGAGACCGTGTCACTATCTAAAACGACTTGAATTACCAATATAGAGAGAGTATGTATTTATGTCCTTTTCTCTGTAGCCAGATATATAGTACTAGATCGATGGTTTGGTAAGTGGGTAGAGCCTCCACCAAATGGCTCTTATTACTGCCTTGATGATGGGCGATAGGTGATGGAATAACTAATTGGGGTTTTAATTAGACAACCATGCATGCACTGCACCGAATTGGTATGCAATTCAATGCTCCCATGCGTAAGATGCAAGGAAATTTTGCTATACCTGATGGATTAACAGATTCTAGTATCTCTTAATTAGCCATGTCACGACTTTTATAGATGACAATTAGTGGACTATTAGTATTAATTAGGCTGCGATCAATAATTTCCACATCAAGTAGACTACTTCATCTTGCCAAAATTGTTGGGGCAACCAATGAAAACGCCACATAAATAATGCATTGTTTTATGGCGTTGTTTTCAAGACTGTCATGTCATATACAATGAAATAAAACTCGGATGAAACAACCACTTTTAATTCAAAGCTTCATTATAGAGTTTCATAGGCATTTAATTTTATGACTCATAGAGAGTTGGTAATCATGTCAAAAGAGTTTCATCTAGATGAAACTAATTTCTTCTCTCTCTTCTTAAATACACTGTCATGTCCTAAAAAATACCTATATGATAACCTATTTAATGCAAATGAAACTCCATGAAACTCTCATTAAGACTGACCTAAAGGTCGATGGGGATTGCTATGTTCTCCAAACAAACAATAACAAATGGAACCGTTCGCCCGTTCCCATTTCCCACCCTCTTACTATTTTATTATTGTTCACAAAAAAACAACGTTATTGTCATCCTACTCAAAAAAAATTTCATTAGTTATGGCATTCTTGTAAGCAAAAATATCGTACAGTGGAAACAAAACAAAAAAAACACTTGCACAACCCTATTCAAATAAGTGGAATTAACAAGTTACAAGTTTCCTCAAAAAAATTATTTAGGATTCAAGGCAGGAAATAATTAAGCTAAAAGATTTTCTCTCTTTTCTTTTTGCAAGAGAAGATCAAATTTATATGGAGCATGCAGAACAACTATTTGCTAGTAGAAATGTAAAGGAACAGCAAAGCATTGTCATACAAGGCACCTGTCAGAGAATCAATCAAATCAAATGATTGTACGTCTGATGATTGAACCCATTCCAAATGTGTGATTGGTTAAGTGCAGTTGTTACATCTTCACACCTCACAAATCACAGCTGTATCTTCTTCTCTAACCCCTCTACCAACCACCAAGAAAAAAAAAATCATATATATAAATAAACAAAAATTAGCTGCTTTCTTTCTCCCCTACTTACACCTCCCCCACATCTCCAATCCCTTCTCCTCTACATACTACATGTCAGATTTGGTCAAACACTCACTGAGATTTTTTCTCATCTATACAACTCAAAACTTCAAATTAGGAACAATTCATATAAGAAACGATCCATCCGAAGAACTTTTCTCCGTCTCTGTTTTTTTCCTTTTAAAAATTAAAAAATTTTATGGACATCAACTGATTCAGCCTATGTATGTATACCAACCGTGGGGGAAAAAGGACAAAAAAACATGATTTTACATTGTTGAGTGAGACCTGCCATGGGTGATGGGTCGGCTCGAGCCGAGGCCGAGGCCGAAGCCGAAGCCTAAGCCGAGTTCGCGGGTGTGGAACGGGCTAGGATCGTCGGACTCGGAGCGCGAACGCGACCGGGACAGGTCGGAGCCGCCGTGCCGGGAGCTGTTCTGCCCGCCGGCGGCCGCGGCAGCGCCGGCCACGATGGACTCCTCGCACAGAGTGACGGCCCACTCCAGCTCCGCCACCACCTCGGACATGATGGGCCTCGCGCGGCCCCGTGGCCGGACGCACTCCGAGGCGATCTTGGCGACGCGCGCCACGGCCTCCACCTCGTGCCCGCGCGGCGGCGGCACGCGCTCGTCGAGGATCCTGGTGATGTTTCCCGTCTCGACGGCTGGCACGGCGAACTCGATCACGTTCCGGGGGGACCCGCTGCCGTCCTGGCTCGTCCGGTGGATGGCCTTGCGGCCGGTGACGAGCTCCAGCAGCACCACGCCGAAGCTGTACACGTCGCTCCGCTCCGTCAGCTCCTGCAGCCGGTAGTACTCCGGGTCGATGTACCCCACCGTGCCGGCCGTGGCGGACGACGACGCGGCGGCGGCCGCCGCCGTGCTGCCGCGGGCCAGCGACAGCCCGAAGTCCGACACCTTGGCCGTCCACTCGCCGTCCAGCAGGATGTTGGACGGCTTCACGTCGCGGTGGATGATGGCCGGCACGGCGTAGCAATGCAGGTACTCCACGCCGCGCGCCGCGTCCAGCGCCACCCGGAGCCGCGCCTCCCACGACGCGAACAGCGGCGAGTACCCGCTGCTGCTGCCGCCGCCGCCGTGGAGGTGGTCGTGGAGCGCGCCGTGGGGCATGAACTCGAACACCAGGATGCGCTCGCCGCGCTCCTCGCAGAAGCCCAGCAGCTGCACCAGGTTGCGGTGGTTCACGCGCGACAGCAGCCGCAGCTCCGCGCGGAACGCGCGCTCCGTGTCGAAGCGACGTCGCCGCCGGCCGCCGCTGCCGCTGCGCTCCGCACGCTTGATGGCCACCTCGCGCCCGTCGGGGAGCTTGGCGCGGTACACCGACCCGAAGCTGCCGCTCCCGATCTTCTTCTCCACCGAGAAGCCGTCGGTGATGCGCGACAGGTCCCGGAGCGTGAACTCCTCGCACCCGAGCGGCCGCGCCGGCCGCTGCGGCGAGACCTGAGGCGCCGGCATGACCATGGCCTCCACGTCGCGGCACAGCCGCCGCGACGACGACTCCCCGAGCCGCAGCGTCAGCTTCTTCTTGTTGTTTGCCCGCTTCCTGTACGCCACGAGGTAGAGCGCCACCGCAGCCGCCGCGAGCACCGCGGCGCCGACGCCGCCCACGCTGAGCGCGACGGTCAGGGTCTTGGCCTTGTTCTTCCCGCTGTCGCCTCCGGCTGCCGATTCATTCCTCCCGTTGGAAATGAGGATCCTGGAAGCGTTCAGCCGCAAGGGGCAGGCCTGGCAGATGGCGAGCTCCTCGCCGTCCTCGGCGCCGCCGGTGCCGCAGAGCGCGCCGGAGCCGGAGATGATGTCGCAGGGGCAGCTCTTCTTGCGCGCGCATGCGCCGGGCATGCTGTTGTTGTACACCAGGCTGCCGCCGGTGCCGAAGCGATCGGTCCTCCCCCAGCACGCGACGGAGTAGTTGCTTTTGAGGATCCCGCACACGGCGTCGCCGTCGGCCTCGATGGCTAGAAAATCCGTGTTACTGTACTGCTCGGGCACCTGGACGGCGCCCCAGCACTGGACCCTGCCGCTACCGGAGAGGATGCAGGTGGTGTCGTTGCCGAGCGCCATGGCGAGCATGTCGCCCGGCAGCTCGTGCGCCGGCACGTCCGGGACGTCGGCGTCGCCCCAGCAGCCGAAACCGCCCTCGGCGTCGACGGCGCACGCGTGGCGGTGGCCGGCGGCGACGGTCGTGAAGGCCGCGGGCGTGGAGGTGAGCGACGGCGCCGTCATGCCGCCGAAGCAGCTCATGCTGGTATTGTCGCGCTTGTCGATGCCGCAGAGGAAGTCGTGGCCCAGCGCGATGCGGGAGAAGTCGACGCCTTTGGGGAGGTCGAGGTGCGGCCACTCCCAGCAGGTGGGGTCGTGATCGTCGGAGAGACCGCAGACGTGGGATCCGCCGGCGTTGAGCGAGCGGAGCGAGGGCCCCCAGTAGAGGCGGCGGCCGACGGGGCGGGAGCGGTTGGCGGCGAACTCCTCGGAGAAGGACCACCAGCGCATGGCGGCGTGGCCGCCGAGCGGCGCCATGAGGCCGCACAGGAAGTCGGTCCCGGCCGCGATGGCGTTGTAGGGGATGTCCGCGGACGGGTACACGAACTGCTGGCCGTCGGGGTGCGAGGTGCAGTGCAGCTTGGAGCCTGGTGACGACCCCGCTCCTCCCGAGTCATCGCCGGCGGCGCTGCTGGTGACGAGCGCGCAGACGAGCGTGGCGTTGGGCGCGTGCGAGATGGCGACCGTCGAGAACTGCCGCGACGCCGTGCACACGTCGACGATCAGGACGACGGCGACGAGGAGGTAAAGAAGCCTCGTGCTGGTGCTCGTTCTCGTTCTCGTCAGGAGGAAAAGGCGACGGCGGTGGCCGGCTTGGGCATGGCTAGACATTGGCGGCACCCGGAGGGAGAAGACGACATGAGCGCGCGAGGCAGCCGTTGCTTGCCCCTGCCCCGGTGGACGGCGACGGCACGCGAGCGAGGAGGAAGGAATCGGGGTATCGGGAATCGAGGGGACGGGAGAGGAGGGGAGAGTGGGTGCGCTGGCTTTTTCTTGGATATCGCTTTTTGTTTCTTTCTAGTAGGTGGGGGCGCATTGCAGGCAAAGAAACGCGTTTCCGTGGAATTTTTCTAACATTTATTTTTTTTCTTTCTTTGATATAAAGAAACTTCTGCTGCAGGCTCCAGAGCTGATGAGTTCATGATGAGGGGAGGGAGGCCGGCGAGGTTGCAGGTTTTGGGGTTGGTTAGGTAGACTTGACTTGGTCCGTTCAAATTCAAGTGTCAATGGAGATTGGAGAAGAGTACCCTGCTGATTCTCTCAATTTTTGTCTGCCTCCTCTCTTCAGACCACTTGCCAGCCAGCTAGCCAGCTTCTGGATCAACACGGATTTCATTTCCCCATTCTGAAATTCTACTCTTTTCGATTCTGGCCTGGTTTAGTTTCCAATTTCTCCCTAAATTCTACTATACAAAAAGAAGATTCTCCGTCACATCGAAATGTCGGCACATGTATGGAGTACTAAATGTAGAAAAAATTAAAAACTAATTACACAGTTTTGTTGTACTTTGCGAGACGAACATTTTGAGCCTAATTAGTCAAAGTTTAGACAATTTTTACCAAATACAAACGAAAATGCTACAGTGCGCTACATTGCCGAAACACCCCACTTTGGGCTCCTAGAATTGAGAACTAAACAAGGCTTCTCGTGTCATCAGCCGACCAAAGAAACCTACTAGAGGAAGGACTTGTCAGACACACACACACGTACACGTACACACATGCATGCTCTTTGTTCCATTCCACGAGCGGCCATCCATTCCCAACAAGGGTCAGCATTGGCAGTTGGGTTGGAAAGGTTTGGAACATACGTACTCCACCTACTTGCCTGCAGTACACTCGAGGTTGGTTAGGTTTACAGCTCACTTACTCAAGAAGGGAACAACCTGTACTGCCAAAAGTCATTACCACAAAAAAGTCATTCAGCAAAGATTACCCGGGATGCTTAAGCATGGGGATGGCACAGATTTCCCTCTTCACTGTGCGCTGCCAACCAAAGCAGCAGAAGCATCACTGTTCATGGTTAGGTGATTAGGTCTTTACCATACAGGTGTATCATATCAAACGACAAGCGTAAAGCGATGAGCAGAGCCTTTTTTTTGCATCAGTGATCACCTCTGAATCAGAGAAGCCATGGCCAGGACATACAGGATGTGCCACATGCCCATGCGCCATTCTTATCATCATAATATAATGCACCACTAGTCTCAAGGCACCTCACATTCACAGGAGTGGGTGACAGGTTTAGGACCCGACTGATTCCAGAATATGGTATAATATTCAACAAATATTCAAGTCTGGATTGTCAATCATGTATGTATCCCAGTTGAACTTCTGTTTGGGCAAAGAGCATCTCTTTTTTCTCTGGTCAGGTGAGCAGTTGGGGAGAAGAATTTGCCCAGGCAATAAACAAACCCTTTAGATCATCAAATTATAATCAGGCCAGCCCTATTCCAGGGCGGCAAGCAATGGACCAACATGTGGCTACAACAATTAGCCTCATAGAAAAATCAAACAGAATTCTGAATCCCATATGCAGCCTACAGAGATGGCCATGCCTCAACTAATCTCGCACCCACATGTATGTATAGATAGACTAGGTACAGCTTTGCCAAAAAGTCAGAGCGCTGCTGCCTGGAGCTTCTCTTCACACGAAACCAAGCCTGAGAAATTCCTAACGCTTCATTATGGCCGCCATGGCTACATGCAGAGGGCTCTCCTTCAATGGAGCTTGGCGGCGCGGACGGAACAGGGAATGCCGCACCCTGAAAGTGGTGCTCCCGTTGCTGGGGAAGAGGCTCGCGCAGAGTTGCAGGAACGAAGGGTTCTCCTGTTGCATAGGATAATCCTCCTCCATTTCAACCTCCTGGCTGGTCTCTGTCTGTCCCTGTGATGACATGACACAAAAGCTGAGCTTAACCTTTCCATAGATTCATAGGCATGCAACAATGATTTTGTGCCCACTATACTGATTGCTTCTGGTACTACTTAAGATTTGTGGGTCATAACAAAGAGAGACAGCACAGAGACAGTAAGCCACTAACAGGTGTACTCGACAGGACATGTGAGTGGGACCAAAACCAAATTGCCCAGGTGACACTCGAGCAGACATAGGACAAGATGAGGAATGAAGTCAAACTGTTAATCAATTGATCCCAACCATTAAGCAATATAGCTTATATACAACTTTTTTGCCTCTACTAAATACTAATCCTAGCATATTATCGAATAATAATGGCAAGATATACATGGAAACAAATGCTGAGGACGTCCTGGAAGTCTGGCTACAGTTACCTTTTGCTGGTGATGCTCAACATCAGAGTACTCGTTAGGCTGAGTGCCAGTGGGGGTGTGCTCTTCGTTACTGTTCATATATCTATACTCAGCCTGTCCTTTTTCCTCCAAGTATTGTCTGGAACCCTCGTCTTCATAGTCAGGAAGCGGCAAACTAGATGTCTGATCAATGGAGAACTTTCCAACATCTTCCATCCGAATCCCAGAATCATTTGCTTCTGATGTCTCTTTGTACACATAAGTTTGTGACGGTTGCTCCTGGCTAGAGCAAGTGTCATGATTACCAAGATTATTACCACCAGAGTTTCCCTGACATGCAAAGCATATATTAGCTCAAGGTCAAGATAGCCTGCATGCTTGAAAACACCTCTAGTCCTTTACAGTCTGAGAATAAGAACATCACAATATGTAGTACAGAGAGTAAAAAAACATCAATTGTGCCATGACTAAGTATACAGTGAAAAATGCTTCAATTACACAAGCCAAAAATGATACTTGGAACGATTCAAGCAGATGTAATACATTACCAAGCACATTTTGATATGTAAGCATTACTTTAATGTTCAGATTTTAGAAAGACAGAAACAGAAAAATGGCAAAAATTGGGTGCCTATTTCTTCTTAATTAAAAAGACACCTGGTTCCTCCTAGGTTGGTCGAGTTTTTCAGAAACAGAAAATTTCAGACAGCAGAGGCATGCTTATTCCATTGAACACACTGGCTGTGTTTAGATCCGAATTTTGGAGTGTCAAAATATACTGTAGCATTTCGTTTGTATTTGGTAATAATTGTCCAACCATTGACTAATTAGGCTCAAAACATTCGTCTCGCAAAGTACAACCAAACTGTACAATTAGTTTTTGATTTTATCCACATTTAGTACTCCATGCATGTATCATAAGTTTGATGTGACGGGAAATCTTTTTTTGCATAGTGCACTTTTCAAGTGATCTAAACACAGCCACTGTAATATGAGTAAACAACTTTGATGTTAGCGACAAAGAGTTGCAGATAATAGAGGCATGGTTGTTCAATTGAAAACAGTGTTATATGAGTCTATCAGAACACCAAAATGACAACAGAAACATGGAGAAATAAAACTAACGCACATTTGGGAAGACCCTTGACCAAAAAGCAAAACAAAAGAGATAAAAGGATGTAGATGTGCAAGCTGACCTCCATGTCATGCTGCTCAGAAGTGTTACTATCCATTGCAGCAGTTTCATTATCTATAATAGCCAATATTTCATCCCTTTCTTTCTTACGCCTTGTAACTTGACAAACAGCACATATGCAGTCACTTTTGTGGCGATCGTTCCTGCATTCAAGCACACCATGTAAGAACACCAAATAATATAGTCAATAGTGCCCTCCGACTAATTCTCCTAAAGAAAAGGGAAAAAAAATGAAAGGAAAATACACTAAACAACATCTTCTAGCGTTACAGGTACCATTGCAACTTTCAACAGCAACATCATCGGGAAAATTCTACTGTTTGTGTTTCTAAGAGGAATAACTATTACATGCTCTTAGTGTTTAGTAGTGATGGTCTAAATCAAAACTCTCTTCAGAGAGTACTGGTTCGGTGGCCAACTAACATGTTGCAAGAGAATATAGGCTGGCTCTGTAACAGGTTTATTTGATCCAATATCAGAAATGCAAATGGAATACCACTGAAAGACCTTGAAGAGATGAACAGTTTCAGAAGAGATGCATGATTTCTCATATGATCTTTGAATATCACAGTTTTCCACCTATTCTTAACTAAATAGCTAGCCGATATGCACATGAGGGCAGTGTCACCTGTCGGCACTGGTTTCATGTGATGGGATGGTGTTGCAGAACGCACCACCAGGAACCGAGACTTTATAAGGAACTAAATATCATGCATAAGCATCCCAAAACCAAATTGAAAATTCCATACCAGCATTTGGCATAATATAAGACTAAAAGGGTAAGTTATAACCTATCAAAGTGTTAACGTTGCAGAATGCCTAGCATGTGCTTTAATGGGGTGGGTCATCTTTTTTCCCCGTCTAATATTTGCCTTAAATTCCAACCTCTCTATCAGTAACACAATACATCATTTGTCCCATTCTATATGTGTGCTGAAGTTGCATGGTACATCAGCTTTGCTGCATGATAGTTTTGCTTGTAGAATAGATTAAGAAAAATTGCATGCAGCTGCCAGGATAGATTAATGCCATACCCTGGGCGTCGCCTTTTGTTCTTAGCCTTGCTTTTCGAGTGGCCTTTGGCATCCTCATCACCAGTGTTGTCATTGCCGCCTACACAACATCTGGGTAAATCATATATTTGAACAGATGCACATGTAAAGGTAAAAGCAAAATTATACATGGGTCGAAATGAATGACAGTTATGTGTAAGAATAGTTTTCCATTGCAAAGAAATGCTTAAGGACGGTGCAATGATCGCATCTTTAGTTCATTATTATAATCCAAAAGTTCCAAAAAAGTTCTGGCTGCATGCACATTAGATGTACGTGATGCAATAAGCTTGTTTTCCTCACTGCTCACTGAATTATTTTAAAATAAAACATAAATGTCCTGCAAATGAATCAATGATAAAATAGACATGGATGACATATACAAAAGATCTCATTTGTACACTACTTGAAAGTTGAAATAGTAGCAGTTGACAAGAATCGAATCAAGTCCATCGTTTATGAGTCGTCGTGCTACGGGTTCTGGGCACCGGGGTCGCCACAACCTCCGCGCATATGTCGTCCGCCTTACACAATTAGGCGTCGCCTAGGCGGGGAATGGTGTCGGGCGGACACCTATAAGACTGGCAGACACCATAAACAAATCTGTGTGGGGTGTTGAGCGTGAAAATTTGGTGGGCGTCGTCCGCGCCACAAGGGAAAAGGGTGGGAATTGCCGCATATATGCTGTCCAAGCGGGAAATCGACCGCTCGGAGACATCTAGTGCGGGTGCGTGCAACTTCACAGAGAGAGGGAGAGAGGAAAAGAGAAGGCAGCAGGTGGACCCGGAGCTCTTGGCGGCGACGGCAGCTCTGCGTCTCCGCTAGGCTGCTCCTCTGGGTTGCTGTCACCACCATCCGGACACACCTACTGCCGGCCAGCCTAAGTGCCTGACACCGTCAGCCCGTTCCCACCGCACCTGCCTGCCCGCTTCGAGTCTCTGTCGCCATCGCCCGTCCGCACCTGCCGCCCGTCTGCCTGGTATGTGCATACGCCCCCTGCCGCCTCCTCTATTCTGATTCCCCAAAGCCCCCAGCCCCCTGCCATCTCCTCTGTTCTGCTCCCCCAAATATCCCAGCCCCCTGCCGCCTCCTCTGTTCTGGTCCCCAAAATCTCCCAGCTCCCTGCTGCCTCCTCTGTTCTGGTCTCCCAAATCTCCCAGGGACCTGCCACTTTTTGTATTTATTTGCTCTGCCTTTGCTCATGGACTGGTGCTTGTACTCTGCTCTTAGCTGGACTGGTGTGTGTACTCTGTTCTTAGCTGCACTAGTATGTGCTGGGCTCAAGAATTGGGAACAAACAAGGTATGTATGTGCTGCCATATATATAGTATATAAAATTCTAGCCTACACAACGCCTTCATGGCGCCTAAAATGTGCGTATGACGTCTCCTACTAGGCATTGTGAGAGGGGTTGGGCGCCACACCTCGCCACAGCGCCTCAAAAACCATGACCAAGTCAAACATTGAACACAAGTAAATTAAGGACAAATGATGATAGCTGTCAGATATCCAATACATACCGCTGTCTAGCACATCAGAATACAAGCCAGCAGCCAACCAATATTTCATGAAGCCCTTCTTGACCCGTTTCATAAGCTCAATTATGTAATCGCCTTTACTGTTGTACTTGATACAGTTATCCCATATGAATTGCACATCCTTATATACATCCTCCGAATTCATATACTTGTCACCACGTTCCAAATTTTGACATATTGTGCCAAAATCCATAGGAGTGTCAATAACATCAAAATAATCCTACAAAGTTTCAGACGTGTTAGGGTTGGGAAACAGGTGAAGTGAATGAAATACGAATAGGCAAAAGACATTTTCAGCAGCAGTAGATCTAGAAGTATATGCTTATATAGCTAGGTACTTGGGTTAAGACAAAGGTTAGGAGACATAAATAGAGAAATCTAATAAACATAAGGAAAACAAAAACTGCAGGTGAACTTATCCACGTTTGAGGTTGCAATAGCTTTCCTTACCCTCTTATCTATGTTCCATATATCACAATATGCACCTGGGATGCAGGACTGTTGTTACAGGAAAGTTAATCTACCCTAATAGTGTTTTGCTCCCAGTGTCATAAGAAAAGGTGAAGCTTTCATCCTAGTTAGATAAGCAATCACATACTAGAAGTCCAAATACTAGTACTAAGAAAAGACAAATTGAATGTACTATCCCAAGATTTAGATCTTCGCGGATGGAATTAGCAATATATGTAACACAGTCAACCCACCAGAACACAGACAGACTAAGGGAAAAACAACAAATTGAATACACATTTATGGAAATTGGAAACTGTATCTGAAGTTCTGAACCCACAGCTTGAGTGATCAATAGTATTACCATGAACTTCTCAAAGGATAAGACTACTATGTGGTATAGCCTTTAGGTCATTGGTGAAGCTTAAAGAAACAGGTATTGTGCACCTTATCTAGTCAATACCGTTTAATTAACCCCCTGGGGTAGTTTTGCAGGGTGGTTTTCCCTTGCTGGCGTGCCACACTGGACAGGCAAGCCATGCTTAATAGATGAAGAGTTGTGGTGTATTTCAAAGGAAAGAAACTGCAATGTATAGCATAAAATACTCACAGGTATTTCTAATGCAACAGGATCCACTGGAACATTGAACGGATCAGCAGCGTCCATCTTCATAACTTTCTTAATAGCCTGACAAACAAGTGCAAACAGAGTTTCAGTATAACCTTTATTATCACTCAGCAGATCTCTCAATAGACCTCAAATAAAGGTAAGCTGAATTCTACTCACTTCAAGTGCAGCAGCCAGCTCTTTCTCATTGCGCTGGTGTTCCGGAGTAGACTGCTTTTCTTCTGACTCCTGTGAGCTCCTCAGCTCCACCCCATCCTCCATTTTTTTGCTTTCCGAAAGAGATTCCTGCTTGCTCGGAGCAGGCTCATCTGCCGAGTTGGCTTTCCGATCCGGTGTGCTGTTTTCTACAGAAGGCGGACCCGCCAACTTGATCTTAATGCCTCCTCCTTTCCTTGGCACCTTCTCCTTATCCCCGTCACTCGACTCCAACCCCTGCCCATCTGCTTGCTGCCCATCCGTCACGATCTGAGCCTTCTCTGAGTCAGCTCCTTTGATTACTTCAGGGACAGCAGCGCTCTCCGATTTCCCAGCATCAGCAGGCAGCCCTTGAGCTTCTGAAGAATCCTGCTGCTGCAGGCGCAGCGGCGAGTCCACCGTCTTGGACGACTTGAACTTGAGCTTCACACGGCCGTACACAGCTCCCACCTTGGGCCTGCTGTACGTTATGTCCGCAGGAGGATTAGCCGGCGCGGCGGCGCTGGGCTTCCGAGGTGGCTCAGAAGGTTGAGGTTGAGCAGAAGGAGGAGGCGGCGGCTGTTCAGGCACTGCTGCCCCCGCATCGATGACAGGCGGCGCGTTGTTATCCTCCTCCGCCTGGTCCCGCGGGCTGTCCGACGCCTCCGTGCTGGGACTGGACGCGGAATCCGGCGAGGTGGACTCCGCCGGACCAGCCTTCTTGCGCGCCGGCTTGCGGCCACGCTTGCGCTTCATCGTGGTGCTGCTGTTGCTTTTTGGTGGCGGCCAAACAGCAGCTGAGGCGGCGGCCCAATAATTTTTGCAAAGCAATCGAAGTTAGTAGGCATATACATGCATATACACCTGAAGATTCAGATCGGATTACGAATAGTATGTTAGGGTTACGATTTTTTTACCTATGAATTACGTTGGTGCACGGCTTCGCACAGCAGGAAGGGAGGACCAAGGGGGAGGGAATACCTAGTGTCCTGGTGGTGCTCGTCGCCGGCCAAAGTGGCGAAGTAGGACAGCAGCGACGGTCGCAGGGACACCGGGCTACAGAGGGTGGACACCGTGCCGGAGATGGTCGCGACTCGCGAGGACGATGGGCCCCAGGTGGTGCTCGACCGAGCGCAGTCTCCTCTCCGGGTTGCGGCGCGGCGAGCGGAAGCGGATGGAGGAGATCGGCCGCGGGCGAGACGAGTCCAGGCGGCGGGCCAAGGGTCGAGCAAGGTTAGCGTGCGGGTAAGGGCAATTTAGTCTCAGAAATTTCTAACCTTACCTCTCTCTCAGCTTCTCGAGAGGAAAGGGAGAAGACGAAGGAGACGAAGGCAATTTAGTTAGAAATCAGGATAAATGCATGGAAGGGGCAAGTACTCGTATATTTTGAAGACGTGTGAAATTATAATTGTGCGTTTCTAATATTATGAATAGTAATGGTTTATCTCTCTAAATCACAATATTTGTAATGGTATGTATCAATTAATCCTAGAAAAAATGTTAGGAGGTATCCATAAGTGATCCGCCTAAAGCTTTGGCGCGCCTAGACATTCTCTGGTGCCCTATACATCTGCATATATTATTATCTTATTAAATAAATACTCCCTCTATCCCAGATTATAAGACGTTTGACTTTTTTAACACCAAGTTTGACCACTCGTCTTATTAAAAAAATTGTGCAAAATATCAATTTTTATCGTAGCTTGGTATATTAATAAAAGTTCTTCAAGAATGACTTAAATTTGACTATATTTGTACAAATTTTTTGAATAAGACGAGTGGTCAAACTTAGGGTAAAAAAAGTCAAACGTCTTATAATTTGGGATGGAGGGAGTAAAAACAAGAAATTATGGACTTAAAGTTATATAGAAATAGAAGTGTTAAAAAAGGCCTAGTCCACCTTACCGACTGCACCTTAGCCTTCCTAACCTAAGTCAACACTCCATCTAACCTTATCCATCCACCTCTCGCAATACCTATCTCCTCTCGTCCACGCTCCTCACATGTCGGTGCTGCCTCTATCTCCTTCAGGCTACGATTGTCGCCGATGCAACCTCGCGCCCATCGTCTATGCCCGTCCTCCTCCCACCATCCGCCTGCTGCCTCTAGTTGCACCCATAGCGCGCCCTCCTCCTAGGCGAACCTGCCGCTAGCCTCCTCTAGGCGCGCTTGCTGCCTCCGCCGCCACATGTTATCCCTCCCTTAAGCAGCAAGGCCCTGGATCTAGGGCACGCCATCTATTCTCCGTCTAACCCCTTAGGCAAGACGGTGCCCCTCCGACTAGCGCATAAGCGCGCCTAGGCGAGCACCCTATGGAACAATGGGGCGAGCTCGGCCACGATGGGAGAGGAGGCAGTCGTCGCCTTCTACGGATGGATCGAGAGTAGAAAGAACCGACTAAGGAGAGAGAAGAAAGAAAACAAAAACACTATAGGCTAACAAATATATCCACATGTCAAGTGTGCCATCTCATGTTTTTGTTAACAAATTTGAGGAGCATCATGTGTATCCAAAGGACTGATGTTCACATAAAAAAATGTACGAGATGAAGGAAGAGCAGAACTTGTTACTAGGGTAGGAGGCCAAGATGGCAAAGCATAAAAGATTTAAAGATAATATCATACACGACTAATGGAGATAAGTATACATTAAATGCTAGTGCTAAAAATGTCGATGCATATTTGTGGAACTTTCTAGATAAATAATGTGTGTACATGAAACATGTTTGTCATATTTCGTAGCAAAAACTAGGATACTCTAGGTCTAGATATTCTTGTATGCTAAAAATATCTAAGAAATAGATAAGTATTAGAAAAAAATATATACATATATATTTATAATACCATAGTGACCATGAGCAGGTATAAATAGACGTGTCCATTGATGTGTTTCGTTCACATCCATAACAAACCACCATAAATAATAGTCATAAGGACAAATCTATCCAAGCCCCTACTTGAGGTCTCATTCCACTTTAAGAGCTCAAACACATGAAAACCCTCTCTTACCGACCCCTATTCAGCTAGCCTCCCGATGAATGAGGGACTCTCATTTCTCTCTCCTAGACTTTTAGATGTGGGAGCCTCTCATCCTTCTCACTACCTCCTTTCTTTCTTCATATAAAGTTGACAAGTGATGTTGATGAACAGAGTCCAATATTAAGTACGAGAAATTTAGGAGATTGGTTGGAGTGCACTGAAAAGTAGATGATGAAAAATTTTAAAAACTATTAATAATGTCACAGTATTGTTGTTAATATTTATTTATTAGACATAGTCTTAAGAATTTTTTAAAAAAATATTATATACACCCAATGTTGCAACCCTGTGTCTGCCATTGCATGAGAAAAGGAACGCGCTGCAGATAAACTAGAGGGAAGAAGCAATTGTTCGGGCTCAGATTGCGCGGGAGTCGTGGAATTCCATGGAACGGGACGATAACGGATGGCCTGACGGACAATCCCACCGAGGCGAAGCGAAGAGCTAGGATTCCTTATCGGAGGAGAGGTGAAGGAGGAATTCGGTCCTGGGGACACGAGGATCTCTAGCCGGCGCGCGTCTAGCACTAGCAGCAGGAGGAGGGAGAGCTTGGGGACGCGCGATGCGCGGGAAGAGAACGGGTGTGGCGATCGGGCGGAGACGGAGACGGAAGCGGGGAAAGGCAGAGCCCAAGCTCGTTGGGTGGCGGACGGCCGGGAGGGGACACAAGTCAGCGAGTAGGCCGCCTTGTAACATTACTACTGGGTTGTTGGGCCTTACGGGCCTATACTTCGTCTGCCTATGTTTCTTCTCATATTGGGCCTTTGATGAGCCTTATATGTTTTGTTACAAGCTTTGGTCCCCCTGAAGCCTTTCCAAGCCCCGGTAGTTGTCCAAGATCTCATAGGCCTTAAAGAAATCCTGCAAGCAGCAGCCGATTTCGCAGTAGATAAGATAATACCTCTATCGAATGAGCACAATCAGAGAGACATCTTGAAGGTCAGTAACAAAATATCAGCAAACTCAATTGGACGGGTAGTAGGCAGCAGGGACTAACTTAACCCAACACTAATACTTCAGTAGACGATTTTTCCAACAACATTGTTAAAAAAACAGTAGACCACCATTTGCATCTCCCCCCTACAAAGCGAAGGTGCTCCGCAGCAGCTCACACGACGCTAGCGACGTGCCCATCGACAACGAAGCGTCTGTGGTGACTTCGTCAATCTCGAGATTTGTCGGTCCAACTTAGTTCTTCGGAGGTGCTCACAGGGGTAGGGTGTGCGTGCGTGCGTTTATAGGGGTGAGTATGCGCTCGTTGAAAGGTCTTGATGGCTAGAGGGGGGTGAATAGCCTTTTAAAATTTTCTACAAAGGCAAGCTAAACAAGTTTATCAATACAACAAATAGCGAGATGCGAGTTTTGCTTAGCCTACGGGGTGTTTGCAAGCCACCTATCCAATTCACAATTCTAGTATAATGGCACTCAACCGCACAAGTCAAACCGAGAAGGTAACTACAACTACAACTAGCAAGCTACACAAAAGAGCTACTCTAGCAAAGCTAACTAGCTAGCAAAGATAACTAAGAAAGTAATGCGGAGTTGAGTTAGGAGAGTTTCACCGAGGGGCGAAGTATTGAGCCAACCAATATGATCAACAATGAATACCAAGACAACCGAACACCGGGATCAATCAATCACAATATGAAAGTGATGACACGAAGATTTATCCCGAGGTTCACGTGCTTGCCGGCATGCTAGTCCCCGTTGTGTCCCTCTTCACCACGTGGTTCGGTGGCTAATCAGTCTCACACCGAGCCTCTCAAAAGGCGCCACAAGAACCTACCAAATGGCAAAAGGTTGCAATGACACGAGTAATTTACTAATGTTGTCTTTGGCGCTTCGCCGAGGTAGGCACAAACCCCTCACAATCACCGGAGGTGGCCAAGAACAATCACCAACTCTTGCCAACGCCTACAAGCTGCTCCAAGCCGTCTAGGTGGCGGCAACCACCAAGAGAAACAAGAATCCCGCAGCAAATCAACAACCAAGTGCCAACTAGATGCAATCTCACAATGCAAATGCACTTGGATCACTCAATCTCACTTCGAATATGCAAAGAAGCAAGAGAGATGAGTGGGAGGGGAGTTGCTTAGCTCAAAGTGCTCACAAGTATGTCAAATGTCCAAGAGAGAGAGCCTTGAGCCGGCCAATGAGTATTTATAGACGTACCCCTTCGAATATAGCCGTTACGCACTTGAAACAGCCGCAGTCGCGCTGACCGGACGCGCTGGTCGCGCGGACCGGACGCGCCGGTCACACAACGGCTCTTTTGCGAAACACCGACCGGACGCGCTAGTCACAACGACCGGACGCGCTGGGCTCGACCGGACGCGCTGGTCCCGTAACTGACCGGACGCGCTGGTCAACCCAGAGCAGTGCACAACGAAACAGCGACCGGACGTGCTGGAGAACTGACCGAACGCCACAGTGCCAGCGTCCGGTTAGAGTCCAGTAAGCTCCCTGATCGACCGGACGCGTCCGGTCGACAGTGACCGGATGTGCTGCGCATCCGATCAAAACGCTGAGACACGCGCAAACGCTGAACACTGACCGGACGCGTCCGGTCAAACAGAGACCGCGTCCGATCACCACTGTGACCTCTGTTCGCCTCCGTTTCTTTTCCGTCTTTCGGCGTAGTGGAAAATAGGCGTTTCAATCCCTCAAAAACGCCTGAATCCCGCCTCGCAAGCTCGGCGGGAGGGAGAGAGGACCCCAAACCCTCTCTACCGCTCAAACTCCACCGCCTTCGCAAACGTGCTAACATCAGCAAGTGATCATCACCATATGCATGTGTGTTAGCATTTTCACAATCATTTTTTTGAGGCGTTATTAGTTCTATCCAAATGCATATGACATGAAATGCACACCTAGAGACACTTAGGAGTTCAATAGCCGCGTCATTTCCCTCTTTATAGTACGGCTATCTATCCTATAATATAACCACACCCACTAGGTGTCTTGGTTACTAAAACACAACCCTTAAGTATATACCTTTGCCTTGATCACGTAGGGTTGCATCCAAATCTAAGTGTGGCCATCATGATCACCATGTCCATCTTGCCACCAACCTTGGAATGTACTAATCCTCATATGCTGCATACAACTTAGGCATAGGATTAGTACTTAGGCATTGTCACTAATTACCAACACCAAACATAGGACTTTCAATCTCCCCCTTGTTGGTAATTGGTGACAACCCTTTCACAAAGATATTATGATAAAATTTTGATTGAACCCATGTCACATTGTCCAAGTATATTACCATGTGTAAGAAGTATGGACAAGTGATCATGAATTCAAATTGATAGCAATGGCTCCCCCTACATGTATGCTATATGTTTGGATTTTGGAAGCATACATGTTAGATAGGAAAGATTAGGAGCATTGACTACCAATAGGTGCTAAGTATTTTAGATTATAGACCTTTGAAGCGTGATACCATCGGAGTAGCGATAAACACCATCTTAGCACCTTGTGTAGTTAGATACCACTTGAAAAGCACAAACATAACTAGAAACCTCGTGAGATCAACATTATAAGCAAGGCTCTAGTACTACTTTGAAAAACATGAAGCAAGAAAAATCTAACTACTTTCTATTCATGTTAGTACTTCAATACACCATTTAATTGTATACTAGCAAAACATCACACAAGCAAAGTATTGGAGAAAAAGAAATGCATAACTATGCATCATACATATGAAGTGCACAAAGAAATGCAACATTCATGTTTAAGAGCTTGCTCCCCCTACTTGTGTGCTCAAAATTTTAGTTGATCCCCTTCTTTTATCAATTTTCCCTTTAGGTGTCTTGGTTACTAAAACACAACCCTTAAGTATATACCTTTGCCTTGATCACGTAGGGTTGCATCCAAATCCAAGTGTGGCCATCATGATCACCATGTCCATCTTGCCACCAACCTTAGAATGTACTAATCCTCATATGCTACATACAACTTAGGCATAGGATTAATACTTAGGCATTGTCACTAATTACCAACACCAAACATAGGACTTTCACTCGTGCATGTGAGTATCTACGTCTGTAACTGGGTCTCGCAAAAAAAACAGTCGACCGCCATTTGCATCTCCCCCTACAAAGCAAAGGTGCTCCTAGGGCCCACCGTCATCCACTTGGATGGCCAAACCGACCTACAAACCTCCTTTTTGACCAAAGTAACCGACCTACCTTCCATGCAACCGCCATTGGGAGCCAATAAGGCCGTAGGATCAAGAGCCAATCAAAATAAGATACAATATTTTTTTAAGCATCAAATTATTTTATATATTTTTTTTAAATATGAAATTATCATTTTTATTTTATATTTTTGAAAATTATTTTATAAAAAATAATAATTTCAAGCTTGAAAAAAATATTGTACCTTATTTTAGAAAATTATTGATAGTAGGCAGCCTGAAAGGGTATGACTCTACTGTAGGCTCCAGGCTCCTTTAGGGTTGCGTTCGGCGCCAGGGGTAAAAGAGTCATTTCGCATTACTTTTAACACTGTTACCTTGTCAAACTAACGGAAGGGCCGAGAACCAAACGAAATTCGTTTTAGACCAAATAAGCAAGTTCAATCGAAAACAAAGGACCAAGAAACTAAGCATAACTTTTTTTAAGAGCCAATAACTAATTTTCTGTTATTATTTTGGGCGGAGCATCCACCGGGCGCCGCCATCCGCACCACATCCCATCCTCTCATCTTTCGTCATGCCATCGATGGCGTCCGTGATCCTCCGGGCGGCTGCTCGCGCCGCCAGCTCAGCTGCGAGGGCCGCATCTCGCTGTGCGACGGCAGCGGCGGCGGCGGCCTCAGATTCACTCATGCGCGCTTCCTCCGTTGCTGCAGTGGGGACCGCCCGGAGTCCCGCGTCATCTCGCAGCGTTCGTGTCCCCGTCGCCGCACGGCAAGGCAGCGGATCCACCATCGCCCAGTTACCATCACGCTTCGTCAAACCAGGTTACCCCGTACCCCCAATAATACCTCCCGAGTCCATTGTTTTTTTGTTGTTGTTATGGATCATTTATTTATTTATAACAAGAAAGAAAGAAAGAAAAAAGAGAGCAAATAAATTTGCATTCGATATATACAGCTGATCTTGATCTGATCCGCACACAACACTTATGTCTGTATGTAGATTGGGCGGTATTTGAGGCAGATGAGAAGGACCTTGAGTCAGATGAAGCCCTATGGCCCTGTACGAGCGCTGGTGCAAGTTTTTTAAGCAGGAGCGTGACCGCGACGAGATGGCTCGCCGGTTCAGCTCCTTCAAGGAGACTGTGCTGTGTGTGGAGGAAAACAAGAGATCTGACCTGCCTTACAGACTTGGGATTAACCAGTTTGCCGATGGGAAGCTATGGGAACTCTACGGGAAAACTACCATGCACCATATTAAGACAATTCCTTATTCCGCTTCACCGATTTATGCGAGAGCACCAGATTTCTTTGTTCAAGGAGGAGGACCCTAAGGGGCCGGGCCAGGCTGGGCCAGGTGGCCGGCGCAACTGAAGCCTCGAATCCACGTGCATGGATGAATCGCCATGATCGTTCTCAGGATCCACAAGACCCAGGAATAACTGTTCGTTCGAACCTGTATTATTAAGTTATGATTTTATATATTATTATATACAGTATGTGTGACGTCTAGTTATTGTACGCCTATGCATGATTCGGAACCAAAGGCATGCATGTCTTCTCTACTGAGCTGCATGTATGGTCGTACGTGTGCATGCGTGTTTGTTCGTACCAAGTTATGTTTGTTGTAATATTCCACTTTTTGGACCTTCACCGAGGAGGCCATGACGTGTTCGTACCAAGTTGGAGAGTTGGAAAGGCCTCACACAATCCAAATCATCTCAAGTCCACGTAACCAGAGTACTTCTAGCACATAGCCAAAGTTCTTATACGTAGTAGATGCGAATAGTGCTACTTGCCAACATCATAATCATGAGACGGTTTCCATAATTTTTGTTGTTTGCGGTTATTATTGACAATCGACAGATATCAACATTGCGCAAGTGACGACAGCAGGAGTCAATAAGAAAAAACACGCCAAGTCTGTGGATCACAATGGTTGTACTGAAGAGCCTCACATTGCATCTCGCTGCTCTTCCGATGGTGGTTCACAGCCTAGCTCTGCTCATCACAGGCAATATTGCATTGCATCTCGGTAGTGGACGCCGAACTGCTGCTGCCGTGACACACTACTGCTTGCTTTTATCAAGTGATATAACCTGTGCTACTTGCCGCAAGCCTCTCATTCAAACAAACAAATCATATACTGCCCCTGTGATCAACTATCTTCCATCTGGCCTCAGCAACAACTACCCTAGCCATCTGGCATCTACTTCTCTTGTATTTTCTGAAAATCATCATTACTAAACTTCGTCAGCCTACACAAATACTGTCGTTTCAGAGTAGGTCGTCTTATGCCAGCTCATACGCCTCTACTTCTAAACTTTGCTTGTCCGTCAGTACAAGCCAACTACCTCCACCCCTTACTGAAGTTCTCAGTTAGCCTCCTTTGCACTAACATTGTACCAAAGAATCTGTATGGCTGAACTAAATCAAGTCCGCGCACTGCAAGTATCAGGACTGAACAACTCTGCTCAGGTGCCTGCACCACTTCTGCAGCGAACCTTGCTTCTCTTTTCGGAAACTTAATGCAACAGGGCTAATTCTGTTCTTCAGATAATCTCTGAACATACTTTCAGCCACTTATCTTTCATCCCTGCATTCCTCTAATCTTCTAGTGTAGCATCACTAACTACTGCCGAACAGCTCTGCCCCATACGCTTTACCTCTTCTAAACTCATCATTATTTGTGGCACCCTAACTTGGCATTTTTGCATCAAAATAAACTGATTTTTTCGCGAGCGGGCTTGCACCCGTTTTTCATTAAGAGGGAAGGAGTTTCAACAACGATACAACAAGCCAGAGAAGGCGGCGAAGAGCCCCCCAAGCACGGCAAAACAAAGCCTAGCCTACTGGATTTGCATACATGTGCTACATTGCAGTCAAGTGTTGCGACCACAGTTCAGTTAGGGCTACGAGCGGCACGAAGCCACCAAGAGCCCAGTCCTCACCTTCCCGGACTGCTGCACGAACCACGGCTTGCACTCCTGAAGCCGGTCTTCCAAAGACCCTGCCATTCCTTTTCTTCCATAAGGACCAAGCGACCAGCAGCAGCATTGAATCGAACATCGGCCTCTCCATGAATCGATTCTGAGTCGCTGGCGCAACCACCAACTGCACCCCTGAACTACGTGCACATAATTGCCATGACTGAACCAGCGTACCTCCCACACACCTGAACTGTTTTCAAGGGAACTTTGCTTGGCTTTCTCTGAAGTTTCAGTGGTCTGCATTTCACACAGAGTACTACTTTACATCTCTGATCATCAAGCAACTAACTCACACATGCCCGCACTCCTGCCGAATGTTATACTGCTCTACAATCTTTCTGCTCTTTTCTAAGCAAATAACCTCTGCTTCTCATGGAGATTAAAATCCCCTTTACTGAATCGAACTTGCTAAGTGTCAACATTATGCTACTGCAACTCTCTGCTGCTCCACCTCCCCTTCACCACTTATCTGTCTGAACCTTCACATGCCAGCCATCGAATCTTCTTGGCTCTGAAACTGCGACTCAAAATCTCGAGCTTTCTCTAAACTTTCAGATAGACTTGCTTTTACTGAACATGCAAGTCTCACAACTGATCAGACACCATCTACCACTTCCCCTACTCTTAAAATCTTTTCAACCCTGATGATCTTCCCTTCTAATCTAACACTGAACACTGCACTTGCTATCCTCTGTAACAGGGCTTCATTAAAGCCTCTGCATCTCATGACTGCCACCACTTTGTAACTTGCTGAACGAACCTTCTCTTCCTTGTTCCCTCACCTAAACTAATCAACACACACACGCCTACAACAGCATGAGCACTTCAGCCAGCACTCCACCTTCTCCAACTAGAATATGTATCACTTCTTCTAACTACGCTGACTCCTTGATTACTTCACTGAATCTATCTTCACCACAAGTCAAACACTGCTACCCTGTCGCTTTGTGCTTGCAATCTCCTCACTCTTCATGGCATCACTCTCTTTTTTTTTTCGAGAACATGCGCTGCATGTATTTCATTAAGCAGAGAAATGGCATCACTCTCTGCAAAGACTACATCTGCTACTCTATCTGTAACAGGGCTTCTTCAAGCAGACCCTCTGAACATCCATCTTGTGATGGCCACAATTTGTGACTTGCCACAGCAAATATCTACTACTTCTTGATCTGCTTGCCACATGCCTACCTTATCTAATGCTGCATACATACTTCTCAAACCTGAACCTGCATCTTAATCTTAAACTACAGCTTCTCTACCTACAACAACACCATGGCAGCAACACTCCTCCAACTGAAACATGCAAACACCTCGCTGCTCCTTCTCCACCTCACCTCTCCTACACTGCTCCCTCCCCATCACCGAACACCATGAATGGAGGGCCTGCTGCTTGTCCTGCCCTATTTACAGGAACTGGGGACCACTAGCTGCGCCTACAAAATACAAGAACACAGTGCCGCACAGGCTACCGTGGATACTCACCATATGGAGCTGTGGCCATGGCGGCGGCACGGCACACAGCTGACCGGGGACCGGCAGTACGGGACAGCCGGCTCCGACGGTGCTCTCTCTCTCCTCCTCGTCCTCTCTGTGTATCTGCTGCGGATAGGAATGGGATCGACTGGTGGTCGCAGCCTGACGGCCATCTGTGCCCGCCCCCCTTGATTGCGTACACCAGCTCTCTCTTGTACAGGTACAAGCATGCCAAACCAGCTGCGTAGCGCGAAGCCTGGAGTCGTGGGCGACGCAGGCGAGTGCGCGCGCATGGTGGGCGCCAGACTCAGGCGACAGCCGAACGAGTCACCCGGCCAAGACGTGCGGCATGACTGTTCTGCCGAGACATGCGGCGTGGGAAGAGAGGCTTACCTTTACGGAATAAAATTCTATGGGCGGTGCCGCAACTTTAGACTGTCTGGTCGTCCTCTGTATTCATCCTCTGAAATAAATATTTTAGCCTGCTCATCAAGATTCTCTCCTTACGTTACTTTCTCCCGCTCCTCTATCTACTGTGGGGCCCATATATCAGAATTATTTTAATTTTTTTCTCTCTCCCTCCTTCCTCTCTTCCTCCGCCCGCTCCTCTCTCTCCCCTTCTTCTTCCTCCCAGCCGCCTCCACTCCCCAGCCACTGCCCCGCCGCCCCTCCCTCCCTCTCTCTCTCTCCGCTCCCGCCTCCCTCACTGGCCGTGCCCCTGCCTTCCTCTCCGGCGCGCACGGTGGCCAGAGCCGGGGCCAGAGCAGGGCGGCGCCCCTGCCCCCATCTCCATCCCCGGGCGGCGCCCCTGCCCCATCTCCATCCCCGGGCGGCGCCCCTGCCCCATCTCCATCTCCGGCGCGCGCGGTAGCCGGAGCCGGGGCTCGTAGGCAAGGCGTGGCGGAGCTCGCATCTGCGGCGGCGGCGGAAGACGACCTCGACGAGCGCACTGCGTCCGTCCACACCGGTGTTCCCGTCCTCTTCTTCGTCGACCTTCGTGCCGTGATTGGGGGGAGGAGCAGAGCAGGCAGCGAGGCGGTCTCCGGGGCGGTGGGGCGGGTGGCGGCTCCGGGCGAGCTTGGCGGGGACGGGCGGAGGGAGGCGCCTCGTGGTGGTGGGCGGCGGGCCCCACGCGCGGATAGCGCACGCCCGCTACCATGCCAAATTTGGCGGATGGGAGCCGGTCCTGGAGGATAGCGGACGGTGATAGCGTACCCGGTGCGGGGCTTTTTCCGCTAAATCTATCTTGCAGGACGCCGGTGTAGACAGTCTTAGGCCGTGCGACACCGCTCGCCCACATGCATGCCGATGTTCTGGCTGCCTTCGTGGCTTTTCCTTCTTATAAGGCCAGCTCCAACAATTGGTTTTGAAGCTAGCTATAAGCATTTTTCTTATATTTTAATAGAAGAGAAGGTAGCTCTTAATTAAAAGCTAAGCTCTTGCACATATTATAAAGTTATGTGCGAATATCATGTGGGACCATCTATATTAAATGATATATGCTAAAAATCAATATTATTGGAGAAGTTAACTTAGAGCTGGTAACTGGCTCTAACCGTTGCGAGACGCTCTTCCTTCCTGCTGCTACCCTATGCACCGAGACGAGCGCAAATAGATACATGGACGGCTGGGAGTCGGTGCCGCACGGGAGTCTGACTACGGCACGAGTGCATACAATTTTTTTTTCCTACGTTTCCTGTCTTCCTCTGTGTTTGATTAATTCAATTTGGACGGAGCCATGCACCAGCACCTCTGCTACTTCCCTTTGAAGCATGGGCCCGGCCGTCCATAGGGATGGATAAAACCACAGCTAAGGCCAGATGAAAAATTCGAAGCTCGTTAGCTTGCTTGGCTCGTTATGATAATGAGTCGAGCCAAGCGAAGATTTTAGCTCGTTAGCTATAATGAGCCAGCTTGCAAGCCACCCGCGAGCCAAACGAGCCACATTTCTAGGAAAAGCAGTAGCATAACTTATACTACTAGTTTTGTATTACTTCTTGTCTTATACTTTACAATTGGTTGATGACTGATCTAGTCTCTATAAACTTGGGATTATTATGACTTTATCATTTTGTTTTTAATAGATGTATAGATACACATGGACGCATTATGTATGGTACTGAGTATGGACAGCATGGATCGATGTATGGTGTAATACTATAGTATATTATTATACTTATATATATATATGTTAGCATATATGAATATTTTATTCGATTTAAAGCGGTTGGATATGTTAATTTTGTATTATTACTATTCTCAAGCTTTAAATAAATATAAATATTATATTTTATGTATTTTTTATACCGGGCTTATGAGCTTAACGAGCCAGCTTGAGCTCATAAACGAGTCGAGCCGAGCTGGCGTTCTAGCTCGTTATCTTAATGAGCTGAGTCGAGCTAAACTGGCTCGTTATCCCGCCCTAGCCACAACATGAAGTCACAGACTGGCATCCATAATTAGTGTATTCGTGCATGCATTTTAGCACTGAATCCTCATACCCTTTTTCTTTAAAGAAACTCCGTAGGCTCAAATACATGGCCATGCAAGTCTTACTAAGTCATGTCTCCGTAGGCTCAAATATATGTGCAGAGCATATCACATATGCCAGTGTCCAAACGAGATGAGCACCTTATCTTAAAGCGTCTGAAACTAACCAGCGGGATGACATCTCCTTCAACGTTGGCCCTGAAGGCGTACGATGAAATCTTCAGCAGAAACCCCGGTAATATGCAAGTGCTACGCGAGTGACAGCAAGAGTCAATAAGAAAAAAAAGGGACATGCCAACAAACCTGGGGATAACAACGGGTGTACTGAAAAGCCTCACATTTTTTTGACCAGCAACAGTTCCAAGGCAAGCCGGCAACCAAAGAAAAAGCTCGTGGTAAGGCATCATGATAACATGGATCCGATTCATACTAGTACAGCCTGCTCCTAACATGCCAAAGAAATTCAACATTATTGTCCAATCCAAAAGGTAAAAGACCCATACAGCGGATGCCAAAAAGTGCAATGATCTGTTTGCAGCAAAAGACCATCCACCATAGCATCCTTTTGGTCTGTAGTGCCATGCAACAAAGCGAGCATCTCCAACAAATCCCCAATACAACCCCTCATCCCTATAAAACAGAATTATTGGGGGAGATAGATCAATTTTCATGCTCCAACAGTGCCCCAATACCTCCCCCAATTTTTGGTGGCCACCAAAAAAACACCTATTTCCCCTCAAATAAAGGGGCACTTGCAACCTCCCCCAATCCTCCAATCCTCTGTTCTTTTGGCGCAAACACACCCATTGGTGATTCTGCACTTGGAAACAATGTCATGCCATCTCTCTTTATATCTTGTTTATGATATATCCTTGTGTGAGTATGTTTAATTTCATTTTCTTATTGTTGAACAAACTGTTATTGCATTTTCGATCTTTGGTCTTAAGTATGCGACAAACAAGACATCAACAACTTATTTTGACGTGAAAAATATCCATGGGTCAATTTGCTCCAACATGGTTCAGAATTTGTAATATGGGCCAAAATCACATATTGGGGATGAGATATTGGGGAACTGCAAAAGCATCTCCCCCAATAACCCAAAAAGTAAATATTGGGCTACCCCAATACTAAGTTATTGGGGGAGTTTTATTGCGGGACTGGTGGAGATGCTCTAAAACCCTAGCCAGTAGATACCTCCCAAAGTCCCAATAAGACCTAACAAAAAGTGTGGATCGGGATTTGTTAAACACATATCGTTCCTTGTCAGTCATTTTCTTAACGAACTGATACAGCGCTTGTTTCTACTGATATATAGCAGAAAAAAAAATGCAAGAAAAAAAAGGAAAGACAACGCCAGAAACAAATAAAAACAGAAAAACTATATATAGCAATAAGAAAACTCTATGGCCTGTCGGCCAAAAACAACAGGCACCACGAAATTGGCAATCACGTGCAGGAAAGTAGTTTGATTTTAGTTGTTAACCACAATGCTTTTTTAGCCCTTTGATTTAGACATTTAGTTGCTGATTTAATTCCGTGTGCTCTATCTATCTCATGACTAAAACGGTCAGATGGAGTTCAATTGGAGTGATCGATCTGTTAATCTTGAGAGATATTTGAATTTGTTCCTGCAAATTAAATCATTCAACTCTGCCATTTCTGTGGTAGAGACATTCTCAAGGCCCACACACACCCTCAGGGCTTCTGCGGTCCCAGAATACACGGATAGATATAGGCATTATCTATGACCGGTGGATCGTCATTTCTGTGAGCTATAGAAGTATGCAGCAAAGGATCCTGGGTCCAAGCCATTACCTGTGCACCCCATGGTGGATTGTTGACACGGGTACAGGTAGCCAAATCCCATGTCCAACAAAATCTGCAACACCTGAGTCCTTGCATGTTGTCTTGGACTTTCTAAATTTAGCCTCCACGCATGCTGCCTTGTGTCCGCGTGATATTGTTCTCTGCCACATGTCGATCATCTACCATGGAGTGCACAGGTATTGGGTGGACCAGCGTGCAGGGTCCACCCAATCTAATCCCCAAAGGAGAGCAGCGAGCTGGTGGGCGTGTACCCCTGTAGAGGCTCCTGAGTCTTGACAGCACCGTCGAGCACAGATTGCTAGTCACACAGGCTCGTTCTCTGCTTAATTTCTGGTTGTTCACGAAAGGTATGGACATGTTATTATTATTGCCTACGTCACTAAACAAAAGCACCGCGTACATTTAGCCAAATGGCATCTGTTAGCTTTTTCGCTTACCATTTAGCATAATGATTATAAACAAATGCGGTCAAACGTCTCTCTATGATTAGCTTTGACAGTGGCGGAGCTTGATGGAAAAACAAGAGGAAGGCACCAACACTAATTTCTTATTTAATATGTATATTTATTAATTTTAATCACCAGTTTAGCAGCTACTGTACTTAAGAGAGTTTTCAATCAGCATGGAGGGGCCATGGCCCCCCTTTGGGCTGCATGTAGCTCTGTCAGTGAGCTTTGACGTTTGTTTTTTTACATGTATGAATACTATGACTATTTTAATACATTCTCTGTCCAAAAAATAATGCAACTATGAGTTATGTGGTAGTTAAAGTGATTCACATTTGACCAAATTTCAAGGAAATGTTAATCGCATTTATGACTCCAAAATGATTTATTATGAAAATGCATTTCGTAATTAATCTAGTGGTATTTATTTGATATCATATATATTGAAACTTTTTTATCTGCAATTGTCAAATTTAAGATATTAAAACATGACACCGTGCTAGTAGAATTGCATTCTTTTCCTTTTCAAAACAAGATGTGTGTGTAAGTTCACAGCTCAGAACTGTTGCGGAGAAAATACTGACTACATAGCGATTCCATACAGAATAATAATGGAGCAGTCACGATATCCAGATTTTTGTTGCGATACTAAACTGGAAAAAGGCCAAAGAGCAAAAAACAATTTTGTTGCGATATAAAAACAATAACTGTAGTAGTGGTGCTCTAGGCATGAGCTAGGCTGGCCATGTAAATACATGTAATTCTTTTTTTTTTCTTTTTATCGTCTAATAAAAAATGCGGCACAGCTTTTGCCGTTCTTTGTTAAAAAACAATAACTAGTTCATTTTCTAAACTATTAATTAGAACCGCGGATGCATCTTTGTTATGTTTTCGCTTACCATTTGGGTACACGGATCCATCTCTGTGCCAAGCTAGGGTGACGCAGTCCGTATGTAGTAGTAGGGCCCAAGCACGCCTCAATGTCACCAGGTTGTCAGCCACTATTGGTTCCGGTTTCAGTTGCCCGTCAACATCGCAATCGCAATCGCAAGCCCGTGGTTGAATGAATTTGCTGAGAGATGAGCGCGGTGCGATGCAATGACTTGGTCGTCAATCCAACTGAGCGAATCCTCCTCTCGGCTCCCTCCGTTGACCAGACGACGTGGGGGCTGACCGAGCACGCGACACGGCGCAGCGTTGGCGATGGCGATGGCGATGCACGGAGGCATGTTATGTCAGGAGCCACAGGAGGAGGATTATTAACTCATTTGTTGTTCTTAGCTTTTTGTGATGACTATTAAATCGTTTGTGGATGACTATTGATAACGTTAGAGTGCACGGTTAATCTAAGACTACCGGATCTACTGAACGAAGGACGTGACGAAAACACAGACACTATAAAAGAAGGAAACACACAAAGGAGACGCATGATTTTTTTTTAACGAGGTTCAGCAAGCCTACATCCTCAGGAGCAATGATCAGGGGGGCTCCTCCCACTTTAAAGAATTATTATAGTTACATTGGCTGTCCCTCGCGCCCAGATGTAGGCGCGCGCAGACTAGTCAGTGCGTACATCCTGTCGAACTCTTCCACGTGTATCCAACGCCGCGGGCCTCGCGGCGTGTGATTATCCAGGACCAGCACATGCATGCGGCCGCCCCGGAAGCGGTACCCGTAACACACAACCGAGTGCCACCCAACCCGGTGAGCAGGGAACTGGCCCTCGATCACACGTCTGATGTAGTCGTTCCTGCCGCATCCATGGGAGGTGTACACTCGCTCTTCGTCTTGCTCGGCGTCGATGGGTCCGTACCAGGGGGCGACGACCCACAGTGATCCTATGCACGGTGCCTTGGACAACAGCTGAGCCACGCGCTCCGGCGAGAGCCCGTGACCGCCGTAGTGGCCCCACCAGTGCTCCTCCCAGGAACGCAGGGGCAAGACATGCTTTTCCAGTGTGAGCGCGTAGGAATTCGTGAGCGCCACCAAACCTCCCATTTCCTGGATCTTGGTCAACACCTCGCCCACGTAGGCACCTTGGCCCCACACCCAGATCCCGCCTGCAGCGCAGTCGATGAAGAGGTTGCGCATGCCCAGCCTGCTGGGGAATCCAAAGGCGCCCCCGACGGTGCCGTGAAGCTTCTGGTATTCTATCCGGTGCACTGCCTCCACGCATACGGTGCACGCCACGAGAGCACATGTGCCTGAAAACAGTTGTTCAAAATTTATCTTAGAATTGGAATTTCTAGGATATATACATTATTATTCCATGAAGTACGTAGTATTAGTATTTTTTGAGCACAAGAAACATTAGTAGTATTATCATATCAATCAAGTAGTATATATACTGCCTGGCACTTCCTGCACCATTGGCTGGCCCATATAAGCTCTCCAATCGCTCTCCTCCAGTGGCCACCCCGTACGGCCCAGTGTGGTTATCCTGGGCCGCCGACGTACCTGAGCCCATATTTCATGGACCTCTTTGTCATCCGTGAAATTTCGGGCCCCGAAACATTCACATGTAGCAGTTCAAATTTATCGGATTCTAGTTCAACTCAGCTTTAAAAACCAACATTCACATGTAGCAGTTCTAATTTATCGGATTCTAGTTCAACTCAGCTTTAAAAACCAACATTCACATGCATATCATATATCACTACTATTCCTAGACAGAGTTATATTATCTGTGTCATTTGGTTTACTACGTGATATATGTCTTAGATTGGAGGATACCTGCCACTTCCTGCTGCATGGGTTGGCCCATATAAGCTCCCCAGTTGTGCTCCGTTGGCAACTCCGTACAGCCCAGCATGGATGTCCTGGGCCAGCGACATTCGTGGGCCCGTATTTCATGGATCTCTTTGTCATCTGTCAAATTTCCTGCCTCGATGGAAGAAGGTCTGTTTTCCTGGGGAAAAAATTATATATGGCCGCGTTCTTTTCCCATGCAAGCCCCAAAAATTTCCTCTTCCACCCATCACATCAAATCTTTAAACACATGTATTAAATATTAAATGTAGGTAAAAAAAATAACTAATTACATAGTTTGTCTGTAAAGTTCGAGACGAATCTTTTGAGTCTAATTAATCCATGATTGGATAAATTTTGTCAAATAACAACGAAAAGTGCTACAGTAACTTTTCACCCCAACTCACCCCATCTAAACACACCTTATATTCCGGTCACAACAAGAACAAAAGCAGGACACTGGTGGATCCAGGACAATATATTAATATCAAGTGAAAGGCAACGAATTTCTGTGCCTACGCAAATCACGAGCCAAAGCAAAATATTATTACGTGCTGGCCAACCAAATACATGTCGAATATACATGATTAAGGCTGGACGAAAAACTCGAAGCTCGTTAGCTCGCTCGGCTCGTGGCTGACTCGACTCGGCTCGGCTCGACTCGTTACGATAACGAGCCGAGCCAAGCCAAGATTTTAGCTCGTTAGCTATAACGAGCCAACTCGAGCCAGCTCGCGAGCCGCTCGCGAGCTAAACGAGCCAAGCTTTCAAGAAAAAAAGTATCAAAACTTGTATTAGTTTTTGTATTACTTCATGTCTTGTACTTTACAATTGACTAGTAACTGGTCTAGACCCTATAAATTGACTGGTAACTGGTCTAGATGCATTTCTTTTGTATTATTATTATTCTCAAACTTTAAATAAATACAAATATTATATTTTGTGTATTTTTTATACCTGGCTCGCGAGCTTAACGAGCCAGCTCGAGCTTTTAACGAGCCAAGCCGAGCTGGCTTTCTGGCTCGTTAGGATAACGAGCCGAGCCGAGCTGGCTCGTTATCTTAACGAGCCAGAACGAGCCGAGCCAGCTCGGTATCCAGGGCTATACATGATCTAGGCATGTCGAATATACATGATCTAGGCATGTCGAATATACATGATCTAGCCATACATTATTAGTGAACGAGGTAGTCCCGAAATGGTCAATATCAAGTGAAAGGCAACGAATTTCTGTGCCTACGCAAATCACGAGCCAAAGCAAAATATTATTACGTGCTGGCCAACCAAATGCATGTCGAATATACATGATCTAGGCATGTCGAATATACATGATCTAGCCATACATTATTAGTGAACGAGGTAGTCCCGAAATGGTCACGATCGACAGTTGAACACCTTCACCTCTATAAGGAATGTAATTAACCAAGATCGATGAGCTCCGGCTCTCTTCTCTCACGAATTCGCCGGCACTTGCGCTAACAACTTCTCATATTCATCTAGCTAATTACCTAGTTGGCGTTGCTCTTGTTCATCTTCATGAATTCATTTGGCAACTCCCCCGCACACCCATTACACTTGGATTTCGTCGGGGATGAGGAGACGTGCATCATGCATGGGTGCGCAAATTGGAACAAAACAACCTAAATGGTCACGCGTACCTAGGATCGACAATTGAACACCTTCACAAGCTAAAGATAACGTAATTAACCAAGATCGATGAGCTCTGACCCGAATTCGACGACGCATGAGCAGAAATGGAGAGCGCTGTCTAACCTTCTTGCTCGATGAAGTCGTCGTCGTCGAGCGTGCTCCATAGGACAGGCGGCCAACCGACGGCGCCTGAGGCACCCGGCGGCGGAGAAGCAGCCAGCCGAGCACAGTCATCTCCGACACGCACGTTCACACGCCTTGGGCTGCGGTGGAGAGAGCTAAGGGTGGCTGTGGGCGTCGGCCGGATGGCTGGGCACAGCAGCGGTAGCTGTCGTCGTCGACGAGAGGAGAGGGAGGCGATGTGATGGGGCATGCTACGAGTGAAGACGATCGAGGACGAGGTGCAAGGATAAATGGTCCTTTGTTTCAGTGTCGAATCTACTGGACGCGGTCTAGGTGAACCAATGACTCATACCCCGTTTCCTCTGGGCCGGTCCACGCACGAGAACCTCGACGCGTCCGCTCGCTCGGTTTGATGAGCAAGGCGGCAGACATACGGGTGTTTGCCTCTGGCCCTCGCATGCGCTTTAGCCTCCGGCCCTCGCGGAGATGGAGAGCGCCATCAGGGACCATCAGGAGATCGACCACGTGCTCAAGTTGAAGCCCTGCCACACTGATCGTTGTTTTTCGCTTTCATTCACACGTTTATGTTTCAGACGCCCTGATGAGTTTTTTTTTATGTTATCAATTATGTTGTCATTGTACTGTCGTGTATTCAAGAGTTGCTGGTTTTAATCATGTAATATCCAAATTTGAAATTATCCAAAATTCCCATAAAAGAAAACATTCCAGTGATACAGCCAAAGCTTATGCTAACTATGACCATTCTTTTTCTGCACATGCCACTCTAGCTTGCAGTGAAAGAGTTTCAGAAGATTAATTCTTTCAAAGCACCACGCGAGAAGCTTCTATGCATCATGAGCTGTTGTCAAGTCATCAATAACTTGCTTCTGAACATATTAATGTCAAATGATCGAGCATTATCTATATTACTATCAAGACATGGTCAATCCTCAGCTGCACTCAAATCTGAAGTTTGTTCAGCTCTTTAGAAGAGAAACAAAGCTAATTTGGGAAGTCGAATATTATCAGACAAACCTCGTTTCAGCAAAGATGTTTATAATAGATATCAATGCTCACTCACTATCAATAGAGGAAATCGAGTTTCAGAAACATATCGAATCAGCAAAACTAGGTACTCAAACATCAGTTGCTAGCCCAAGTAGCTCACAGGGGCTTCCCACATCTACAAGGGCAAATCAAGAGGGAACTGATACGACAGGTTTCCTTGCTATATACTAGGCAGGGCCCCCACGCTTCGCACGGGTCGGACTGTTACAAACGGGCTGAACTGTTCATACCGGGTAAAAGTACGTTCATGTGTCCGGTACTGTTCATGGGGGAGATCTGGTACTGTATCATAACGGGCGGGACTGCTCACAGAGACCCGTTACTGCAGCTAACACTGTAGATATTGTAGCTAACTCACCACGTTTAAAGGTCTTTATAGATTACTCAATTTATTCGAAGAAGTTTGTTTAACCATGGATTTGCATTCCAGTTTTCAACTAACAAAATAATTTTTTATGCCATGAAACAAAATGTAAAATGATATATTATGTATTGGTTCAAGTATGACCATGGATTTGCATTCTGGTTTTCAACTCACAAAATAGTTTTTTTTTGCCATGAAACAAAATGTATAATGATATATTATGTATTGGTTCAAGTATGACCATGGATTTGCATTCTGGTTTTCAACTCACAAAATAGTTTTTTTTTGCCATGAAACAAAATGTATAATGATATATTATGTATTGGTTCAAGTATGATATATTATATTATGAATGTATCCTTGCTATTCTTCCATAAACTAATTCTAAAAAAACATGTATTTCTTGTAGGGACATTTAGAAATGATAGACATTAGTAGACATTTTCCAATAACTAGTTGGAACCCCAAAAAAAAAGAAAGTTCGATGGTATAATTGCAAGCTAGGATACTTATCAGCTGGTTGGCTATGACAGAACTGCCTAATCTAATGCTCTCCCAAGAGTACTCGTCTTCCATTAGATCCTAAGTACCCAAGGAAGAACACTAAACTATGCGATTCCGTCGAGCACACCGCAAGGGAGAACTCGAAGATCCACATTTTTACATCAGGATCACAAATAAGAGAGTAAAGCTTACAACATCCTTGCCATTTCTTACAATTCTTTTAGTACAACATCAGAGTAATTCATTATTTGGTTATAACAGTGGAATATAAAAATGTTATCAGAGTTCAGCGAAAATGAAACCATTTAATGATAAGTTAATCATTAACATGAAGAATGTTTATATGCATGAAATGATAACAGGATAATAGTATTTTTCTAGTAAAACTTTTGGTGAGAGTTTTAATAAATAAACTCTACTCCGCATCGCAAAGGAAATCCTCTATGAGCCCACCAGGAGGTTTCCACACACAAGTGTCAGCTTATCGGCACCTGTCACCTGCAACAGGGTAGAACAAACGCAGAGTACTCAATTGTACTCCGCAAGACTTACCCGTCAGGAGGAAAGAAAATGACTCTAAGAATTATACAAGGCTTTCTCGCTTGTGGGTTTATTGTATCTACAGGAAGCATTACTAAAGGTGCATCCTTATATTAAATTTTTATTGGAAAAAGTCTACTTAAACCCCTGAACTATTAGCTAGTATCTAACCTACACCCATAACTATAAAAACTATTAGCTAGTATCTAACCTACACCCACAACTATAAAACCGTTTGTTTTACACCCTGAACTTTTCAAAACCGTTTAAATTACACCCTGGAGCGGTTTTGTACGGCGGTTTTAATTTTTATGATGAGGTTATTATTATATGCTTGAACTATAGTAAAAATTTTATACTCATTGGATCATATATAACTTAGTTATAGATTTATTTAGGTTTATGTTTAGGTTTATGCTTGTTAAATAGAAATAAATCTATAACTAAATTATACATGATCCAATCAATATGAAATTTTTACTACAGTTCAAGTATACAATAATTAGTTCACTATAAAAATTTCACCACAATTGGACCATAATAGTTGTAGCTATGAATTATTCCAATTAATTACAGATAAAATTTGATTTTATAACTAATTTAAAGCTACAAAAAAAATTTGTACTAAAGCATACTATATTATATATTCATTGTGTAGATCTACTCATGTGGAGTCCAACAAAATTAGATTTTCTATTTTTATGATTTTTCTGTGATTTACTATGATTTTTCAAAGATTCAACGGAAATAAATAGGAAAAGGAAAAGTAAAAAACGCCGTTACTGTAGCAAAACCATGGTTACTGTAGCAAAACCGCCGTCCAAAATCACTCCGGGTGTAATTTGAATGGTTTTGAAAAGTTCAGGGTGTAAAACAGACGGTTTTATAGTTGAGGGTGTAGGTTAGACACTAGCTGATAGTTCAGGGGGCTAAGTAGACTTTTTTTAATTTTTATTAGCAGTCATCGGTAGTTCATTAACCAACCATTCTAGGTAAGCACATGTTCTACTTTCGAGCAGGGGTTGAGCAATCAGAACCATTTTTTATCTTTCCTCTTTCAGTTCTTACTACGGTGCTAGAGTGCAGTCAAGTCGTACCATCACCTAGAAACGACGATTCGCGAATCAATATGCCCAGCTGGGTGCCCCGAAAACACATGCCTCACTTGGACCCCAGGCACAAGCAAGATCAACCCATTCCACTCCTGTCAAGGGGTCTAGATCACCGTTCAAACTGGGACTCCAAGCTCCCAACACTGCAGGCCTGGCCTCAGTGTGGTGCTTAGACCTCTGTTGGTATTTTTAACGCACACAGATAAATCTGCAAGCACACGAATACCGTTGTAGCTTTCACCCAGAGGGTTTTAAATATCGTATTCATAGGGAAACGTGTGTGGATCGCCAAACAACTAGTTTATCCAAGGGTAGCAATCAAGGTTTAAGATATGATGGATAGAGAGGATTCCTATGGTAATGATCCAATGCAAGGCAAGGTTATGATTCAAATGCCTTCTAATGTTCACTTCGGGACTCCGCTAGACGGGAAAGCACCACAAAGGATAACTCTACCGACGTGACTACGGTCCTACTAATTTAAGAACCTACTCAATTCGGTGTGGACGGGGCTGTCACCTCCCGTAACTACCACACAACCGGAGAATAGGGTGCAAACACAGGTAACCGATAGCCTAAGCACCATGCTTATGCTAACAATTACTACTCTAATTCAGAGCGCTAACAAGAACTAGAGCAATCATAAGAACTGTGAACCAATGAACAAAAGAGTAAGATAAATACTTGAATAAAGATCAATTACCAGAAGTATCCCGGATGCAGACTCGAAGAAGCCTGAATCTGTCAAAGTACAAGCCAGAGAGGGAGCACCGACATGCCGGCACCACCTCCAACTCTTCTCTCGCTCTCTATCTCTCTGTTTTGCTAAGAGTAGATCCTAATAAGGACTAATCTTCTCTTGATGGCTAGCTATGGAGAGGAGATCCATTCGAGGGACCCCTCTCAGCTGATCCCAACTGGAGAAAATGAATTAGGGTTTTAGGGGATGCCTCCTCCAAGGGCCAGGAGCCTTGCTTATATAGCCCTCTAGGAAGCACCACAGCCGTCAGATCAAACCGACATTGATCAATGACTTTTTATTAATCCTCAAAGACGGTGGAGGCAGGATCCGCGAGGTGGAGCCTGATTGGCTGAGCCACTGGGGCGGGCACCCAAGGAGGGGGGCGGGCGCCCCACTTCCGGGCCCGTTTCGCCTCCCGTTTGTTTCTAGAGTCTTCTCATACCTTCCACATTCTAGAAAAGTTATGTGTACCTCTTTTGTCTCTATGTAAACCTGACATGTGGGCCTTCCTTGGTTCTTTTCAGCTGACACCCTGCAGAAATAGATATTCACCAAAACTTATGAAATTATGTCAGTAAACCCCCTATACCTAAGTGGTAAATATGTTTTAGGTCATTTTCCATGTTTCGTTGACGGTTAAAATTGACACTAATCTACCGTCAACAAACTCCCCCAAGCTTACCCTTTGCTCGTCCCTGAGCAAAGATAAACTCAGTGACGGATCAGGAGTTGCTACAATGCTTTCACACCTCAAAAGTACACATGCGTTCAAACAAGAACTCTTCTCTGGTTTAGAGTGAACTATTCTGACTTCAAACTTACCCATATTACCTTTTACCATAGGGCTTGTAGCCGTCACTTGGGTCTTGAGTAGTTGAAAGATAGAACAGTTAAGTCAAGCACCATGTTTCAAGCTCTTTGATCAACTATTATTCCAGAGTTTTGTAAGATTTTCAAATAAAACTCAGAGATTCCTTTGTATGACCCTCTCAAGTCCCTTATTTGTGGTATTTGGGGATCCTTACCAAGGCATTAATGGTGTATGCCTTCTCTCTCATCCTACAATTAACAAGCTTATGTGGAGCTCATAGGTGGGGAGACAGCTAATACATACTTGCAAACATCTATTGCACAGTCAAATCATGGATCCAAAGGAATGAGTCCAGCCATACAGTCAAATCAAGATGTGCATGTATGTGGTCCTACGTATATAGTTTGAGTGGATATATAGTGTAGTGGCAAATGGTGATGATGACAGATGTATGTAGAAATGAAAGGGTAAAGGGATGATAATAGTGAATACCTAATTTTACTTTTGCTCCTTTGAAGAAATACACACCTCTTTTGATCTTTGAAGAATTTTGGGAAGAACTTGGGCTGCTCAAAATCTCTCTATGTTGGGACATTTGTCCTCTTTCTTTTATTTTTCTTTTTCCTCTCTTTTCTTTTTTTTTCTTTCTTTTTTTCAGAGCACCCAAGCCTCCTTTTGGATATATGGATAGAGGTAGTAGTAAAAAGGATACTTGGAGCTTTATTGCATAACAAAAGGGGCTAGCAATGGATGAAGGGAAATTTTTTATGCTCACTCCTAGTGTAGGAGTAGAACAATTTTAGGATGTGTCTAAAATGGAAAGTATGTGGATGCGTACTTCTAGGGTAGAAGTAGCATATATGGATGAGTGTGCGTGATCTTGATTTTAACCACATGACCAATCCCTAAGGGTCAACACAGCTTGACCACACTCAATGCTTACAAGCAGTAAAGATGAGTGGAGGTTTTCCTAGTCTAACAAGCATGTATATATGGCTACGGTAGGAATTCAAGCTCTCATCATATAGGAACTCATCATGTAGTATTTTTATGTTTTCAAAAGATAAAATCTCCAGAACTCTAGTATCTCTAGGAACAAGATAAACAGCAACTCAAACCTTCCCATATCATATCCGCCAACTACCTAGACTTAGATCAAGCATTTGCTACCCACAAGTTTCAGGTTCAGAGCAAATCTTAGATCAAAATAGTTGTGTCCAAAACTTGAGAGAGTTCAAGGTTGAAAACTAAGTACTTGAAAAGAATTACGGCAGAGCAACTATTTTTCATTTCCATGCAAGAAATTACTTAGATAGTCCTCTTTTATTAACAACTCTTTTAAGAACAAAAACAAGTAAACTAGACATACCCTTTTTATTTTGCTTTAGTTATTTTAGACCATTATTATTACAAATTAAGAAAACTTGTAAGGAATAAAGTAAAGCTGAGAAAATACTTAGCTACATACATGGGGGTGCTCTCCCCCAAGCTAGATGTTGACGTAGTCATTCGATCTTACAGTGTAGCAGACTGGCAGTGAAGATGTACTTTCTCTAGTGGAGCATCAATTAATGATGATTGTTGAGACAGTGCTCCACTAGTGGATAGAACATCTACTTACTTGTCATTTCTTCTTAATGACTCCTGCACAACTCAAATAGACAACAAAACTCGTGGAACAGATTAAGGGTTAGGAAATTAAGCATTAATTGTCTAGAGTGTTGCCCATAATTTCTATGTAGAATTTAGCATGGTAACCTTTTTCTTTCTTTTAATAATTTCAAATTCTATATAATTAACAATGTCTAATTCTTCTTCTGATAATTACGCATCAAGGAAAACTTTTAGACGTTGGCCATTTACCTTGAAAAGCTTACCTTCATTGTTTTGAAGCGTGACCACTCCATGTGATGCTACTTCAATTACCTTGAATGGTCCTTCCCATTTACTTCGTAGTTTTCCATGTCCGAACAGCTTTACTCTAGAGTTGAATAGTAACACCTTGTCACCTGGTTTAAATTCCTTCTTCTTCAATCTTTTGTCATGCCACCTCTTTATCCTCTCTTTGTAGATCTTTGCATTATGATATGCCTTTTCTCGCCGTTCCTCGAGCTCAGAGAGTTGCATCTTTCTTTTCTCCCCAGCTTCTTCAAAATCCATGTTCCATCTCTTTATGGCCCAGTGTGCCTTGAATTCCAGCTCGACAGGTAAGTGGCATGTCTTTCCGTAGACTAGCTGGTATGGTGACATTCGAAGAGGTGTTTTGTAGGTTGTTCTATAAGCCCATAGTGCTCCATGAAGCTTGTCCTTCCAGCCTGTCCCCATCTCGTTGATAGTCTTTTATAGAATATTCTTGATCTGCTTGTTTGATGTTTCTGCTTGCCCACTTGTTTGAGGATGGTATGGTGTTGCAACATTGTGATGGACCCCATGATTGTGTAAGAAGCGTTGAAACTTCCTATCAATGAAGTGAGAACCTCCATCACTAATCACCATACGTGGAACTCCAAAGCGTGGAATGATGGTTTCTACAAACATCCTCTTGGCATGATTGGAATCTGCAGCTCGACATGGTAGAGCTTCAACCCACTTTGAAACATAGTCAACCGCCACTAAGATGTATTCACACTGCTTGGACTTTGGGAATGGTCCCATGTAGTCGATTCCCCAGACATCAAAGAGTTCTATCTGGAGATTGTTGGTGAGTGGCATGGCATCTCGTGTATTTATGTTCCCATGCCTCTGACATGCTCCACATCTCCGGATGAAATCTTTTGTGTCTTCATACATGGTTGGCCAGAAAAATCTACATTGCCAGATTTTTGCATGAGTGCGGAATACCCCATAATGTCCTCCATATGGTGATGAATGACATCTTTCAATGATCTTGATTCCTTCTTCTATTGGTACACACCTTCTGAGTAGACCATCAGAGCAGACTCAGAAGAGATATGGTTCATCCCATATGTGGAGACGACTTTCTTGAATAGCTTACATTTGTTCTCTCCTGGTGGTACATAACCTGAAACCATAAAATTGACAATATCTGCATACCAGGGGTTGACGCTCGCGACCTTGTAGAGCATGTCGTCTTGCAGGTAGTCGTTGATGGGCAATTCCTGTGGATTTTCAAACTGCATCTTGGACAAGTGATCGGCTACAGAATTTTCTACTCCCTTTTTATCTTTTATTTCTAAATCAAATTCTTGGAGTAACAAAATCCATCTTATAAGTCGTGGTTTAGCATCTTTCTTAGTGAGCAGGTATTTCAAAGCAGCATGATCAGTATGAACACTAAGGCTGCGTTAGGAAGCCAATCGGTGATCCCTATCTCGTTGCCCGCGGTGGCGGACCAACCACCACGGTGGCGCGTCCGTTCTAGCAAACCTACGCGCTGACGGGGAGGTAGAGGCGGCGGGGAAGCAACAGGGTCTCACCACTGTCCACACTGCGGTGGCGGTTGAGGCAAAGAGGTGCTAAGGTGGCCCGGCCACGTGCGCGCAGAGGGGCGGCGGTGCTCCGAGGCTGACATGGCCGCGTTAGCTTGTCGACGACGCACGCCCTGGCCAAAAGGAAATGAGCACCGGATAGGGGAGGTCGAGGTGAGTTCATGGGTACAAGCAATTGAAAGTTAACCGAGCTACGGGCCTTACCCCCAACTTCTCGAGCACGGGGCATTTTTGACCGACGGTGAGCAATTCACCACATAGACGGTCAGGAGCGCCAGGGCGGGCTTGGGAAAGGGAAAGCAACTAGCTGGCTCCCTATGCCATCCCTAGGCAAGAGGGATTTCACAGTGGAGCTGAGCTTGGTGAAAAGGAAGGGGAAGAAGGGCGGTGACTCTGCATACGGGGGGAGAATGAGAGGAGGTCGCGCGAGCGAGGCGATTGGATTAAAAATGGTGGCTCCGTTCGATAGTGGCAATGCAAGCATACGCATAGTTGACGCGACAACAGAGACCAAAACGTGACACGCTTGAGTTGGCATGGCCAGGGCCGAGCGGGGCTCATCGGCGTCCGCTGGCAGGGACAGGCGAGGCAGGGAAGGTGTCCCATCACCCCTGTGGCCGGGTCAACGGCCGAGCGCGGCGGCAGTGGCGTATACCCAGGGACCGGCGCGGTAGGCGGATCGGAAGGGTGGGATGCCACCACGTCGGCAAGATGATCCCGACCACAGTCAAGGCTCAAACCTGTGCACGGCCCGAAGGCCCGAGCGCGCGCACAACACCAGCCATCCAGGCATGGCGTGCACGAGGCAGCGGGAACTGGCCCGCGGTCGGCCGAGGTCAGCCAATGCTAAGCCGAAGCGCTGCGTGGGGCCACCCAACGCGCAAGCTGGCCAGCAGCAACAGACCGCCCACGGCCCGAGCTCGGCGCCTACAACGCTGTGCACGCGTGGTGATCGCGCCCACAGGCCGAACGACGGGATCGATAACATGCACACTTTTTAAAGCGAATCGAAGACGGCTAAACGCCACAGCTAGGGTTCGACCAACTCCCTCCTCCTAAAGCCAGCGGCACCAGTTCCCTATCGCCGCAATCGCTAACACTAGAGAGCAACTAGAAGGGGAAATAGAGCAATGCCAACGTCGGTGTTGGGCATTCTTAACGTCACTACCAAAAGTAGACTTAGTTTTCTAATTCTGATAACGGCGCCAAAAATGCCAAACCTATCCCTCATGCCACTTAAGCCAAGTTGTCATCCCCAGCATGACACGAGAGACGCGGTATTGAAATATGTAATTGCTCATCAAGATAAATAATAAAAGGGATCTGCAAGCGCACAAATTAATACCGATGTAGCATTTTAACCGGGAAGTATTCCAGGTATCGTTATTTATATTTTTACCACTGGGAAGGGATTTCTAAGTATCATGGTTGATAATGGAATGAGAATATGGAACTGAGTACACATCATTGCATGTATAACCGAGAGTATTTATCAATCTCTTTATACAGGTATAAATGTCACATTAAGTAAAGGTAAAGTGATAATGGTGACAAAGATAATTAACCTGATCAGCTAGCCACATATAATAATGATAAGCACCTCAACAGATATTCTAGCAAGTCATTAGCATGGAATTAGGATGAACTACAAAGATATTCCCTAAGTTATTATTAACTATAAAGTCTAGCATATCATAGTTAGTGCAATTATACTTGGCAATCATGGTGAGAAAAGACTATATCCATGCATAGTGAATATTAGCAAGGAAGATGAAGAACATAGCAATCACTCCCCTGTAATAGTGTTGCTCTGCCTGCCCTATACACGAGAGGGGGACTATATAAGAATCAACGAAGCTGTCACTATCGCGAACTACCCCACAATCCGGCATATAGGGTGCAATCGCAGATAAATACGGTATAGACACCACGTCTACACAATAATTATCATTCATCCACTGTACACATGGATAAACGCTATACGATCCTAGGCATGTATATAATTCCAATCTAACTAAGCCAAGCATATAACTATGATAAACTAAGAACAATATAATTGCAAATATAATCAAGTAGAGCAAAGTCATAACCAATATATTGAAATAGAACAAAGTCATATTCATAATATTGAAGAACAATGATGAACAATTGAAGAACAATAGAGGAATTACCAAGAATCCTCTTGACAGATCCGGGAACCAATCGAAGATTGACTCCTTCTAGTTCTAATCCTATGTAGCTATGCTAACTAGAGATCTAGTTGATGTGGTGGCTCTAGGGCTTGATCAGAGGCTCTCCTCCTGAATTAGGGTTTGAAGTATGAGACGAGGGCCTCTCCTCCAGGGGCAGGGGCCTTGCTTATATAGCCCTTTCGGATGAATCTGGGCCGTTGAATTAAACCGACATTGAACGGACGGTTTTCCTTGATCCTCTAGGTCGGTGGAGCATAATCCTCGAGGCGGAGCCTGATTGGTCTACAGGAGGGGGCGGGCGCCCTGGAGACTAGGGCGGGCGCCCTGTCTCCGGCTCCGTTACGCCTCCCGTTCGTTCTCGTGGCTTCTGGACTCTTCTAGATGTAAGATAATTACGTGTTCGGTTAATATCTCGTCATTAATCCGACATGTGGGCCTTTCTTCCGTATTTCCTGATAACCCCCTGCAGAAATAGATAAACAGCAAAACTCGTAGAATTCTGTCAGATAAAACCCTAAGTCTAGGTGTTGGTTTCATTTGGATCCTTTTCTCTATTTATTTGATAGTTATAATTGATACTTAAGGACCGTCAACAAACTCCCCAAGCTTACCTCTTGCTCGTCCCTGAGCAAGGATAGACTCAGCGATGGATGAGAAGTTGCTGAAATGCCTTTGAATTTTGACGGTACACATGCTTTCAAATAGAGTCTCATCTCTGAGTTAAAGTAAACTGTCAAGACTTAAAACTTACTCATTATACCTTTCACCATGGGGCTTGCAACCGTCACCTTTGTCTTGAGCGGTTAAAAGATAGAACAGTCTAGTCAAGCGCCATGTCTCTTATTCTTGATTAGCTATAGCTCTTGGAGTTTTTTGCAGATTTTCAAATAAAACTCAGAGATTCCTTGTATGACTCTCTCAGGTCTCTCTTTTGTGGTATTTCTAGATCCTCACCAAGGCAGTAATGATGTCTGCCTTCTCTCAAAGCAAAGTATGTAGTATTTGTGGTATAAGGCAGAGTGACATTGCCTTCTCTCTCATCCTATTCTAATAAGGCTTTTGATATCTGGAGCTCATAGGTGGGAGATAAAGTATACATACTTGCAAGACATTTATTGCATAGTCAAACCATGGATCCAGAGAAACAAGCCAATAAGTCAAATCAAGATGTGCATGTGTGGCGAATAAATGGAGTATGGTGATAGTGATGATAACAATGGTGAAAGTCTAATTCTACTTTTGCTCTTTTGAGGGGATACGTACCTTTCTTGCTTTCTAAAGCTCTTGAGGAGAATGAGGTGCTCTATATTTTCTTTTTTTCTTTTTTTTTTCTCTCAGGTGGGCATCTTGTACCCCTAATTCTACTGTCGGACACTTGTCCATTTTTACCTCTCTTCTCACACTTTTTCTTTTTTTTTCATCGAGGTTCCGAGCACTTGCTCCTTTTTATTTCCTCGTATAGAGCACTCATTTCCTTAGAACAATATAGCAAGTGGTAGTAACCAAAATAGCTTGAGCATTTATTTCACAGGGGATAATAGGAATGGGAAAATATTTTTGGCTATTCTCTCCGGGATTAGGAGCAGAATAATTTTATGTGGATCTGGAGATGAGAATGAGTGGATATATGTGGATGCGTACTTCCGGAGTAGAAGCAGCATGTATGAGTGATCGTGCAAGTGAATCTTGTTTTTAACCGCATGACAAGCTCCTAAGGGTCTACACAGCTTGACTACACTCAATGCTCATAAGCAGTAAAAAGTAAAGGTATGGCTTAAAGTCTAGCAAGCATGTATGTATGGTTGTGGTAGGAACTTAAACTCTCATCATACAGGAACTCATCATGTAGCATTTTAAGATTTTCAAAGATAAAATTCTCCAAAATTCTAGCATCTCTAGGAATAGATAAACAGCAGCTCAACCTTCCCATATCATATCCGTTAACAACTTAGACTTTAGATCAAGTTCTCTTCCCACAAGTTCAGGTTTAGAGCAAGCTTTAAATGATAACAGTTATGTCTAAACTTAGAGAGAGGACTTCAAATTTGAAAGTTAGGCAAAGCAACTATTCATCATATCCATGCTAGAGTTTTATTATTATCTAGATTCAGTTTAGCATAGCTACTTTATTTATTTATTAAAACACACTAAGCAAAAGATATAGGTATATATATATAAGCACAAAATCTTTATTTGGTTTTTTCATAGTTATGTATATTTTTATTTTTATAAGGTAGAAGTATATATAAATATAAAGATAAAGATAGAAATACTTAGCAAGATAATGGAGGTGCTCTCCCCAAGCTGGATCTTGACATAATCTCTTCTGATGTAGCTAGCAGATGGCGGAGATGTATTTGAAAGTCGGCAGCACCCTGACAGCGATTAGAATGTCCTCCGTCTGCTAGTCTCCTTGAATTCTGTGAAGCTCAAATAGACAACAAAGCTTTGTGGAACTGATTAAGTGTTAGCATAAATATCTAGCCTTTATCATGTTGAGCCTCCTTGATTTTGTTTTTTTTCTTTTATAAAGCAGAAGAAAATATTTATGTATTTATTATATATATATATTTTTTATGCCACCACAGTGAATGTACTTATGGGTTTTATGCCACTCGCATACTCACATGGGGCTTTAGGGTTTTTAACATTTTTATTTTTTTTAAGATAGTATGAATATGATTAACTAAGCAAACTATTTAAGATAAAGTAAATAATTAAAAGGAATAGGATAACTACCAAGTTACCTCTTGGCAAGGCGTTCGGTGTTTTTAAGTCCTCCGAACGGGACTCTTATTCGTTCAGTCGTCCTAGGACTTGGTGGATGGCGTAGTCGGTGGTTCCGGCGGCGCCTCTTCTTCATGTGCAACTGTCTTTTCTTTCCATACTTGTCTCGGTGCTTCGGTCTCCTTAGGACAGTGTTGGTTGAGTGGTATGTCTTCAGATCTTACCACTTCTCCTTCATAATCTGCCCATCCGTCCTTAATGACCTGTTGCTTCTGATTGTGGTTACGTCGCCTTCTTCTTGTCCTGACCTGCTTGGATTCTTCAAATACATAGTTAGGGTCAGTAAAGTAAAGACGTACCTTCTCAAAGGGGAAGTGCATGTGGACTTCTCCAGTTCCAATGTAGATGATTGCTTTGACAGTACTAAGGAATGGTCTTCCAAGGATGATGGGTGGATCATATTCATCTTCTCCCATGTCAATAACCTGAAAGTCTGTATGGACAAAGTGATCGTCTATCTTAACAGGGACGTCAGTTACTATACCTTCGACCTGTCGGAATGTCTGATCTGCCATCTGGAGCTGAATATATATTGGGTTTAAGGGCATGGTTCCGAATAGAAGTTCATAGGTGACCTTGGCCATTATGTTGACGCCCGACCCAGTGTCGCAAAGTGTCTTGTAGAAGTGGAACCCATTAATGGAGCAATAAATGCTTGGCATACCTGGGTCGTCCTTCTTAGGCAAGAACGGTGACTTGAGTTGGCGATCTTGACCTTTGTGCACGGCAGTGACCATCTTAGCTGTCTCGGTCCACACTTGCTTCTTGCTCTTGTTCCTCCTGTTGGTCCTCTTCCTTGGTTCATATTGGGGTTGCTCTGGGATTTGTGCGGTCTTGTTCTTGAAGGAAAACGTTTCCTTCCTCCCCTTGATGTAGAAACTGATCTTGGCAGCACTAGCATAGATGACAGCTCCCGCGGTGTTCAAGAATGGTCTCCCTAGGATGACGGGAGCCCTCTCATCAGAACCGGTCTCTATCACTACGAAGTCTACTGGAGCATACGAGAAACCCACTCGGACACAGATGTTCTTCAATATTCCTCTCGGGAAGCTCAATGTCCTATCTGCAAGCTGCAAACACATGGTTGTTTCTAATAATGGTTGTGAAAAGAGTTTTTCATAGAGTACCCTGGGCATGATGTTGACGCTGGAGCCAAAGTCATAGAGTGCTTCTGGGAAGTCTCGCATGCTGATGGAGATCGGGATGACGGGGCGTCCTGGATCGCCTCTCTTGACCGGCAGACGGTCAGTACTTACTTCCACGATAGGGTTACTCCAGTAATCTCCTGCATCAAACATGTCTACAAGATTTGCAGATTCTAGTCCTTCCGGTTGTGATGGTATACCGGGGTTAGTAGTAGAAACAACAGCAGCTATTTGATTCAACTGAGATTCAATCATTTTATTAAAGCTAATCTGGTTCTTGATGGCAGTAGAGAAATTATCCATTCTATTATTTATATTTTCTAGTATTTTATCATTAGATGCCAATTTCTTAGACAGGTTATCCATTAGCTTTCCTTGGTTGGACACTAACTCTCTCAAAGGTGGATAATTATTATTATTATTGAAAGAATTGTTACCTTGGTAATTACCTGAGTAGTTAGGCCTCTGTTGATTCCAACCTTGATTCTGCTGAGGACGGTTGTAGTAGTAGTTGTTGTTATTGTTGATGTAGTTCACGTCCTCCAGCAACTCAGGACAGTGATTGCCCGAGTGTCCAGTACCTCCACACTCCTCACAAGTCATGTGGGAGTCGTAGACGTGCATGACTTCTTTCTTTTCTCCAGCTCGATCATCGAGCTTCTTCATGAGTAGGTCTAGCTTGGCAGACAGCATGTCTACCTCCTTGAGATGGTGCATACCTCCACCTCTCTTGCGTGTCTGAGTTCTTTGTTCATTCCAACCTTGGTTGGATGCCCTCTTCTCCACAAGAGCTGTGGCTTGAGGTATGGTGAGTGATAGGAATGCTCCTCCAGCTGCAGCATCCATGGTTTCACGGGCACTGTTAATGAGCCCATGATAAAATATCTGCATCAGTAGCCAGCTTTCCATTCCATGATGGGGACATTCTAGGATGTAGTCTTGGAAACGCTCCCATGCTTCTAGAACGGATTCATCATGTTGTTGTTGAAAACTTGTAATCTTTCCACGGAGAGCATTGGTCTTGCCCATGGGAAAGAATTTGGCCAGAAAGTTCGTGGAGCAGAGTGCCCACGTAATGTTCTTCTCCTTTGTAGCGTAGAACCACTGCTTTGCTCTCCCCAACAGTGAGAATGGGAAAAGGCGAAGTAGTATGGCGTCTCTGGGGACTTCAGCCATGGTGAAAGTGCTGCAGATCTCCAGGAAGTGTTGAAGATGAGCACTAGCGTCTTCATGTGGCTTCCCACAGAACTGGTTAGCTTGCACCATGTTGATGAGCCCAGGCTTGAGCTCGAAGTTGCGGTCGATCTCCCCAGCAGGTCCAGTGCGGATGTTGTCCGTAGTGGGAGCTGAGAACTCGCGGATCGACTTGTTCGCCATGGCTTCGAATTCAGTCGACAAATTCCGGATGAAACTTTGGCGGTCTTCGGATTTGGATGAAGCTTTGTGCTGAAGTGTTGACGATGTCTTCTTGAGCTTGGCTCTTGTTCTTCTGAATAAGGCTTCGGGATCGTCAACAAAGTTGTCTGGAAGATGTCTTCTATTCATGCATCACCCTGCAATAAATAATCAAAATGGAAAATACAGGGGTAAAACTGTATAAGAGAATTGATAAGCTCGATCAGATTAGTGATGCAAATGATGACTCAAAGTTCCGTATTCATTCCTACTTAGTAATCAACCTTCCCCGGCAACGGCGCCAAAAATGCTTGTTGGGCATTCTTAACGTCACTACCAAAAGTAGACTTAGTTTTCTAATTCTGATAACGGCGCCAAAAATGCCAAACCTATCCCTCATGCCACTTAAGCCAAGTTGTCATCCCCAGCATGACACGAGAGACGCGGTATTGAAATATGCAATTGCTCATCAAGATAAATAATAAAAGGGATCTGCAAGCGCACAGATTAATACCGATGTAGCATTTTAACCGGGAAGTATTCCAGGTATCGTTATTTATATTTTTACCACTGGGAAGGGATTTCTAAGTATCATGGTTGATAATGGAATGAGAATATGGAACTGAGTACACATCATTGCATGTATAACCGAGAGTATTTATCAATCTCTTTATACAGGTATAAATGTCACATTAAGTAAAGGTAAAGTGATAATGGTGACAAAGATAATTAACCTGATCAGCTAGCCACATATAATAATGATAAGCACCTCAACAGATATTCTAGCAAGTCATTAGCATGGAATTAGGATGAACTACAAAGATATTCCCTAAGTTATTATTAACTATAAAGTCTAGCATATCATAGTTAGTGCAATTATACTTGGCAATCATGGTGAGAAAAGACTATATCCATGCATAGTGAATATTAGCAAGGAAGATGAAGAACATAGCAATCACTCCCCTGTAATAGTGTTGCTCTGCCTGCCCTATACACGAGAGGGGGACTATATAAGAATCAACGAAGCTGTCACTATCGCGAACTACCCCACAATCCGGCATATAGGGTGCAATCGCAGATAAATACGGTATAGACACCACGTCTACACAATAATTATCATTCACCCACTGTACACATGGATAAACGCTATACGATCCTAGGCATGTATATAATTCCAATCTAACTAAGCCAAGCATATAACTATGATAAACTAAGAACAATATAATTGCAAATATAATCAAGTAGAGCAAAGTCATAACCAATATATTGAAATAGAACAAAGTCATATTCATAGTATTGAAGAACAATGATGAACAATTGAAGAACAATAGAGGAATTACCAAGAATCCTCTTGACAGATCCGGGAACCAATCGAAGATTGACTCCTTCTAGTTCTAATCCTATGTAGCTATGCTAACTAGAGATCTAGTTGATGTGGTGGCTCTAGGGCTTGATCAGAGGCTTTCCTCCTGAATTAGGGTTTGAAGTATGAGACGAGGGCCTCTCCTCCAGGGGCAGGGGCCTTGCTTATATAGCCCTTTTGGATGAATCTGGGCCGTTGAATCAAACCGACATTGAACGGACGGTTTTCCTTGATCCTCTAGGTCGTGGAGCATAATCCTCGAGGCGGAGCCTGATTGGTCTACAGGAGGGGGCGGGCGCCCTGGGGACTAGGGCGGGCGCCCTGTCTCCGGCTCCGTTACGCCTCCCGTTCGTTCTCGTGGCTTCTGGACTCTTCTAGATGTAAGATAATTACGTATTCGGTTAATATCCCGTCATTAATCCGACATGTGGGCCTTTCTTCCGTATTTCCTGATAACCCCCTGCAGAAATAGATAAACAGCAAAACTCGTGGAATTCTGTCAGATAAAATCCTAAGTCTAGGTGTTGGTTTCATTTGGATCCTTTTCTCTATTTATTTGATAGTTATAATTGATACTTAAGGACCGTCAACAGTCGGTTCGTCGTGGGAAAGCCAGTTCGTGCACAGAATGCCGACACCTGGTTCATAGTGCGTTCTAGCGGAGCTTACGCAAAATTTTTCGAGGCATTCAACTACACAAGAACATGGAGTTGGTATTTAAGCATTTTTATTGCAATTCGGATGCCAAATTGGCATCGTCCAAAACCTTTCTAGACTCAAAAAAGGATTGAGTTCCATTAACATTAGCAACCATGATCACTCTTGTCGTAATCTCTTCTCTACAACTAAAAAGAAGCAAATGTTATCGTCTGATCGCTCCGCCCCCGCCCCGCTCCCTTTATCGCGTCTCCGCGGCGGAACCACCGTTGCGCACGATGCCCAGCCCGGAGCCCGTGGCCTTCTATCACCCTCCTCCCCTTCTGCCCAGCCCCCGTGCAACCGCTACTCAGATCTCACCCCGCAGCCTTCGGCGTCCCGGCTCGCTGCCTCGCAACGCCTTGCTGACTCCGCCTCCCCTTCGATCCTCTTCCTCTCCCCCGGATGTTGCGTGCTCGGATGCCGGCTCCCGCCCGCCGCCAACGCTCTACCTCCTCTTCCTCTCCCCCGGCCACAGTGCTAGCGGATGTCGCGCCCGGCCGCTACCCATCGATGCCCCAAAAAAACCTGCCTAGGCGCCTCGCCGCATCTGCCTCCTCTTTGCCTTACTCTTTCGACAAAGTCGATGGTGGTAGCGGCGACCTCGCTGCCGTCCTTTTTTCCTCGGTGCCTCCGTCGATCCTATCCTCCCCACAGATGGGCATGGTAGCTGCTTGGCTCACCTCGCAGTACCACGTCGTTGCCTTCCTCCCTCCCCTCCAGCGACTGCCACCTGTTTCGATCTCAGAGCGTGGCCAAGGCTGCAGCAGACTTGGTAAGATAATCCTCTTGGCCTTTCTCAGGTTCATCCTTCCCCTCCTAATTTATTTCATGATTTGTTTTTTCATTCAGTTTCTTACATGCTTTTATTTATCAGCGTACCTTTTCAAACAGAGATGGCAATATTTGATTCATCGAATGCGCTGCGTTGCTGTTCCAGCAAGGACAAAAGGGAGTTCAGATTTTTTCCCCATGTCTCATCCCGTGCACAGATTTTCTGACCCTAAAATGGCATGGTGGTTGTGCCCATGTGCTCTCCTTCCATTCTTTCTTTTTTCCTTCAGATTAATTAGCTTCTTGGTGCTTTCCACCTGGTATCGTCCAAAGCTGGAATGATGTTTCTTTTTCTTTGTTTCAGCGCAAAATAGGATGGCAACAACTGTTCTTCCTGGATAGACCACACTACCTATTAAGATCCCATGGTATGGTAGTGCTTAAATTAATGTCTGTTAAAAAAAAGAATTTGGATACACAGAACCTGCTAGATTGTTTCAGTATAAGACACAATTTGATGCCTTTCTCTTTACATAGGTTGCCGTACCTAGATCACAGCAAGGTGGTACGAACTCCTTGAGAACCGTGGTACGAACTCCTTGAGAATCAACATGACACAGAGCCTGTTTAGTTGGGTTACAAACCCAAAAAGTGAACCCAAAAAGTGCTACAGTACCTGTCACATCAAATCTTGCGGCACATGCATGGAGTACTAAATGTAGACAAAAGAAAAAACTAATTACACAGTTTAGTTGTAAATCACGAGACAAATCTTTTGAGCCTAATTAGTCCATGATTGAACACAAATTGCCAAATAAAAACGAAAAGTGCTACAGTAACCGAACCCAAACTTTTTCACCAACTAAACAACCCCACAGTGTGCCCTTGGTTCGTTTTGTGCTGGGCGGATGGCATCGACATAACTGATTTTGGAACTGATGTGGCCTATGAATCTATTACCATTCTCCTTTTCTTTGTTAGGACCACTCCCATAGGTAATACTACTTAGTTATAACAAGTATAAGGTTAAAATATGAAATTTTTGTTGGTTACCATCTATGCAGTTACATTATGCAGTTTACCATTTTCGTGCAATCGTTGTTCTTCTCGGCATTATTGTTCATTTACATCTATAGGCAAAACTGATGCAGCTACATATACATTCATTTCCAAAATTAAGGAAAAAAATTAGATTCAAGCACATTCTTTGTTGTTTTTATTTAGCCAAAACAGATACAGCAGTTAGTGACACTATTAGTCATAGAACCTGCAGCACAACAGCGGGCTGTGGTTCTTTCTAATTACACCAATACAATCTGTAGGTACCAGACTTTGTTCTTGCCACTAATCTAATTCCGGCACTGCCAGTAGAGCCTCAGGTTAAATAGTAGTTGCTCCAGTGAAACTCTCATCAGTGTCGATGGTGCTCTCTAGATCATGGGTTCAGTCAAACTCTCATCAGTGTCGATGGTGCTCTATGGATCACGGGAAAGCATCCACATTACATATCAGGTCAAAGGTACTATAGTTGTCCCATAAATTTGCTAAACAAGATTAGTCATCTTTTTTTTTCTACAAGTCACAATTCTTGTGCCTGTAGTTACATATGTAGTTTTATTCCTACCTGCCTAGCCCCACAGATATTACTTATGTAATTTATGTTTACCAGCCCAACCCGACAGATGCAACATCCAACTCTACCGATAGCTCAACAAGGTGATCTTCAACGCAACACATAGGAGATGGTCATGTTTAGCCTGCAGCTGCACCAATCATCCTTAGACCTGTAATGATAATACTTCACATCTATTCTATTGATCTATTGGCATCGCAGAGGTCAGTTGCATGTATTTACTAAACGCCTATTACTTGATAGCACAAATCGATCTTCTATAAACACTACCAGCCACCAACATAGATGCTTCATGTATGTCAGTTGATGTTATTCTCTTATTGAGCTTCAATAATTAAACTTGAGGCTGAGCTAACTTACTAGGTTAAGACGTCATCATCCTGATTATAAGAGATGGGGTTTAGGTACTGTTTAGATACTGTTTCAATTCTCATCTTCACTAGGAAATCGCTCATTCTTTTTCTGTGATTCAACTAGCTAGAGTCATGCTTTGGGATAAACTAATGATGCCTCTCAAACTACGATGGTAACAAGGAGTTAGGACACCAATTTAGAGATATATTTGCGTTGATATTCCATGATACCTATCAGCTGGGACCATAAGGACAGGTGCTTTCAGACCCAGAGACATGGGTTCATCAACTATGGTTAGGTATGCTATTTTTTGTGGGATCGAGCAATGGAACTGTTCCGGTATCTATTGCCTATTACTTTCTTATTATAGTCTTGGTATGTGTGTCATGTTAATTGGTAGTGTTTTGCCTTCTATGGACTATGGTCCATATTGGCATTCCTATTTTGTGTATATATCTTTATTGATTGGTTTTCTCATAGATCTTATAATGCTTTGATAATTGTTGGTCGGCCTGTGTTCATGTTTTTGCTTTCCTCTTGGTTGACTCATTTTTCTGTTCTGAACTACATTTTTTTCTTCCATGGCCGAAGACCTTCAATGAGATAATCTCAAACTCCGGAACCCACCTGAGTACTTGCTTAGTTTCATGAATTCCTTTTGTTTATACTCAAATGTAGTTTGATATCATTTCCTAAAGTTGAAGTATGCATGTGGTGCATGCTTCAAATCAGAACAAAATGTTTTGTTACCATGACGGTAATGATTCATCCTTTGTGCTAGACAATTTTTGTGATCTGAGTTTTTCATTCATACTGCTCTTGCTAATTTTGGGATATTGGAATCATCTTTTCATCTTTGTAGGAAAAAAATAATCCTTGCTCCTATGGGTGCTTGCAGGTTGCACGGAGGTGGTAATCATGCAGATGGACTTCAAGGCAGGTTGCAGACTCTAAACTATAACCAGAATATGGTTTCGATTTTTTTATGTATCTATCAAACATCTATGTTTTTGAGAAGTACATACATGACACTAAACAATCGAATCTGTTATTCACAAAGCAAGCGCTGTATTTCAACCTAAGTTCCATACTTTCAATTCAATCCAAATATATTGTGATCACACATTGTTGAAGCGGTTGATATTATCACGTCTTTGTGTTAAGGAGCTTCATTGGACAGGTGCTGGGATTAACCTAAGTTCCATACTTTCAATTCAGTCCAAATATATTGTGATCACACATTGTTGAAGCGGTTGATATTATCACGTCTTTGTGTTAAGGAGCTTCATTGGGCAGGTGCTGGGATTTTGAGTTCTATCTATCACAAATGGGGCTAATGAATCGGCTTCCACTGTCCGAGAGACAATTATTCAGATTCATAGTAAAAGGTACAAAGGGGTAGCACTTCTGCTGATTCAATGAAGCTCTGGGGCTATTGAGCTACCATATGATGTTGAAGGAGATTCACAAGAAGTAAACAACGCAGCAAAGAGAAGGGACGATCAGGCCAATGACGAACTCAATGAGGTACACCAAAGCTCAGAATCAGAAAAAGATAAGCAACATGTACCAGATAACACAACTACAACCAGAATGTACAGAAGTATGAAATTATCAGCGTACCTTTCGAAATGTTGCTGTCATATAAAACAATGTGATGAGAAAAGTAAGGAATATGCATTGGTTCAAAATATAATCAACTCGAGCTATATGAAGGCACCATGAATTAGTAGATTTCTGGGACCTGCAAAGTTAACCTTTTTTATTCATCCTGTGGAATTAATGTTTTTCCTCAAGCATACTAATGAATTTTCTTTCCATTCAGTCAAATGATATGTTTTTAGTATAGTTTTTATTTTATTTAAATTTTATGTCATGAGATTCTATGTATACCCGTAGCAACGCACGGGCACTAAACTAGTTTTCAAAAGGTCTAAACTTACTTAGCTTCCACCAACAAGCTTACCATCAACTAGTCCATAATCCATACTCACTTACGGGATTAAAGTATACGAGCACTGGTTACTTGCTTTTCACAGACTAATTCTCCGAAAATGTTACTTTTTAACATTACGCTATATTACACTTGAGTTTTTAGAAATGGTTTTTCCAAGCCAGACAATTAAAACAACTTATCCTACTTTTCTGGTTAAAGTTTTATTAACATGTTTTCCTCTAAAACCAATTAACCGACATTATCCGTTTATCATTTACGTGAGGTAAAAGATTTTAAACCCGAGAACTTGTTTACTTATTTTCTTTTGATCTTAGTCGGGGTGTTAAGCGAGCTCGTAACACCAGGGGTGTTACATTGGCATTGGCAACAATTTGACGAAAATAACAGCAGTGGTGTCAAATTGATATTTATAGAAGCGCCATTGTTCGCCACAAAGTGAAATGGAAATTATAATTTGGCAACAGAAAAATTATTTATGAAACCTACAACGAACAATGTGCCTAATGTTGAGACAGTAACATAAGCCACATGTTACTGCTTTGTACCTAATGTTGAGACAGTAACATAAGCCACATCCAAGATGGAAAGTCCAACCTTGTGGCACAACCACAGTGCAAGCGAAGGCACTGACTTATCTTTACCTTTCGAATCCCGAGTTCAAGCCGGGCATCCGATTGTGCCACGTAACCCGCTAACGCGCTAACCGTTCGATCAGCCATCCGTGCAAGATGGACCGTCCGATGTGGGTTCGTCTAGCCTGTCGCCCATCAACCCGCAAGCCTGGACACTCGCGACGATTCGCGAACCCTGGACAAGGTCCTCTTCCCCGACCTCGCAAGCCGCCGTCGGACTTTGCCTTCTGTGTCGCTCGGGGAGGAGAAGCAGCGGCCCCAGCCGACCCTCGATCTCCACTCTCCAGCACACTCCTCTCAAAGTCCAGCTAACCGTAGCGCGGCGGTGATTGGCGTCGGACCTGGCCCCTGACGACCATGGGCGGAGCCACGTGAGGGCCATAGGGGGCTGCGGCCCCACCTTGGTCAAGGGAGTTTTCTGAACAGCGAAACGTGAGCAGCTGGGGCGTACATTATTAAGTGCAATACGCTTGAGTGAATTCTTCGTATGGTGCTACCCCAGCACCTCTTGCCAAACTCAGCACACGGTGCTTCGATTCAAAAAATTGGCTTGCATTACTTTATATGCGCCTGAAGTCTTTGAACTGCTCTCTCTCTCTCTCACTATCTCTCTCTTGTTAATTCACCTTGGTCTACGTGTAGGAAGGAGAAAAGTGACTTTTTATTTGTTACTAATGCTTGATACATGATATAGACTTGATGCTAGCTTGTGCAATATGCTGGACTCAAATTTACTAAGATATATAGCCTCTTTGACGTGGACTGTGGCTAGCAATATCTTCTATTCTAAACACTGCAACTGCTATTAGGCACTATAATTTTTTTTTAGCTCCCATCACAGTTGGCTGCTGCTGCCTACAACAATTGCTATACTACGTAAAGACAAATATGTTTAGCAAGCATTTCTCTTCTTAAAGCATTGGCAGGCATTGTACTGAATGATGTAGGAGCTCATCCACGATGTCATCAAACGAGTTTTACATATGCACAAGCACTTCATCTCATTTTTCATCTTACTTGCTGGCTTCTCTTGTTCACGGAGCAAGCGCAAGCTGGAAGGTAGTAGCATCTAGCTAGGTGTCGCATGAGCTAATGGAATTGGCCCCCTCTTGATTTTAGCTCAGGCTCCGCCACTGCTGACGACGCGGCCTTGGCGATAATGTCCACGACCGGGACAGAGGCCATGGCAACGGCTACAGTTGTCCCCGGCGAAGCGCCCCCGGGCGGTATCGGCGGTCGAGATCCGCGCCAAGTTTGCGCAACACGCCGCCGCCGTTGTGCACATCAACAAATTCAGCTTCAGCTGCTGGCTGGCCTCAGTCCTCGCGATTGGCAGGGCCTCATCCTCACGCAGCCCGACGCCTTCTACTTCCACGGCCTCCAGCAGGGCTTCCTCCACTCGTGCGTCGCCGTCGCCGAGGGCCCGAGGCTTGCGGTGGTGGCCCGTAGCCCATACTCGGCTACAACAACCGCAAAGGCTGAGCTTGAGCCAAGCTTGTCTTTCTCCGTCAGTTTCGCTTGCCTTGTGGAATGGCATGGTCGTGGCCACTCTTGCATGCTGATGGTGTCAATGGCTAGGCCGCATAAAAAGTCAAGACTTGCAGATGAATTGGTGTTAATAAATAGTCCAAACAAGATAAATCACGGGACTACATCAAGGTACCACCATTGCTACATGCCTGCATATGTATTCATGAACACAATCTACTCGATTGAATGCTTCAGAGGTTCATTTTCTAAAATATGGCAATTTATAATTCAAACTTCTCTGTTCCATGTCTTATGATTAATTTGATATTCATCCGTTAAGAAACCACTTTCAATTCTATAGATTTCCACGTGACTTTTATTGCACCCGTCCCTTTCCTTGGTTATGTTGACTTTGGTGTAGTGTACATGCAAGAACTCTATTACTATGTAAGTAGACAGTGAACTGATAGGTTTCATATATATATAACTACAATCTTACCTGCGTTATGATATTCTAAGCTCTAACAAGAATAAGAAGTGGACAAATCCTCAAAAGCGCACGCTGTGCAAATTTGAAATGGGTTCTCTACTACTTTAACAGCAACTACATATTGTTCTTTCTTGATCCAGTATTCAGTTCAACTGATCTCTAAACTTAATTTCCTTTCCAAAGATTTAATTTATTTCTAAAAATTTGAAAAACTGTAATCTAACCCCCCCCCCCCCCCCTACGCACAAGTGTGACACACAACTGTTCTGTCACTTTTACATTCGTCAAATTTACTATGTTATAGCAATATAATATGGTGCAAAGGCTGATCTAATTTCTAAAAATGTTACCTTACATTTTAAATTCCTATTCATAAAAAATTATAGTAGCATAATCTTTGCTTTTAAAAAACTCTGAAATATAGAATGAGGTTAATCTAATTTGTAAATATGTTATCTTTTATAGTACCATAATCTTAGCTTTCCAAAATTTGAAATTCTGTTATTCTTTTTTGGACTACCATATCTTTATTTCCGTGCAGCCATCAGCCATGATGTCCTGATTTCATAATAATAAGATAGTGGATAAATCTGATATAGCAGGGTGAGCTGGTTTACCAAGTATCAAATTAAACTTAAGAAATAAGATTAATTTCCGACTTAGCTCTTGGTAGTTTGCTTTGCCGGGCTACTGATGCATTTTAATGATGAAAATCCTCACTAATCGTTTATCAGAAGCAACAAGAACAAGATGAACAGATCCTCTCTTCATTAGAGAGGCATCTTTCCATCACATAATTTATACAAAATTAATTTCTTTTATATATCATTGATAAATCACCTTTTTTTTAAGAAAGTACCAACAAGTCATGCTATGAAAACACATGATAGAAATTATCCCTAAAGTGCACATACACCTGCGCCTTTATGGGAAATTTTGGATCTTCCTTAAGTACTATTGCTCAGATTTGTTTCTCAAATGTTTTTTCTGCTGGAAATTCAACACCTGATCACAACATGTAGCTCTCAACTCTCTACTCATGACAATCATTTTAGGTGCCAATCTCAGCAGATGCTCCAACTCCCTTGGAGTGAGATAAGCAACATTTTTACATTTTTTTAATGATGCAATTCTGTAGTTTCAAATCTTTAACAACTCCTCTGACGTGCCAAGGCCATGTGTGCAGCTCGTGGGTGGCAGGTCCGTCCGAGGCTCCCCCTTGCAGCATGACCATCGTAGCTAGCCCTCCTTGCAAAGCTCTTGCGAGATATGCTGCTCTACATGCAATAAAGCTTTTCTAACCACACCAGGAGTTCCGCGGGTCCAGCCTTGCAATTGTATAGGTTGATGGTCCTGTAAGACAATGAAGGGAACATATTTCTGACCCTGAAATTAATTCACTTCAAGAAGAAGCGCTTCTCATGTTTTTTTTTCTTTCTATAGATTTCAGTTGGCTTATTTTTATTTTAATAAAGTTGAGCAACACTAATAAAAGAAACCTAAGGTTTGTGTTGATTATATAAAAATTTTTCTATCATACGTACATACTACATGCTCCTCGGTTTTTAGATAAAAATCTTGATAGATGAATTACACAGTATTGTCTTTGCCCTCTATAACCTTATATGTAGCTCAAATTTACTTGGTCATCTCAGAATTTTTTTTTCAATTCCAATTCCAATTCCAATAGTGGAATAACAATAATACAAAAAGTATGTTTAACCTTCCTTTGTTATGTTATGTACTTGCTTAGTTTACATTGGAATTGCACTTGGGCATTGCTACATCATTTTATAAGTTTATTAAGAAGCTGAAAGTTAAAACTCTGATATGAATGATATTTTGGACAACCGTAAATATTACAAAGAAGAACTTGCCTTCTGCATATCAATTTTAGACATTCCTTTGTATGACACAAAATTAGTGTTTTGCTCCTGAGTCTGGATACTACCTATGCTTCAATATTGATACTATCTACGATGAGCATGATAGCTTCAGATGCATAACATGGTACTGAAATCATTTCCACTAAAGAGAGATTGTATTGATACATGGCAGTGACTAGGACGTCGGTTGCTGAATTTTCCTTAACATGTGGTGTGTTCATCTCTGAACCCTCTAACATAGCTGTACTGTACGAGCATCTTTCTATTCATGTCTTGAAGCTCCAAGTCTCTCAGTTTCCTACAAAATAGTTCTCATATAGAAATATGAAACTATTATACGTTTAGATTATTGATCATTAGTTATATACCCACGCCAGGTGCATAAATGTGCAAATATGGTATACATTCCAACATCTTTAGTGATATACCTATGCCAGGTACATAAATGTGCAAATGCCAAATAGTGGTATAGATTCCAACTTCTAGATGGCGCGGCAAAGCCACGCCTTCGTTTCTAGTGTACCATGGAAAGGGACCAATGTAAGAAGAGCGGGATATGAATCATTGAGCGCCGCAACAACACAGAATGGTAGCACTGGATGTGAAAAGCAGCTCACCTGGATAAAAAACCTAAGGTACATCAGCTCGTCGATGAGTAGAGCACAATGTATCTGCCAAATTGATGGCCATGGTAGCATCGTAGGAAAACTAGCCCATGCAAAGCACGTGTGTTTTGTTTTGTTTTTTTTAGCGGATGCGTACTGGTAATGGGATTCGTTACTATTGCTTACGGGTTTGAAAGGTACTGTTCATACACTCTGTTATTGTTGGTAACGGGTTTGGACTGTTTATTAATGTGTATATACTGTTCATAACGGGTAGGTACTGTTCACGTGAACCGGTACTGTTACTGGAACAGTGTGCTACAGTGATCTGTGAGAGAGGCCGGTGGCGCCAGCTTTTTTATATACTAGCAGGGGAGCCGCGCAAAGCGGGGCAGTACTGTTTGCTTAACGGTGTTACTATTTTATAATGGGTTTTATGTTTTATTAGTGGGTTTTACTGTTTATTAACGGGTTTGTACTATTTCATAATAGGCTTTACTGTTTCTTAGCAGGTTTTTACTGTTTCTTAACGGGTTGAACTGTTCATACCGGGTTTTACTGTTTCCACGACTTTTATAGATATGGTTAGATATATGGAAGAAGTCTATTTTTGGCCATCGAACTTTTAGCGAAGTCCAAGAATGACCATCGAACTCCAAAACCATGTATCTCTGGCCATCCATCTCTTAAAACCATTCATATTTGACCATCGGACAATTTTTGGTGGGTGGTTCGCTGATGTGGACACCAGGTGGTGGCGAGGCCGCGGTGCCGCTCCTCGCATGCGCGTCGGCGAGGCCGCGGAGCTACTGCTCGCACGCGCGCCGGCGAGGCCGCCGCGGAGCTGCTCTCACGCGCACCCGCAAGGCCACTGCGAGCTGCACGCACGTGCTGGCGAGGCCGCGGCGGAGCTGCTCTCGCGCGCGTTGGCGAGGTCGTGGCGAGCTACACACGCGCCCGCATCGCCGCAGGCCACAGCGAGCTGCACACGTGCACCAGCGAGGCCGCCGCGGAGCTGCTCTCGCGCGCGCCTGCTAGGCCACGGCGGGCTGCACGCGCGCCAGCAGGGCCGCGGCAGAGCTGCTCTCGCGCGCGCCCGCAAAGCCGCGACGAGGTGCACGCGCGTGCCGGTGAGGCAACTGTAGAGCGGCTGCTTGCACGCCTCTGCCTTAGCTTCCCCACGTTGTGATGCTCCAAGCTCCGTCGGCCCATGCCAAGCCTCCACTTCTAATTGTGCGTGCTGCTCCATGCTCCGTCCTCTTGCCCACGGGATCGAAAGAGTAGCAACCATGGGGCACTGACCATGAACTGGAAGATGAAGATGACAAATGGGGCCCACCTGGTAGTGGATGGTGCTGCAGGATTCGGTTGTCAGATATGGAGAGAGAAGAGGGCTGACAACTAGGCCCCACCGCTACATGGCGTCCAGATCAGCGAAACTACCCACCAAACTGCCTTGATGGTCAAACATGAATGGTTTTAAGAGTTGGATGGCCAAAAATACATGGTTTTGGAGTTTGATGGTCATTCTTGGACTTCACAAAAAGTTTGATGGCCAAAAATAGACTTTTTCCTAGATATATTAGTTAGATTCACCAGAAAGTTTGCATGACGCACGCAGAAACAACGGTGAGTTCAACTGCTTCGTAGTTGGGCAACCCAAAATGTGGAACCTGTACCACAAAGTTCCATCTTGAATTCAACATGAATGGAAGCAGTAAAAAGACCAGTAGCGTGGGCTATGCTTCTGAAATGCAGATCATAGACTGCATTTCAAAATAGTTCAAGGGGCATAAAAACGGTAGCATAAATGGTGTAATATTATACTGTTTCAGAGGATTATCATTCATCTGTTGTGAAGCCTCATCGTCACTGACAGTCCTCCTTCAGGATAAATGACTGAGCTGTGGGAAACAAAATAAATGGCCCTGTTCGGCAGGCTGTTTTTTTTGGCTTATAAGCCGGCTGTGGCTGATTTGCTGTGAGAGAAAAACACTGTTCCACGGCTGATAAGCCGTGCTGATAAGCTCAGCCAAACAGGGGGAATATGTAGTCAAATATGAGGTTGCCTAAAAACTGGTCACCTACATTTGTACCAGTAAATTGGCTTTTATGTACAGAAGTATGAGCATTGGCATGTTGACCTTTGCCGCTGTGTTGGCAGGAGTAGGACCATACAACCTACATGAGAGGAAACAAATACTTGAAAAAATTACTGAGTTTGTGTTTCTAAAACCTGTAACAGAAGAGAACTAAATATAGTTATTAGTGAAACTATAGATGATAGCATTTTTCATTGTGTAAAGAAATTGTTGCTCCTAAGGTCTGTATGTAGCCTACAAAGGCAAAACTTGAAAGGGTCATGTGCACTGTCTTCAGGAAGAGAATGGAAAGAACACAATCTGGTCGATCATTTACACATGTGTGCATACGAAGCAACCTGTAGTCATGGACAGAGTAGTAGCTTTTATCTGAAAGTGTAGCAGTGCACCATTATCTGAAAGGGCAAGACTTTTGTCTTGTTTTGGCCATCGAGCCCGAATATAAATTGATAGAATAAGTAAACAGGTACTGGGTAAATATTTTAAGGAGCAATACGATTTTATTACTCCACGGAATTTGATAATTTACCTTGAAAGTAAGAACTTATAATAGCAGGTGACGGTGATATGACTGGAGCAGCTGCAGAATCATAGCAATGCAGCATAAAACAATATGATTCTGCAGGAAAATATAAAAACTAAATTAGCAAGGAAAGAAGGGGCAAGCAGCAATAACTTTTAAGGACATGCATCAGTATAGGAATAGCAATAACTTTTGAGGACATGGATTTGTTAGCCCTGTTCGGCAGACTGTTTTTTTGGCTTATAAGCCGGCTGTGGCTGATTTGCTGTGAGAGAAAAACACTGTTCCACGGCTGATAAGCCGTGCTGATAAGCTCAGCCGAACAGGGGGTTGTATTGGAATGACATTTGCTAAACATTCCAAAATGTTCCCAGGGTACTGCAGCACCACAAAACTTGGGATGGAGCAGCACGTTGGAAAAGATGGTCTGAAGGTTGTACAACCAAAGTAATGTTTTTTATAGTCCCAAAATGTGTTTGAATGGAAAGGTGAGTTGCTTACCTTTTGGAATACGTACATGATGGTGGGGCTGGACATATGTAGAATGACTCCTGCAATGATATTACAACAAAAATTTGTACTTGCTGTGTATAGACAGTATATCTCCAAAATGGGGAATCGAGCGTAGCTCGGGTGGTGAGCACTCCCGGGAGGAGGCCACCGGTCACGGTTCGAACTCGTTTGACGCGTGATTTCCCATCGGGAACAGTAGTTCCCTAAATGAATTTCGTTGCCTCACGTGGATGCTTCACAATGGTCAGGATGACGTGCCTGTCATGTGCGAAGTCTGGAAGACTTCGGATACCTTTTAGACACGTGCAAAACTCTTCGTATAGGTGTAGGTCTAGCTTGCGTACTAGGGTGTGTGTGAGTTTGTGTGCGTGTGTGGTGGTGTGAATCAGTACGTAAGTTCGGATACTATAGCTTGTACCTGAAGAGTTGAGGCATAAAAAAAAAGTATATCTCTAAAATGGAAGATCTCAATGAAGAGAAGTGACAGTTACTAAGCTCATTTATAAACTTAGGGAGGGTGGCTATTATATGAATGCAGTGAATTACAAAGAAATTAGGAAGGAGTGTGAAGCATAATTTGGGGAGCAACATGTAGAAAATCTATCTACATGAAGGCGTCGCCGTCGACCGTGCTCCACAGGGCAGGCCGGACGGTGGCGGATGAGGCAGCCGGTGGCGGTGAAGCACCCGAGCGAGGCCAGAGCAAGTCATCTCCGACAGGCAGGTTCACCGGGCTGCGGTGGTGGGGAGCTGATGAGGCTTGAGGGTGGCTGGCGCAGCCGGGGAGAGGTAACCAGGGTGAGAGCAAAGAGGGCTGGGAGCAACGGTGACGGAATGGGACAAGCGGGTACGATGTGATACCGATCAGGGAGGTGTGTCTGTCTGTCTTGTCATCAGTCAGCAGTCCTAGGTATATATAGGAAAAACCATCATATCTTGGTGTGGGCGGATGGCTGGGCACACGCACACCGGCGGTAGTTGTCGTCGACAAGAGGATCGGAGAGCGAGGCGAGATGTGATGGGCTTGTAAGCTGACGGAAGGAGTGAAGACGATGGAGGTGCTGGGCAATATGGGTCTTATACACAGGAAAAGCATGCTGGGCCTTTTGTAACCATGAAAGCCCAGATATATCACACAGTGCCTGAAACGCGCACCTGCCCTACTGTTATCTGGACATAGTGATCCTGCTGTAGTTCAATTTGGGGCTTAATTGTGGATTCAAAGCGCAAGAAACGATTACGCATATAATTGTGTTAAGAAAGAATAAAGGCTATGCAAGGGAAGAATCATGCTTTCCTCAGGTTTTGGATGCAATTGGCTGTTTGCGTATTAGTCTTTGTCTATATTAGATCGCGACCTTATGCGGTAAGGCAAGCCTACGTAAACACATGCAATGTCTTGATGTTCAAGCCATGCGTGTTTGGTAAAAGCATGCTTGGTTTGGTTGCTTATATTATATATTGTGTTGTATGTAGTCACCTCAATATTCTAGTAGAACGTTGTCGCACCCAAAAATTCTATTTTGGGTTGTGAATAGTTTTCACTAAATAAAATTAATGATTTTGTCATTTTTCTAAAATTTGTAAGATTTAATTAGGGTTTTAGAAATTTAAACAGTGCAAAATGTGATTTTCTAAAAGGAAATTACAATTAATTTGATATATTTGTTGCATTCATGTTGCGTGAATTAATTTAATTGTGTGAAAAATGAATCCAAAATTAAAACTCGTTTAAGCCTCGATAGGTTTCTATTCTATTTCTAAAATAAAGTATTAAAACTATATTTAAAAATATGTTCAAAGATTTATTTCTAAATCTCAGTGTCAATTTTAAAAACTTAAAAAGAGTTTCAAAATGTGTTTGGTTTAAAAAAGATTGAATTTGTTTTCCTAAAGTGATTTTACAAATTTTGAAAAGCTGAAAACCTCTGCTCACTCGGCTGGGCCGATTCTGGCCGGCCCTTCTCCTCCCATCCGCGCCCTCACTGCCTCTCTACCTGTGCTGCGGCCCATCATCGCGCCTGAAGCCGGTCACGCACCGTGCCCCACTCTTTCTCTCGCTGCCAAGCAGGCCCGCTCCCTTCACTCTCTGCCAAGCGAGGCCCGTCCGTCAGCCGCACTACCCACGCCTGCTCCCTCCCTCTCTCTCGCTGGCTGCTGGGGCCCGCATGTCAGCCACTGGGGCCTTCTTCCCCAGCGAGCCGCACGAACCGGACGCCGCCGCCGTCCTCAAGCGCGCGCCCCGAGGTCAGCTGCACCCCGCGCGGCCGAGCAACCAGCGCGAACCTAGCCGCATCCACCCAGTCCTCGCTCCACGCCTCTCGAGCTCACCAAGACCCGATCGGGCGCCATTGACGGCGCATGCAGCCGAGCTCCCCACCACCCGTTTCCTCCCCCTCTCCGCCCTTTAAAAGGGAGTCCTCGGCTCCGCAGCAGCACGCCGCCGCCGACTGTCTTCTCTCTGTGCCTCCTCCCTCTCTCCAGAGCCACACTCGCGGCCGCTGCCGCCATGGCCAGAAGCTCTGCTGCCGCTCCGATCTCCATTATCCGAGCATCTCCGCCGCCTCCGTTGAGCCCTACGGCATCGCAAGAACACGGGGAACCCGCCCCTAAACCTCTCCTCTTCGATCCGCAGCCCCAACCTCGTCTTCGACCTCGCCGGAGCTTCACTGCCGCCTCCATCCGCCCCTCGCCGTCGTTCATCACCTCCAAGCCCCCTGGGTCAGCGAGGTCATCTCCAATCGGCTCGTCTTCATCTCCTCGAACTCCTCCGCCGTTCGTTGGAGTTCACCAGCCACCGGAGCACTGTTCCGGCAGACTTCCGACCACCGCCACGGCTCCGCTCCTTTCCAGCGGAAACGAAGGGTGGGAGCAGCTGTCCGCCGTCCTTTGGGCAACGAGCGCTCCGGATTCTTTGTTGACCGTCGGTCAACAAAGTCAAAGGAGGCGGCCCAGTCACTTCTCCACCCATTCACCTCGCGCCACCTCAGTAGGTCAATGCTCCAGTCAGCTGCTTTATGCGATCTAGCCCCTGGTCTTCGTTGTCTGTGTCTCGTAAATCTTACCAGCTAAGCCCTTGTTGTCTACTCCATAAATATGTTTTAAAAATGAGTACACATAAACATGTTTCGGCCCTAACAGAGAATAAAAATGAATTTAATTGTTTTAAAAATGTGTTCATTTGTTATGTTTAATTCCATAAATAAATAATGATGTCATTAATGTGTTTTATTTAATGAAATAATAAAATACAATTTTTTGCTAAATGATCCTTAAAATAATTTTGAGGACCAAAAATTTTATATTTTTGTCCCTACTTTTAAAAAGTATTTACAAATTAGTATTTTTGTCCCTACTTTTAAAAAGTATTTACAAATTAGTCATTATGTTTATAAAAAGGGGCTTAAGTGTTTCTATCCTTGTTTTGAAGCAGATCTGCTTCTATGGTGACTGAATGGAGTTCCACTCTATCAGATTAACTTCTCACCTCGAATCCATCTCCACGTGCTACTGCGGCCTGCACAGCGGCTCAATCTGCTAGCCTCCTTTGACCCGGGTGACAAATGGACGGACTGGGGACGGATGGCACAAATCGACAGTGAGGTAGCATTTGGATAGCGGCTACTCCAATGGTGCGGCACATCCGAGGTGAGCAGCTGCTGCTCCGGCGGCGCGGCGCATCTGAGGGCGAGCAGTTGCTCCTTTGGCTCTTGCGGGCTGGCGCGTGAAATAGAAGGCCCGCGGAACCCGCGCGGCGTCCGAGCTGCCGCGGGCACGAGCCGTAGTGGGGGGGGGGGGGGGGGGAGGGCGATGTGGAGGGGGAGTACGGCCGCCCGGTGGTGCCTCTGAACCCTAACGCGCGCTCGGAAACCTCCTGACGCGATTTCCTCCTAACGCCTACGGTTCGAGCAACATAGGAGAAAAAACTTCCGAGGGGCATTGTTGTCTTTTCATCTAGCTGCCTTTTCTTTTTAATTTTTTTGGCCATTTAATCCAACCGGTCGTAATGGAGTTACAGAGTAGGGGTAGATGGCTGCTTCATTTAAAAATAACGAGGGCAAAACAATAAAGTGAAAAAAGGGGGTAAAATCACCATTGAGATTTGAAGTAGGGGGTAGAAACACAAAATTCTCTTATAAAAATGCCCTAAAACTTCAAAAGCTCATAACTTTTTAACTGTAGCTTCGTTTTTAGTGGTTTTGCACTCATGTGATTTTAGAAACAAGCCCTAAACGTTAGCAACTGTAAGTAGTATGTTTTGTTATGATTAATGTACTGCTTTTAGGTTCCTTTGTGTCGGTACCAATAGTATAGGGGTACCCACATTCATCAATAATAAAAACAAAAGCGACTAAATCACGGCAGAGCACAGCCCACTTCAAAACGCACGACAAGTCCGCCTCGTACGAGACCGCCTCGACGGGATGCCTCGACCGCATCCCATCTCCGACTCGTACGAGGCCCCCTCGACGAGAGACCTCGACCGTGTCCCGCACGACAAGGCACCTCGACCGCACTCCGACTCGCGTGAGCCCGGGTCGAGGCGCTCGACCCCCTCTTTCTCTACCTACTCCGGGACAAAAGTCATAGCATTTAATGCATTTACCTACTACCACCTGCCGGCATGGCCATGACCAGGATCGACGTGGGAACAATACCGTGTCAGTCCTCACTGTTTCATCGTCCATCCCGTGATGGGAGGTGAAAAACGTCACTGTACCCACCTTACCTCGCACTATACATCACTAGTTACCCTCGAGGGAAGATACGACAAAGTCCGTACGCCACGATTCCAGGGATTCGGACTTATCCGATCGGCCTCGACCTGGCCTCGACCCGGCCTCGACGCCTAACACAGCACAACAGGGACGGAAGGACGGCATGGCACGGCGCTCCGGGTCACTTCGGCGTCTCGTCATCTGTAACACCATGGCGCCCGGGGATGGCCTCCCATTTCTAGGGCACGTCGCTACAGCCACCTCGACAGTGATCGACAAAACGTCATCTCAAGGCGTTCGTTGCCCTGGCCTCCTCTCATCCTATAAAAGGGTAGGCCAGGGCTCTGGAGAAGACAACGAAGAACAGGCCATATACAAGACAGCGACCAACATCTCAAGCAATCATCTTGTACCTTCTTTTTCTCCTCTTTGAGACCTGGGCTCACCGCCCTCTCTCGCAAGCTTGTAACCCCTACGCAAGCACCTCGGTGCAAGGAAATACAACATCTCCTCCCCCCCGCTGGACGTAGGGCTTTCTCTTGCCCAAACCAGGTTAAATCCCCGTGTGTTCTCCTTGCATCACCATCCAGGAAAGGGACACGCAGCATTTACTCGTTGATCTAGGACCCCCTCGGGTCCGAACACCGACAGTTGGCGCGCCAGGTAGGGGAGCGCTGCGTGCCAACGTCGCTTTCCCGCCTTTTTCCTGGATGGCTGACCCCAATCGTCCTATCCCGTTGGCCACAGTGATCTGGTTCGGGAGTTTGGAGTTCATGTCACTTGGCTACGGCTACGACATGGTCCTACTCCCACCCAGGCACCCAACTGACGAGGATTACGAGCTCTCCCAGCCTGGGGGAGCGATCCGCCGGTATCGTCGTTCAAGGCAGGCGCGAGCCGCCCGACGACGACGAGCCCGGCGTAACCACCGTCTTCATCTCGCAGAGGGTGACGGGATCCCCCGGTTCGGCACCCCTCAGCCGGACGCCAACCCAGACTCCCTCATTGAAGGTCTGGGGAGGATCCGCTTAGCCGAGGGTGACATGCCGATGGAGAATCCTGCCGCTCCTCCGTCCGGTGAGACACCGCTACCCGGAGCACCCGTTCCAGCGTGGACAGCCACATCTCCTTCACCGTTCCCGTTTGGGCTAGATTCGGCTGCCCAGGTTTACGCTTCTTCCGTGAGCACTCGCATGAGTGCTTATGAGGAACTCCCCGGGCACCATCTACGCTCCACTCTGGACCTCGTCGCGTCCACGCCGGCTTCTGATTATCTGGACTCTACGGAGGCACCAGAAACAGAACCCCGTGTGACCACTTCCCCACGCTGCAACCCCAGTGGCGATCCACAATGGCCACGCATTCCCCCGTCGTACTATTATTTCAGCGCCCCTGACTCTGACTCGGCTGATGACACCTACGATCCGACCCGTGAGTGCTTCAACGTCGATGTTGAAAGCGCGTCGGATCCGCAGGAAGAAGAGCCGGTCGGAGGAAGGCACACGCCTCCACACGTCGAGCTCCCTGCCGAACGGGACGAAGCTCAACTCCTTGCGGACCAAGGGGTGCAGCTCGAGCAAATCCGCGAGTTGCAGGGAAGGCTCGACGAGGAACGGGAAAACCTGCATCTGCTTCAACAAACCCTCGAGCGTGAGCGCGCGGAACGCGCACTTGGCGGGAGAGCTCGCGAGAGAGCTCGCGACGTCAACCGTCGCATCGACGAGGACCGGGTAACCAACCCCCCGGTCTTCGCTCGAGCCAGCCAGAACGTCGTCGCCGCCGCCATGCTCCTCCGCAATATGCCCGAGCCATCAAACCCCGATGCTCGCCGGGCTCGAGATGAGATCCGAGAACTCCTCGAGACCGCTGCCCTGCAGCAGGCCGAGAGCTCCGCCTCGAGGCGACGCGAGCCCGCCTCGGAGCGGCTCGCAGAGCCCTCCCGGCAGGAGAGGGAGGCCTCGGTTCATCCCGAACCTCCCCGACAGATTCGAATGGCTCCCGCCCCCGAGCACATGACTCATGACCAGGGGCCTCGAGACACCCGTGGCAACATCGTCGACCGCCGCACGCGCAAGCACGGTGACGGTGTGGCTCGAGGTTACCACGTGCATAGGGGCGGGCGCTACGACAGCTCGGAGGACCGCAGTCCTTCACCCGAGCCTCCGGGCCCTCGGGTCTTCAGCAAGGCAATCCGCGAAACGATACTGCCGGCGCGGTTTCGCCCTCCCACGACTCTTGCTAAGTACAACGGTGAGACCAAACCCGAACTTTGGCTCGCCGACTTCCGCTTGGCATGTCAGCTGGGCGGGGCCACCGATGACCGAGTCATCATCTGACAGCTCCTCCTGTTCCTCTCCGACACCGCTCGAGCCTGGCTCGAGGATCTTCCGCCCCAGCAGATCCACGACTGGGGTGATCTCGTGAGGGTGTTCGAGGGAAACTTCAAGGGAACTTACATGCGCCCCGGCAACTCGTGGGACCTCCGGAGTTGTAAATAGAAGCCGGGTGAATCCCTCCGGGACTACATCCGGCGCTTCTCCAGGCAACGCACCGAACTCCCCAACGTCACCGACTCTGACGTCATTATGGCTTTTCTCTCTGGTACCACTTGCAAAGAGCTGGTTCGAGAGTTGGGCCGCCACACCCCACTCACTGCCAACGGATTGATGGACATCATCACCAACTTCGTCGCCGGCGAGGAGGCGGTTGGTGCCATCTTCGGCGGTGAGCAGGACAAAGGGAAGCAGAAGGCTGACGATCCCGCGAGCTCCACCCGGGGCTCCAAGAGGAACAACCGAAAGAAGAAGAAAGGCCAGCAGGGCAAGCCCGAGGCTCCGGCCGATGAGCTTGTCGCCGCTACCGAGCACAAGAAGCCTCGAGGCCCTCCCGGTGGGGGCATTTTCGACAAAATGCTCAAAGAGCCGTGCCCCTACCACAAGGGACCCACTAACCATAACCTCGAGGATTGTCACATGCTCCGCAGGTACTTCGAGGGTGCAGGCGGCAAAAACACCGACAAGAAGGAGGACCCCAAGGGTGACGACAAGGATGAGGGATTCCCCGAGATCCACGACTGCTTCATGATCTACGGAGGACCCTCGACCCGCCTCTCGGCTCGCCAACGCAAGCGAAAGCGACGAGAGGTTTTCTCCGTACAAACGGCGGTCCCACGTTTCCTTGACTGGTCTGCGGTGGCCATCACTTTCGACCGTGATGATCATCCTGACTACGTCCCCAATCCGGGGGTCTACCCTCTTGTTGATCCCATCATCGCCAACACATGCCTCACCAAAGTACTCATGGACGGCAGAAGCAGCCTCAACATCATCTACTCCCAGACCCTCGACCTCCTGGGGGTCGAGAGAGCACGCCTCCGACCTAGCGTCGGGGGCTTCCACGGAGTTGTGCTAGGGAAGCGGGCGGAACCCCTCGGACGGGTCGATCTGCCCGTTTGTTTTGGCACACCGGCCAACTTCAGAAAGGAGACCCTCACCTTCGAGGTGGTCGGATTCCGTGGGACATACCACGCCATCCTCGGGCGCCCGTGCTACGCCAAGTTCATGGGCGTGCCAAACTACACCTACCTCAAGCTCAAGATGCCAGGATCAAACGGCGTCATCACCGTAGGGCCCTCATACGAGCACGCCTACGAATGCGACGTCGAGTGCGTCGAGCACGGCGAGGCCGTTTTGGAGTCGGTGGCTTTGGCCGCGGACCTCGACGGTCTCGCGAACGAGGTTCCCGACCCGAAGCGCCACGCCGGCAGCTTCGAGCCCGCGGAAGATGTCAAGCTCGTACCCCTCGACCCCGCTGATCCCAATGGGAAGGCGCTGAACATCAGCGCCACCCTCGATCCGAAATAGGAAGCCGTGCTCGTCGACTTTCTCCGCGCAAACATCGACATCTTTGCGTGGAGTCCCTCGGATATGCCGGGCATACCCAGGGAAGTCGCCGAGCACGCCTTGGAGATCCGGGCCGGATCCAAACCGGTGAAGCAATGCCTGCGCCGCTTCGACGAGGAGAAGCGCAGGGTCATCGGCGAGGAGATCCACAAGCTGTTGGAGGCCGGATTCATCAAGGAGGTTCATCACCCTGAGTGGCTAGCTAATCCTGTGTCAGTTAAGAAAAAGAGTGGGAAATGGAGGATGTGTGTAGACTATACTAGTTTGAATAAAGCATGTCCAAAAGTTCCCTTCCCTTTGCCACGCATTGATCAAATCGTTGATTCCACTGCAGGATGTGAAACTCTCTCGTTCTTGGATGCCTACTCCGGTTACCATCAGATCAAAATGAAGGAGTCCGACCAGCTCGTGACTTCATTCATCACCCCATTCGGCATGTATTGCTATGTTACGATGCCCTTCGGTCTCCGGAACGCAGGGGCCACGTACCAACGGTGCATGCAGCACGTCTTTGGGGAACACATCGGGTCGACGATCGAGGCTTATGTCGACGACATCATTGTCAAGACAAAACAAGCTGACGGTCTGGTCAGTGACCTCGACGTAGCGTTTAAATGCCTCCGGGCAAAAAACATCAAACTTAACCCTGAGAAATGCATCTTTGGTGTCCCTCGAGGCATGCTTTTAGGATTCATCGTATCCAAACACGGCATCGAGGCCAACCCCAAGAAAATCTCTGCCATAACAAAGATAGGCCCCATCCGAGATCTGAAGGGTGTACAGGGGGTCACTGGTTGCCTTGCAGGACTCAGCCGCTTCATTTCACGCCTCGGAGAAAAGGCGCTCCCTCTGTGCCGTCTCCTAAAGAAATCACAGCATTTTTCATGGACCCTCGAGGCTGAGGAAGCTCTCACAAAACTCAAGGCCACGCTCTCTAACTCACCTATTCTCGTCCCTCCGATCCCGGGGGAACCACTCCTACTGTACGTCGCCGCGACATCACAAGTAGTCAGTTCAGCCCTAGTGGTCGAACGGGCCGAAGAGGCGCATACCTTGCTTGTCCAGAGACCGGTCTATTTCATCAGCGAGGTGCTCTCAGAAACTAAGGTTCGATACCCACAAATTCAGAAACTGCTATACGCCGTCGTCCTGACACGGCGCAAGCTCCGACACTACTTCGAGGGCCACCCGGTTACTGTGGTTTCTTCTTTCCCCTTGGGAGAAATAGCCCGGAACCAAGAAGCCACGGGTAGGATTGCCAAATGGGCGGTTGAACTCATGGGCGAGACCCTATCCTACGCACCACGCAAGGCTATCAAGTCACAGGTGTTAGCCGATTTTTTGGCTGAATGGACCGACACCCAACTCCCTCCCGCACAACTCCAGGCCGAGCTCTGGACCATGTACTTCGATGGGTCGATGATGAAAACAGGAGCAGGCGCAGGCTTGCTCTTCATCTCGCCCCTCAGGGTTCACGTGCGCTACGTCATCCGGCTTCATTTCCCTGCGTCAAACAACGTCGCTGAGTACGAGGCACTCGTCGCGGGGCTAAGAATTGCCATCGAGCTCGGGGTCCGACACCTTGATGTTCGAGGCGACTCCCAGCTCGTGATCGACCAGGTCATGAAGAGCTCGAGTTGCCGTGACCCCAAAATGAAAGCCTACTGCCAGGAAGTACGGCGCCTCGAGGATAAGTTTCACGGCCTCGAGCTCAACCACATCTCACGCAGATATAATGAGCAACATCCGTCGACCTTAGGCCAGACAGAGGAGTCGACAGGACGTCAGTCGACCCCCCCTCCTGAGGCAGAAGCCCCCCTCGACCAGGGCTGAAGCCCTGCAGGTAGAAGGATCGACCCGCCATCTGACCTCGAGCTTGACTGGCGCGCTCCGTACCTCGACTACCTTATCCTAGGGGACCTCCCCTCGGATAAGACCGAGGCTCGACGGATCGCTCGCCGGGCCAAAACTTTTGTGATCATTGGCGACAGTAGGGAGCTGTACCGCCGCAGCCCTACTGGCGTCCTTCAGCGCTGCATCACAAACGAGGAAGGCAGAGGCCTGCTCAGCGATTTGCACTCGGGGGCTTGCGGTCATCACGCAGCACCTCGAACCCTCGTCGGAAACGCTTTTCGACAGGGATTCTACTGGCCGACCGCAGTCTCTGACGCCATCAAGCTAGTACGCTCCTGCAAGGGTTGTCAGTACTACGCGAGACAAACACATCTTCCGGCACACGCCCTGGAAACCATCCCCATCACATGGCCGTTTGCCGTTTGGGGGCTCGACCTTGTCGGACCGCTGAAAAGAACGACTGGCGGCTTCACCCACTTGCTTGTCGCAATTGACAAGTTCTCCAAGTGGATCGAGGCCCGCCCGATCACCAGACTCATTCATCGCTTTGGGGTCCCCAACTGCATCATCACGGACAACGACACCCAGTTCACTGGTAAAAAGTTTCTGGATTTCTGTGACCACCATCACATTCGCGTGCTCTGGTCGGCCGTGGCTCATCCGAAAACAAATGGCCAAGTAGAACGTGCCAATGGCATGCTCCTACAAGGCCTGAAACCCAGAATTTTTGACAAGCTGAACAAGCATGGCAAAAGATGGGCCGCCGAGCTGCCCTCGGTCCTGTGGAGCCTAAGAACAACGTCGAGCCGAGCCACGGGGTTCACTCCGTTCTTCTTAGTCTACGGTTCTGAGGCGGTCCTCCCAACCGATATTCAATACGGGTCCCCAAGATTAAAGGCTTACAACGAAAGAAACAATGACGCCGCAAGAGAGGACGCCCTTGACCAACTCGAGGAGGCCCGAGATGTGGCTTTGTTGCATTCTGCCAGGTACCAGCAGGGTCTCCGACGCTACCACGACAGACACGTCCGCAAGCGTGACCTCAACGTCGGCGATCTGGTGCTACGACGGAACCAGAACACCAAGGGACGCCACAAGCTCACGCCGCCATGGGAAGGACCGTACATCATCGCAGAAGTACTGAAGCCGGGCACCTACAAGCTATCCAACGAGAAGGGCGAAATCTTCACCAACGCTTGGAATATCGAACAACTACGTCGCTTTTTTCCGTAGAAAGCCTCGAGGCTCTGTATTTTCTTTTTTCATTAATAAAGAATACAGCAATGTTAAAACTTTTGTTTCACGATGAGGAAGGATCGACTCTGCACTACCAGAATCGACCCTCCCTCGGGGGCTACAGGGGGGAACCCCCAGTCCCCGGAAAAACTTGCGCTCTTTTTTAAAATTAAGAACCGCTTCTTAGATCAACGGCGCTGTAAGAGCACTCCAAGGATCGAAAGGAACCTCGAGCCGGGAGTATCACCTACGCCTTCGGAGCTATGGTGCCTCCACTCACTCCTCACGCCTCCTAGAGATGCAACTTCACGCTAGGGAGACCTAAACGACGGTTCCTAACTTTGAAAGAGATTACACTCCCTGCCGCTTAGATCAGGTTCTCACACGATCCGCGAGGCCGCAAGAGCACCCTAAAGCTCGAGGGCAGTCGAGCCGCGAGATCACTTACGCCTCTGAGGCTACGGTACCTCCACTCGCTCCCCTACGCCAAAGGGCGCGACTGCGTGTCAAGTAAATCGTACGAGAGCACAATCCAAGCAATAAGGGAAGATCGAATAAAACTAAATTAACCACGAACCGATTTATGTTTTGAGTTCTTAAGGCCCCTAAGGCCACCACAACCAAAAATCAAAATAACTAACTTATTACATGGGCCTCCGTGCCCAGATTTGGCTCACAGGCCTTCGTCGTCAGCAGGCGGGACCACCTCAGGTTCAAAGAGCGAGGCTAGACGGCTCCCAGGCCCCTCGGCGGCTTCGATCAGCCCTAGGCAGGCGTTCTCATTGTCCTCGTCCGTCTGCTCCGGGTCCGTGATGAAGCCGTCAGCAACGAGCTCCATGTCGAACACAAACCCCGAGAGGACGACGGCCAACGCCCTCTTCACACCGTGGTGAAGGCTATCCCGTATCTTCTCCCGGGCAAAGCTACCTAGCGCCGCCATCCGACGGATGAAGGAACTCCCTGGAGCATCTTCCCCGGTGTCGGCATCGGGCTCGACCCCCAGACCGTCGCACACCGTGGTGATCGCGCCCTCGAGCAGCTGGGTCCTCCGGGTCTCGGCTTCAAGGAGGCTTTGCAGGGAGTTCGCGGTCGAGTGGGCCTCCCGGTTCTCACTCTCCAGCTCTGGAAAACGACAAGCCAAAATTAGTACCTAACACGAGGCCTCGACGGCATAATTACAACAGTTGTACTTACCCTCGATACGGGTCTTCAAGCCCACAACCTCGTCGCGGAGCCCCCCGCACGTCTGCTCGAGCCCCAGGAGGGCGCTGTCCTTGTCACGGACGGTCGCCTTCAACGCCTCAATCTCCTGACGGGCGGTCTGGAGTGCCGCGTCCCTCTCTTGGACGGCCCCGTTCAGCACCGCGACCTCGTCCTTCAGTGCGCTGAACCGGGCCGTCACGTGCCCGATTTGGATGTTGAGGAGGTCACGTTGACGGCCAACCTGGGAGACGTCCTCCTCGAGCTCCTTGACCCGCGCCGCCAGGGGCTCGAGGTCCCTGCGAGCCTGGACAGCCTCCTCCCGGGCCTTGTCCACTTCGGTGCGCATTGTGGCTTCAGCCGCCCAAGCCTGGATCGCCTCCTCCTTCACTGTCGAGTAGGCGGTGCGCAGCTCCGCCATCTCAGCGGTCCGATCGGCGAGCCTCTTCTGGGTCTCCTCGACCAGGGCCCGTTGCCGGGATAGCGACGCCCACACGCCACTCTCACCTCGGATGAAGAGTGACTTGCGGCGGGAGCACTCCTTCAGTTCCTAATTCAAAAGAAACCAAAAAAGATAATGAAACCAAGGAAAAAAGACACTGAGAGCCACGAAAAAAGCTAACAGATTAATCGTACCTCGGTGGCATCCCGTATTCCCCGCGAGACGGCGTCGGACGCCACGCGGAGTAGCCAATCGAGATGCTGGCGGACGCCCTCGAGATACTGCCAGCGGTGCACCTCATCCCTGTCATTCAGAGTGAGGATAGGCTCGGCATCGGGGTTCGCGGCGTCCCTGAACTGAAGGGACGGGCCTCCCCACCTCGGGATCTCCTCCTCAGCTCGCGCTATCGCCAGCGCGGCGAAGTCAGGCCACGATGACGACGACGCGGCCGGGGCGTCTCCCGGCCCCGCCGAAGGGCCGGCCTCGTTGGCCTCGCCCGCAGCTCCCGCGGCCCCAGCGGACGTCGAGGCGTCAGCTTGACTCGTGGTCTCGCCCCCCTCGACCCCCATTATTTGCTTTCCTTTGTCTAGAGGGGCGTCGTCGAGGGCAACGACCACGGGCACCCGCCCTTCGACGGTGACCGGCCCCTCGGCTACCGGCACCTCTGGAGCTGGCGCCTCCACCGTCGATGCCTCCGGGGCCGGCACCTCGCCCGTTGGCGACTCGGGAACTGGCGTTCCGACCAACGGCGCCCCCGCAACCGGCACCTCGACCTTCGGCGCCACCTCTTCTGGGGCGCCGGCAGGGAGCTCGACGACCTCGCCCTCCGCCGCGCCTATCGGCCGCTCCGGCAGGTCTTGCTGTGGCTGCGGCCCCTCCGCCGGTGCCACCTCTTGCTCCGGTGCTGACGCAACCTCCTCCACGGTCGCATCGGCACCCGCCCTTTCTGCGCCACTAACGGGCGCTTTACCCGTCGTGGCCTCGACGGTGGCCTCGGCCGAGGGCAGCGCCCTAGGCTCCGCCTCGACCGGACCAGGCGCCACTGCCATCGCAGGGTCGGACCTTGCCGCGGCGGGGTCGGGGCCGGCGACCGTCGAAGCACTCGCAGCCGCCTGCTGCTGTCGAAGGCGCTCCTTCGCGGCCTCGACCTTGCGGACCCAGGCCACATCCTGCTCCGCTGAACGGTTGAGGACGACGACACTGGCCCGAAGGGACTTCACGGGGGTGGGCCCCATGAGCTCCGCCTTCCGCTTCAGCCTGCAAAGTAAAAAATAAAGTCAGCTGACGAATTCGAAAAAAGGCAGATCCCCCAAGCCCGAACACTCACCCGGAGATCGGCACCAAAGGCCTCGACCCCGCGCGGTCCGAGCCGCCCGAGGCGGCGGGCGGCGGCCTCGCGGCGGCCCCACCCGCAGACCGGGCGCTCCGTGGGGCCCTGGTCGGCGCACCACTGCGCGTTTTCTGCGCTTCTGAGGCCAGCTGGCCTCGGGTTCTCACGCCCGACGATGGCGCCGCCGCCGACGATGTCGGCGCCACCGTCCCGGCCCTCGCCCGAGCCTGCGGGGCCTGGGCGGGGGCAGGCACCCCCGTCGACCTCACTTGCTGGGTCGGGGGCAAGGCGGCCCCTCCTGCCGAGGGGCCCGCTTCCTTCTTCTCGTCCTTCTTCTTCTTCTTCTTCTCGTCCTCGTCCTCCTTGACCTCCTCGACCACAACGACCGAAGAGGATGACCCTGCGATGGGCTCCAGCAGGGGGCGGATATCGGGGAGGCTCCCCAACCCGGTCGCGGCCTCATACCACGACAGGGCATCATCGTCCTCGCCGCTGCTGTCGTCGTCCTCCCCCGAGATGGTCTCGGAAGGCGACGGCTCCAGAGGAAGCCCATCGAGGGCCTGTTGGCGCCGAAGCTTCTTCCGCGCCTCGGCCTCCTTGGCCTTGCGAGCCGTCCATTTCTTGGTCGACTCCTTTACTTGTTGCTGCTTCGAGGCGTGCAGCCGTCGTGCCTCGCGGGCGGGCTGGTCCTCCGGCACCGGCGGCCGCGTCTCCCGCAGCGCCGACAAATCCTGCACACCGGCATCAACCAGGTTAAGGGGATCCGAGAAACGAATCAAACCAAAATGAGCGTATCATCTCAAAATACTTACCACAGGCTCGAACCCTTCAGTGAGCCTCATGGGGACCCGGTCGACCTCCTCCGCCTTGAACGTCCCGACCATCCAACGGGCTCGACGAAGTCCCTCCTCGAGGGTGAGGGCCTCGTGAGACATCCGGCTCCCCTCCAGAGGCGCCTCCGGAGTCATCTGGTCGTGGCGCAGGCGACGCCGGCACAGCGGCATCACTCAGCGGCGATGAAACGCCGTTGCCACCGCCGCCGCCGTCAAGCCTCGGAGGCGAAGCTGCTGCAGCGCCGCCAGCAGCGGGTCCAGGCGCGGCTTCTCGACCTCCGGCACCCCGTATCCCCAGCGATCCTCCCGGGCGGTCAGCACACGGCCGGTGTACCGTGGCAGCTGATTGTCCTCGTGCGCGCGAGGCTCGGGGGCGTGAGGCTCCGATCGACCTCGTGCGCGCGAGGCTCGGGGGCTTGGCCGCATCTACTACTCCCTGATAGACCACGAGAAAAGACCTCGGATGAGATTTTCTCAATACTCCACCGAGGCCTCGGGGGCTACACCCGGCGGGTGCGCTCGCGCGCCCCCACCGGAGAAGTCCTGAGAGCGCTCGGACGCCCCTACTGGAAAAGCGAATGGCGCTACAACTCTAGTTCATCGGCAAAAAGCCTCTAGGAGAGTGAACATACACTCACCTAAAGGCTCGGGGGCTACTGTCGGTACCAATAGTATAGGGGTACCCACATTCATCAATAATAAAAACAAAAGCGACTAAATCACGGCAGAGCACAGCCCACTTCAAAACGCACGACAAGTCCGCCTCGTACGAGACCGCCTCGACGGGATGCCTCGACCGCATCCCATCTCCGACTCGTACGAGGCCCCCTCGACGGGAGACCTCGACCGCGTCCCGCACGACAAGGCACCTAGACCGCACTCTGACTCGCGTGAGCCCGGGTCGAGGCGCTCGACCCCCTCTTTCTCTACCTACTCCGGGACAAAAGTCATAGCATTTAATGCATTTACCTACTACCACCTGCCGGCATGGCCATGACCAGGATCGACGTGGGAACAATACCAGTGTCAGTCCTCACTGTTTCACCGTCCATCCCGTGATGGGAGGTGAAAAACGTCACTGTACCCACCTTACCTCGCACTATACATCACTAGTTACCCTCGAGGGAAGATACGACAAAGTCCGTACGCCACGATTCCAGGGATTCGGACTTATCCGATCGGCCTCGACCTGGTCTCGACCCGGCCTCGACGCCTAACACAGCACAACAGGGACGGAAGGACGGCATGGCACGGCACTCCGGGTCACTTCGGCGTCTCGTCATCTGTAACACCATGGCGCCCGAGGATGGCCTCCCATTTCTAGGGCACGTCGCTACAGCCACCTCGACAGTGATCGACAAAACATCATCTCAAGGCGTTCGTTGCCCTGGCCTCCTCTCATCCTATAAAAGGGTAGGCCAGGGCTCTGGAGAAGACAACGAAGAACAGGCCATACACAAGACAGCGACCAACATCTCAAGCAATCATCTTGTACCTTCTTTTTCTCCTCTTTGAGACCTGGGCTCACCGCCCTCTCTCGCAAGCTTGTAACCCCTACGCAAGCACCTCGGTGCAAGGAAATACAACATCTCCTCCCCCCCGCTGGACGTAGGGCTTTCTTTGCCCGAACCAGGATAAATCCCCGTGTGTTCTCCTTGCATCACCATCCAGGAAAGGGACACACAACATTTACTCGTTGGTCTAGGACCCCCTCGGGTCCGAACACCGACACTTTGTTATGCTTTTTTCTAGTGTTGTTGTCTATCGAAGAAGAAGCAGATCAGGGTTGAACCAGAAGGAAAGATTAGATTTTTGAATAGCCTTTTGGAGGCAAGTGTCCTTGACCATAGTTGTTCCTACATTTGCTTTATTTTGAGTTAGAGTAGTTAGACCATTAGCTACATGCTGAGTCTAAATTTGAATCCCATGTAAGGATATATTAGAGCTTGTTATATCACCCTTGAAACCCGGATCGGATGGGTAGTATCATGCTTCACTGGCAGTCTTGGGATAGGAAGGTTATACTTTAATCTTGATTAATGATCTATGCAACCTTGGGTTGGTAATCTTTTTAGCAACATGTTGTTAGGGAATCCGGTAGGATGGTTGGCCTTGGTGGTGGTATGTTGTTCGATTTTTGGGTAAATGTTTTCTAGTAGAAAGTTAGAAATGGTGGAATGGGTTTGTGCTTCCTGCTTGGATTCTTAGGACCAGTTCATGGACAAGTATCCCGACAAAACAGCGCAACCATGAGACTTACATGGGTATGGGCCTGGCTAATTAATTAGTTTCGTCCAAGTTATACTACATCAGGATGGTATTTGTGACTCAAGAGGGGTCCCCTAGGGTATTTGACTTATGTACGGGGGAGAAACCTTATTGGTAGGTTGAAAGGTCTTGATGGCTAGAGGGGGGGTGAATAGCCTTTTAAAAATTTCTACAAAGACAAGCTAAACAAGTTTATCAATATAACAAATAGCGAGATACGAGTTTTTCTTAGCCTACGGGGTGTTTGCAAGCCACCTATCCAATTCACAATTCTAGTATATTTGCACTCAACCGCACAAGTCAAACCGAGAAGGAAACTACAACTAGCAAGCTACACAAAAGAGCTACTCTAGCAAATCTAACTAGCTAGCAAATGTAACTAAGAAGGTAATGCGGAGTTGAGTTAAGAGAGTTTCACCGAGGGGCGAAGTATTGAGCCAACCAATATGATCAACAATGAATACCAAGACAACCGAACACCGGGATCAATCAATCACAATATGAAGGTGATCACACAAGATTTATCCCGAGGTTCACGTGCTTGCCGGCACGCTAGTCCCCGTTGTGTCCCTCTTCACCACGTGGTTCGATGGCTAATCGGTCACACACCGAGCCTCTCAAAAGGCGCCACAAGAACCTACCAAATGGCAAAAGGTTTCAAATGACACGAGCAATCCACTAATGTTGCCTTTGGCGCTTTGTCGAGGTAGGCACAAACCCCTCACAATCACCAGAGGTGGCCAAGAACAATCACCAACTCTTGCCAACGCCTCCAAGCTGCTCCAAGCCGTCTAGGTGGCGGCAACCACCAAGAGAAACAAGAATCCCGTAGCAAATCAACCACCAAGTGCCAACTAGATGCAATCTCACAATGCAAATGCACTTGGATCACTCAATCTCACTTTGAATATGCAAAGAAGCAAGAGAGATGAGTGGGAGGGGAGTTGCTTAGCTCAAAGTTGAAAGCCCAAGTTTGGTTTTGGTAATTAATGACACCAAGTTGCTAATGTCATGTGCTAAGTGTTTTGAGTTAGGCGTATGCAACACATGTGATGAAGGTGTATGTGGCAAGGAGTGGTGGCCACAAGATCACAAAGAAATGGTGCATGGACATGAAATGTCGATCATGGTGGAGATGCACATAATATGATGGACATGATGATCAAGTGGAGGAGAAGGATCTAAGAGCACAAGGCAAAGGTATAACCATAGGATTTTCCTTTTGCCGGTCTAAGATGAGTAGAGAAGTGATTGACCGGATTTAGGATACATAGCCGACTATCAAGAGGGGAAATCACGGTTAGCTCGGGAATCAAGTGCCACTATATCAATGTCTTGAGTATATGCATTAGGATCTAGTAGAGAGCTAACATAACGCCTTGAAAAATGGTTGTGAAATGCTAACACACATGCACATGGTGGTGTACACTTGGTGGTGTTAGCACATTTGCAAAGGCGGTGGAGTTTAAGCGGTAGAGAGGGGTTTGGGTTCCTCTCTCCCTCCCGCCGAGCTTGCGAGGCGGGATTCGGCGCTTTTTGGGGAAGTGAAACGCCTATTTTCCATTGCGCCGGAAGTCGGAAAAGAAACGGAGGCGAACGGTGGTCACTGTGGTGATCGGACGCTGCACCGGACGCGTCCGGTCAGTTCAACGTGGCGCGAGCACTAGGGTTTGTGACCGGACGCTGGTCTGGCCTGACCAGCGCGTCCGGTCAGTTCTCCTATGCGCAGAAGTAGAGCGCACGACCAGCGCGTCCGGTCCCTTACGGAACCGGAGCGTCCGGTCAGGCGTCCAGAGGGGCAGAGTGCAGCGGAATGCTGATCGGACGCGCGGCGCGTCCGGTCACGTGTGATCGGACGCGTCCGGTCTCGACGGGAGCTTACTGGAACGCGACCGGACGCTGGCACTGTCACGTCCGGTCAAACGCTAGAGCGCGTCCGGTCACTGCAACGGCTAGTTCTGATGCGCACTGTTCATGCTTGTCCTGTAGTGACCGGACGTGTCCGGTCACCCTGACCGGAGCGTCCGGTCAGCGCGTTTTGAACTGTGTCGTAGGGTAACAGCTAGCTGCGTACCCCTTCGTTATAAATAGACGTTGACCGGGGGTTTGAGGGTAACTCTTGCACATTTTGAGACCTAGAGACATCCTTTGAGCTAGAGAACAACCCCTCCACTCATCTCTTTGCAAAGTTGCACATCTTGAGTGAGTTTCAAGTGCATTGCTTGAGAGTTGCATTCTAGAGGCACTTGATCTTCGAGTTGCTGCGGATTTCTTGTTACTCTTCCGTATTTCCCGACACGGTAGACGGCTTGGAGCAGCGGAGGTGATTGAGCTCACAATTGGAGATTGTTGGAGCCTTCACCAAGTGTTGTAAGGGGTTCTTGATCCTTCCCCGCGGGAGTGATGACCGATGATTCATATAGAGAAGATGATGAGAAGGATGAGTTAGCCAAGAAGAAGAAGGAGAATGAGAAGAAAGATGATGAAAAGAAGAAGAGTGTGGCATTCAAAGCCACCACCTCCACGGGCAAATCCAAGATTGAATCATCAAGTGAAGAAGACTCAAGCTCTTGTGATAGTGATGACATCGATGAGAAGATGGCTCTCTTTGTCAAACAATTTGGCAAGTTCATGAAGAAGAAAGGCTTTCGTGCAAGAAGAAGGAAGAACTCATCCAAGAAGAATGAGCATACCATGAGATGCTTTAGATGCCATAGCAAGGATCATCTCATTGCAAAGTGTCCTTATGATAGTGATGATGAAGATGCTATCAAGAAGGAGAGGAAGAAGCAAAAGAAGAAGCAAGAAAGGAAGGAGAGTTCTCACAAGAAGAAGAATGATTCTCATGTTGCTACATGGGATAGTGATGATTCATCAAGTGATGATGAGAATGACAACAAGAGCAAGAAGAAGGGACATGCTAGCATTGCTATCCAAGAGAAGGTCTCCCTCTTCGACACTCCATCGTGCTTCATGGCTAATGCCGCTAAGGTATCATCCGATGATGAGAGTGATCATGATAATGCTAGTGATAGTGATAGTGATGAAGAAGAATTCACTAAAAATGAACTAATCACTATGCTAGAAGATTGCACTCAACATTTTAAAGAATCTAGAAAGGAGTGCAAGGGCTTGCTTAAGGAAAAGAAAAATCTTATGCAAGAACTTGATGAGCTTAGGGCATCTTATGAGAGTCTAAAGGTAGACCATAAGAAGCTTCAAAAGTCTCACACTAAGCTTGAAGAATCTCATTCCTCTCTAGTTGAAAAATGTGAAAACATGCCAACTAATGTTGAGAAAGCTAAAACTTGCGACATAGGCATATCATGTGATATAATTGATGAATCTTTTCATAAGCGTATTGTTGTTGCTCCCACTAACCCTTCATGTAGCTCATCTACATCATCCTCATCTAGTAGTGACGGTTTCACTTGTGATTCCACAGTTATAGTTGAGAATACATGAAGTTGCAAGAGACGGTTTCACTTGTGATTTCACAAAGAGGGATTGGGCTATAACCCCAAGAAAGGCAAGGCCACTTTTGCTCCTCACAAGACTCGTTTTGTGAAGAACAATGGTAGCTATTGCAAAAGTTGCAAGCAAGTTGGTCACATAGAGCGACAATGCATGAACAAGAAATCCAATGCTAATGTATCCTCAATTAAGTTTGATTCCTTCTATATACTTACCAAGGGTACAAATGGTGTTCATGCTAAGTTCATTGGTGCACCATGGATGGGCTCAAAGAAGAAAGCCATTTGGGTACCAAAGAGCTTGGTCACTAACCTTGGAGGACCCAAACAAGTTTGGGTACCTAAAAAGAATTGATCTTATCTTGTAGGTCAGTTACAAAGCCGGAGGAAGGCATTGGGTGCTTGATAGTGGGTGCACTCAACATATGACCGGGGATTCATGTATGTTCAAATCAATTGATACAAGTCAAACTGGTGGTTTTGATGCTATCACTTTTGGCAACAACAAAAAAGGCAAGGTCAAGGGGCTTGGTAAAATTGCTATCTCAAATGACATGAGCATATCAAATGTATTGCTAGTTGAGAGCTTGGACTTCAATCTTTTATCGGTGGCACAACTTTGTGATCTTGGCTTCAAGTGCATATTTGGTAGTGATGATGTTGAAGTCATAAGTGTTGATGGATCAAATTTGATATTCAAAGGATTTAGACATGGTAGCTTGTACTTGGTTGACTTCAATGATAGTGAGACACAATTGACATCATGCTTGCTTAGCAAATCTATTATGGGATGGTTATGGCATAGAAGGCTTGGTCATGTTAGAATGAAACAATTGAACAAACTTTTGAGGCATGACTTAGTTAGAGGCTTGAAAGATGTGACTTTTGAAAAGGATAAACCATGTAGTGCTTGTCAAGCCGGCAAACAAGTTGGAAATACACATCCTAGTAAGAGTGAAATGAGCACATCAAAGGCATTTGAGCTATTGCACATAGACTTGTTTGGGCCAACAACATACACTAGCATTGGTGGCAACAAGTATGGTTTTGTGATTGTTGATGACTACACTAGATACACTTGGGTGTTCTTTCTTTATGACAAGAGTGATGTTTATGATCTATTCAAGTCATTTGTCAAGAGAGTGCAAAATGAGTTTGAGACAACTATCAAGAAGATTAGAAGTGACAATGGTAGTGAGTTCAAGAACACAAGAATTGAGGAATTGTGTGATGATCTTGGTATTGGACATCAATTCTCTCCAACCTACACTCCTCAATCCAATGGTGTAGTTGAAAGGAAAAATAGAACTTTGATTGACATGGCTAGATCAATGCTTAGTGAATACAATGTGAGTCATTCATTTTGGAGTGAAGCCATCAACACGGCTTGCTATTGTAGCAACCGTCTCTATTGTCATGGGAAGCTTGGGAAGACACCATATGAGCTATTGAATGGAAGAAAGCCCAACATTGCATACTTTAGAGTGTTTGGTTGCAAATGCTATATTCTCAAGAAAGGCACTAGATTGAGCAAGTTTGAAAAGAAATGTGATGAAGGGTTCTTACTTGGTTATTCTACCACAAGCAAAGCATATAGAGTTTGGAATCTCACAAATGGCACCTTAGAAGAAGTTCATGATGTTGAGTTTGATGAAACCCAAGGATCTCAAAATGAAGCTCAAAACCTTGATGATGTGAGAGGAGTTCAATTGTCAAATGCAATGAAGAACATGGACATTGGTGATGTTAGGCCAAGGCAAGTTGATGATGAGGATATTCATGTGATCAACCAAAGTGTGCAAATTGATACAAATCAAGCAAGCTCTAGTGGTACTCATGATGAAGCTCAAGATCAAGGTCAAGCAAGTGGAAGTAATCAACTCCCAATACTCTAACCTACTAGCATTGCAAGAGATCATCCATTGGACCAAATCATTGGTGGAATTCAAAGTGGTGTTCAAACTAGATCAAGATTAGCATCCTTTTGCGAGCACTACTCATTTGTGTCTCTTGAAGAACCTAAGAAAATAGAAGATGCATTGAAAGATTCCGATTGGGTAAATGCCATGCATGAAGAACTAAACAACTTTGCTAGAAATCAAGTTTGAGAACTTGTTGAGAGGCCAAAGAACTACAATGTGATTGGTACTAAGTGGGTCTTTAGAAACAAGCAAGATCAAGATGGCATGGTTGTGAGGAACAAAGCAAGATTAGTAGCACAAGGATACACTCAAGTTGAGGGTCTTGAATTTGGAGAGACATATGCACCGGTTGCAAGATTAGAGGCAATTAGAATTCTTTTAGCATATGCTTGTGCACATAACATCAAGCTCTATCAAATGGATGTCAAAAGTGCATTTCTCAATGGCTACATCAATGAAGAAGTTTATGTTGAGCAACCTCCCGGTTTTGAAGATGACAAGAAGCCCAACCATGTTTACAAGCTCAAGAAGGCTTTGTATGGTTTGAAGCAAGCACCTAGAGCATGGTATGAGAGGTTGAGGGACTTTCTTCTCTCTAAAGGGTTCAAGATGGGAAAGGTTGACACCACTCTCTTCACCAAGAAAATTGGAAATGACTTGTTTGTGTTGCAAATCTATGTGGATGACATTATCTTTGGATCAACTAACCAACACTTTTGTGAAGATTTTGGAAATATGATGGCTAATGAGTTTGAGATGTCTATGATTGGAGAGCTTAGTTACTTTCTTGGACTTCAAATCAAGCAAATGAAGAATGGCACTTTTGTAAGTCAAGGCAAGTACATCAAGGACATGATCAAGAAGTTTGGATTGCAAGATGCTAAGCCAATGAGTACACCAATAGGCACAAATGATCAATTGGGTGTTGATGCTAGTGGCAACATGGTAGATCAAAAGCAATATCGGTCTATGATTGGAAGTTCACTCTATGTCACCGCTTCTAGGCCGGATGTGATGTTTAGTGTGTGCAAGTGTGCAAGATATCAAGCTTCACCTAGAGAAAGTCACTTGAAAGCAACCAGGAGAATATTAAGATATCTTAAGGGCACTCATGATGTTGGATTGTGGTTTCCAAAGGGGTCTAATTTTGAGTTGATTGGATATTCGGACTCCGACTATGGTGGATGCAAGATTGATAGAATGAGCACAAGTGGCACTTGTCAATTGCTTGGAAGGTCTCTTGTTTCATGGTCATCAAAGAAACAAAATAGTGTTGCACTATCTACCGCCGAGGCCGAATATATTAGTGCCGGTAGTTGTTGTGCACAATTGCTTTGGATGAAGGCCACTTTGAATGATTTTGGAATCAAGTTCAAGAATGTGCCATTGTTTTGCGATAATGAGGGTGCTATCAAGATGACACAAAATCCGGTTCAACATTCAAGAACGAAGCACATTGACATAAGACATCACTTCATAAGAGACCATCAACAAAAGGGTGATATTAGCATTGAAAGCATTGACACCGAAGATCAACTAGCCGATATCTTTACAAAGCCACTTGATGAGAAGAGATTTTACAAGTTGAAGAATGAATTGAACATACTTGACTTCTCCAACTTAAAATGAGTGCACCCCCACATTCTTATATGACATGCCTCTCCTTCAACATAGCAAGGTAAAGTTGTTTGGCATACCATTCATACTTTGCTAAGGACATGTTTAGAACATATAGACATATTTGCATGACAAATAGGCTCATTCATGAAAATCAAATGAGTTTAATGTATATATGGTACCACTATTGCTTCTATGTTTGATTGATCTAGTGGTAGCATATGACATGTTTGTGGGCTTGCAAACCTAGTGTTGAATCTAGAAAATGAGCTCATGATGTGTAATTCAACATGGTCAAGATAACCCTTATACTTTATGAGGTGTGAAGAAGCTTGTCCTTGGTTCAAACCGAATTACATATTCTAGGCAAGTGATCTAGATTGAACCATAATTTGGACTCCCTCATATTGATTGACTTATCTCTCACTAAAATTGGCACCTTTTTGGTGATTGTTGACAAAGGGGGAGATAAAAGTCACAAAGATAGAAAAGTCACAAAGAGATAAAAAGTTAAGTTGCAAAGGGGGAAAAAGATATACTAAGGGGGAGAGAAAGCAAAAGATATGACATTGGAAAGGGATCAATTAAAATTGAGCACACAAGTAGGGGGAGCAAGCTCATGAATTATTTGTTGCATTTGTATGTGCATTAACATGATGTATTGTTGCATTGCAAAGCTTAAATTCATATTCATGATTGTATGGTGTATGCTAGAAATAGAACTTGAATGATGATTTGTTGAGAGTAGCTTTACTAGTGGTATCTAGACACCTTTGTTTATAATGTTGATCTCACGGGGTACTTTAGTGTTTGTGATCCTTACAAGTGAGGTATTACAAGTGGTGTCTAGCTATATCGATGCTAAGGATGGTATATAAAGGCAACTCCGATTGGTATCACGCTTCAAAGGTCCATTCTATATACCTTAGCATCAATTTGATAGTAGTAACTCTCCCAAAATTCAAATCCATACATATGTGCACAATTGAACCAAACTCATGGAAGCACATATGTAGGGGGAGCTAACACTATCGAAATTGAAAATTGATTTCATTTCATATCTTTGTGATGGTTGTCATCAATTACCAAAAAGGGGGAGATTGAAAGCCCAAGTTTGGTTTTGGTAATTAATGACACCAAGTTGCTAATGTCATGTGCTAAGTGTTTTGAGTTAGGCGTAAGCAACACATGTGATGAAGGTGTATGTGGCAAGGAGTGGTGGCCACAAGATCACAAAGAAATGGTGCATGGACATGAAATGTCGATCATGGTGGAGATGCACATAATATGATGGACATGATGATCAAGTGGAGGAGAAGGGTCTAAGAGCACAAGGCAAAGGTATAACCATAGGATTTTCCTTTTGCCGGTCTAAGATGAGTAGAGAAGTGATTGACCGGATTTAGGATACATAGCCGACTATCAAGAGGGGAAATCACGGTTAGCTCAGGAATCAAGTGCCACTAGATCAATGTCTTGAGCATATGCATTAGGATCTAGTAGAGAGCTAACATAACGCCTTGAAAAATGGTTGTGAAATGCTAACACACATGCACATGTTGGTGTACACTTGGTGGTGTTAGCACATTTACAAAGGCGGTGGAGTTTAAGCGGTAGAGAGGGATTCAGCGCTTTTTGGGGAAGTGAAACGCCTATTTTCCATTGCGCCGGAAGTCGGAAAAGAAACGGAGGCGAACGGCGGTCACTGTGGTGACCGGACGCTGCACCGGACGCGGTCTCGGTTTGACCGGACGCGTCCGGTCAGTTCAACGCGGCGTGAGCACTAGGGTTTGTGACCGGACGCTGGTCTGGCCTGACCAGCGCGTCCGGTCAGTTCACCTGTGCGCAGAAGTAGAGCGCACGACCAGCGCGTCCGGTCCCTTACGGAACCGGAGCGTCCGGTCAGGCGTCCAGAGGGGCAGAGTGCAGCGGAATGCTGATCGGACGCGCGGCGCGTCCGGTCACGTGTGATCGGACGTGTCCGGTCTCGACGGGAGCTTACTAGAACATGACCGGACGCTGGCACTGTCGCGTCCGGTCAAACGCTAGAGCGCGTCCGGTCACGATAACGGCTAGTTCTGACGCGCACTGTTCATGCTTGTCCTGTAGTGACCGGACGCGTCCGGTCACCCTGACCGGAGCGTCCGGTCAGTGCGTTTTGAACTATGTCGTAGGGTAACGGCTAGCTGCGTACCCCTTCGTTATAAATAGACGTTGGCCGGAGTTTGAGGGTAACTCTTGCACATTTTGAGACCTAGAGACATCCTTTGAGCTAGAGAACAACCCCTCCACTCATCTCTTTGCAAAGTTGCACATCTTGAGTGAGATTGAGTGAGTTTCAAGTGCATTGCTTGAGAGTTGCATTCTAGAGGCACTTGATCTTCGAGTTGCTGCGGATTTCTTGTTACTCTTCCGTGTTTCCTGACACGGTAGACGGCTTGGAGCAGCGGAGGTGATTGAGCTCACATTTGGAGATTGTTGGAGCCTTCACCAAGTGTTGTAAGGGTTTCTTGATCCTTCCCCACGGGAGTTCGCAAATTGGATACTCTAGTGGAGCTCGTGGCTTGGAGGATCCCCATCTTGTGTGCGGTTGTGCGGCGCCCGCCGAGGGCTCGACTCTTGATAGTCGATTAGCTTGCGAACCGACAAGTGGGTGCATCGCCACAACGAGGAGTAGCTTGCCAGGAAGCAAGTGAACCTCGGTAAAAAATCTTGTGTCATCCCTTTGCCGAGGATTTCTCTTGTGGTTGATCATTGTGATTGATTCTTCGAGTGCATTACTTCTCTACATCGTTGGTATAAGAATCAAGTCACTTGCTCTTTACTTTCTTGTACTAGTTCTAGTGTAGTTTGCTTAGTGTAGCTTTTATCACATAGGAGTAAGTAGCTTAGTGACTTAGCCTTGTTGGTGTGTATTAGAGATCATAGCCTTGCTTCACTAGATTTGTATAGGTGGCTTGCATAGTATAGTTGAGCTAGTGCTAGAATTAGCTTAGCCATCTTTTATACTAACGTGATTGTTTAGTGAAGCTTGTAGAATTTTAAATAGGCTATTCACCCCCCTCTAGCCATTTGGACCTTACAATAGTGCTCACAAGTATGTCAAAAGTTCAAGCGATGGAGCTTTGAGCCGGCCAATGAGTATTTATAGACGTACCCCTTCGAATATAGCCGTTAGGCACGAGATTCAGCTGAAGTCGCGCTGATCGGACGCGCTGGTCGCGCGGACCGGACACGCTGGGCTCAACTGGACGTGCTGGTCCCGTAACTGACCGGACGCGTTGGTCAAGCCAGAGCAGCGCTCCAATGAAACAGTGACCGGACGCGCTGCAAAACTGACCGGACGTCACAGTACCAGCGTCCGATTGGAGTCCAGTAAACTCCCTCAATGACCGGACGCGTCCGGTCGACTGTGACCGGATGCGCTGCGCGTCCGATCAAAAAGTTGAAACACGCGCAAACACTGAACACTGACCGGACGCGTCCGGTCAAACAGAGACCGTGTCCGGTCCAGCGTCTGGTCACCACTGTGACCTCCGTTCGCCTCCGTTGGCCTTCGTTTGATTTCCGACTTCCGGCGTAGTAGAAAATAGGCGTTTCAATTCCTCAAAAAACGCCTGAATCCCGCATTGCAAGCTCGGTGGGAGGGAGAGAGGACCCCAAACCCTCTCTACCGCTCAAACTCCACCGCCTTCGCAAATGTGCTAACACCACCAAGTGATCACGTCATGTGCGAGTGTGTTAGCATTTTCACAAGAATTTTTCGAGGCGTTATTAGTTCTATCCAATGCATATGATTATGAAATGCACACCTAGAGGCACTTAGGAGTTCAATAGCCGCGTCATTCCCCTCTTTATAGTACGGCTATCTATCCTATAATGTAACCACACCCACTAGGTGTCTTGGTTACTAAAACACAACCCTTAAGCATATACCTTTGCCTTGATCACGTAGAGTTGCGTCCAAATCCAAGTGTGGCCATCATGATCACCATGTCCATCTTGCCACCAACCTTGGAATGTACTAATCCTCATATGCTACATACAACTTAGGCATAGGATTAGTACTTAGGCATTGTCACTAATTACCAACACCAAACATAGGACTTTCATAGGTGTAACACAGACTTGGAGGGGCTTTGTAAAGGCCTTGTAGTGTGACCCCACTGGGCACCTAGGCAGTGTTTAGCGTGATGGGAAAACATGACTCTTGGTGAAAGTGTGTAACCTCTACGAAGTGTAAAACTGATATATCAGTCGTGCTCACGGTCAAGAGCAGGCTTGGGCTTCTTTATGATTAAATGGCTTTGGTTCATGGTTCAGTAGTTCCCTTGGTAAGGGATTGGTTGGTTTGGTTGGGAGCTTGGATGGAATCCAAGTGTTGGTTTGGTTTCTCTGAGGAGATGGCAGATTTTACCTACTAATTAGGTGCTAAGGATTTAAGGTAAAATAAGATGTGTTGCTTAAGTGCTTGTGTCAAACCTTGTAAGCCTTTCCTTGGACTAAGACTCATTTCACACTTTCCTACACTTGCGGAGTACATTTCGATGTACTCACCCATCTCTTCGTCCCCTTGCTACCCCACTTAGCTGTTTGATACTAGAAGATAGGGTTTCTATAAGACGATGTTTAATTTCCCGAAGCCGGTGTTGATGTTAGGCTTGTGTACCCCCGACCGGCTACCTGCGGGGATGGAGACCCTGCTTTGCTGGTACTTTGATGCAATTTTTGTTTAAACCCTATGGTCATTTTGTAATATGTAAGCGCTTTTGTAATAAACACTGATTTGTATTACTATATTGCCGTTGCATGTATGAATAAACAGATCCTAGCATACATGTGATGTGCATTCGGTTTTGTTTCTAAAACCCCATGTGACAAGCTTTCATATTTCTAACAGAGGTAGAGGAGGTGAAAATATTTTACCTTTATGTGCCCCGCAGATTTATGCTAATTTGCATTGACACAAGCAAGGTTTTCTTTATCGACCAAAATTCACAAAAATTTCTGAAATTTCCGTTCTATTCACGAGGTCCGATAAAATTTGATATCAGCCAAAATTTTCCTTTCTTTCCTGCTCCCACACAGACAACCCAAATTCAGCCGCGACGATCCCGTATTTATAATGTTTTATTCTTGTTTTTATCTATGAACAAGTGATGTTTAATAGCTTAGGAATAGTTTCAAGTCAAATTCTATGAAAATTTTCAAAACAATTTGAATTTTCTTTTGAATTTGGTCCAATATTTTCGATATATCCTACTTATCCTATTTATCCATGACCTTCGATAAATTTTTATTTCTAATAATGAAAACCTTGGACACAAGAGCATATCCAACATTGCCCCTTCCCCTAAATCATGGTCCCTACTTAAGATTTGAGGGCCTCCCTCAAAGTTTTTAGTTTCAACACTTGCGACGATATTCAATTTTGAGCCCTTACTTTTTTATCCTTGTTAGTGACATGTGTTTTTTCCTAATCCCTAGCAACTCGGCAACTCCTCGTACCCCAACTACTCACCCTCACCCTGCACCTCGTCGTCGAGCTCGGCGATGGCCTCCAACGTGCAAATGTCGTGGGCCACCGACGCTGGCCCTAAGAGCTACTCCTCGACCTTCACCCTGCCGTTGAGCCTCGTCAACAGTCAGGCCACTAGTCCCAACCCAGTAAGCCCTGCTATCATGGCTCCAGACATCGACTGCCAACCTAGATCTAGTGAGCTTGTTGCTAGGTCAGAGTAGCAACATGGCATTGATGGTGGATCATGGCAATAGTCGAGCTGATGTCCTCACCTAGGTTCTTGTTCGGTCGAAGTAGGGAGGGGCTCTGTTTCGAAGAGTGATCATCAACGGCGAGGACTGATGAGGACATGACACCTAGTGATATGTACGACAACTATTGAATATAAGGTGAGCTCATTCCTATATTTGCATAACAATACAAGTATGAATTTAATACTATACAATGTCACTACTTTTAGTGCATAGGAACAAAGGTGATGATGATTATGTGCAGTATGGAAAGACACTTTCTATGGTCTCTAGAACTTATGGGGTGTGGATAACCATGCACACGACCCATCTTGGAAACCCAACATTCAGTTCGTCAGCAACCCCATAGTATTGTATTGCAGAGGTCATAACTTGGCGAAGGGGGCCTTATGGCGAGGAGGGCAGACCGGGCATGGAGAAGGGGAGACTGATCTAAAACGGCTAAGTAGGGACCAGTGGGAAAGCCCCAAGAATGAGGGCTAAGGGGAGTGATTTTAGAGCTTCCCTACTTTGGGGAGCTTGAGTATTTAGTGGCCTTACTAGAGCTGTGTTTTTGTTAAAAACTCTTAATTTTGGGTTTGGGGGCTCAAGTTTGGGCTACTAGAGTTGCTCTAAAACAACTAAATTTAGTATACTAACTAATTGGCAAATACATTGGCCCTCGGTATCCTCATGAAGGCCAAAAGTGGCTCCCAAAACTAGGTGGGCTGAGCCTAACTGGCAAAGCCGCTTATTTAGGAATTTGGATCCCATCTAGGGTGCCTCGAGCATAAGGCCATGTCTACTTTTGTCGCCATTAATATGGACAATTTTAGGTTTTGAGAGCGAGCATCAGATTTTCTTTATTGTCCAAATACTGAGATAATAGATAGATTTTGATTCTTTTAAAGTTACAACCAATTTGATTTTGAACGAACATAAAAATGATTTTCTTTGGAAAGCAAAGAAAAATTGGGCCCAAATTGATAGCTCTTTTAGTATGAAAACACGCTCAAAGCATAACTAATTCCAGTTTACTATTTGTGTGATAGTTAAGAGATTTTATTGGCTTTATTTACTTGATAGGGTTCGTAATTGATGTAAGCATATATCAAGTCATAATAATAAGGCTCTCAGTCTGTTGAGCATATATATGCACATAATAAGAAGGGCACGTCCCATGTGCCCGCCATTTCACCCAGGCACGGCCCACATAACTTTTGTGTCATTACGCCCCGGCCCATAGCACAACGGCCACAGTGGCCCGTTAAAGCAAGATGGACGCAAATTTGGCCTGTGCATTGCAGGCTGGGGAAATTATGAAGATGAAAATAGTTTTTACAAATAATTAGAAAAACACTAGTGCTCCTAAGCAGTCCCAAGTTTATGAAACATAGGTATTTTAATCAACGTTATTTATCTTTGCATGATCTCTCTCTCTATTCTGTAGTTATGCTATGATCTCTATCCGGTTGTAATTTATTTACTACTTACCGTATATGTTTTATATTTTTCATCCATATTTATAGCCTTTCTTCATTTGCCTTGCACCTCTGCCTCTATGGTCCTTCGTATGTGTTTATCATGTCATGTCTCATGTATGGTACGTGATGTCATATTGGCTTTCAAAAGAAGTGGAAATTTAGTGAAATATATAGGTGTACTTTATAGTTATTTCATTTTTTGTTACTTTAGAATTAGAATTAAATTTGAGGAGTTAAGTTTAGTTTTGATAATAGTAGAGGTGGGTTACTTAGTATTATTACAATAGGGTTGGGTAATTCAAAATAAATATAAAGGATTACTTTATGTTATCTTTCGTAATGACAGAGGTGGATAATTTATACATAGATTTTGAGGTTAATTTAGAATATCTTTAGATTATAAAATAAGTGGGTAATGCATGCGTATGTTTAGGGGGTTAATTTGGTTAATTAAATGCAATCTAATCTAAAGATTACTTTACGTAATTTTACATAATGGCAAATGTGGTAATTTTTTTTGGAAAATGAAATAAATCCAACGGTTATTATAGTTAATGATGATTAGAGTATATTACATTGATGACCATATGTTTCTAATTTTTCCAATAATTTTAGAATTTGTTTTTTCCTAATGCATCTCATAAGGATTGACATGGAGGCTCCATTTAGGTCTCTATATAGTAATAGTAGGATTAAAAATCTGAACTCTATAACGAGGGCTATAAATATGTTCTCCCTCAGGTCTAGTTTATTAGATGCATATGTATTTGCATATGAAAAAATTAAACTCACACTATTTGACTAATAATTTGATACAGTTAGATTTCATAAAATTTACTATCCAACAACCATAAGTTTATTATCATAAACAATATAATTTAAAATAAATGAATGGTCAAAGCGTAGATTTAGAGACATTGCCACGTCCAACTATATATACCATATAAACCGGACTAGATGGAATATTTGTTCTAAGAGGGTGGGGTGAGTTCATGCACAAATCTATCTAAATACACATGTCACATTTCACTTTGCATGGTCTTCGATGTATATATATGACCACTAATTTCTTCTAAAATATATTTCTTCAAATTCTCCAAACTCTTGAGATTTTGTAAATATTTTCCAATACAATTCTACACATATAGCTTTTATGTTTTTAACTAAATAATCCAAAATTCGTTGATGTTTCTACTTTTAGTATTCCCCTAAATATTACCCTAAATGACAAGTTTTTATGATCTAAGAGGTAGCACGCAGTAATGTTTATTCTAGTATATAATTTTGGGTGCGTTCGCTTCTTTTCAAAGCGGCTGCAGCTGTATTAATTTGGAAGCCACAATTGTAACAGTGTCAATCCTATAGAACAGGTCCGTTTCATCCTTGCACTTCTGTCCTTTCGTCTGCTCTTTCCACCACTCCAGAATATCAAAATCTTTTCCTTCGTATTCCACAGGATCTTTTTGTTTTTCTGAGGAAAACAGAGCATCTTTTTTTAGATAATCTTTAAGGATCAATCTCTTTGTCCATATGTGGTTATCAGTATCACGGGAACCGGAACCATCGTCCTCATCTCCACACTGTTCGCTGATCTTTGATTCCACATCGGAGATGCGACGTTGAGCCTCAGCGTTGCCATATGCCTTACTGAAAATGGGATCTAATTAAGGCATCAAGATTGTACCGGGGGTCCAGTACGAGTGATATAGACCAGACCAGATATGATTCCTCTATAGCCTTGTGTAGAGTGTCACGCGCCTTTGTAAGAGCATCTGTTGCATGGTGGTTATTCTTAGCAGCCCGTTTCAGTTCTTTCTGCAAAACCTCCCTCAGGTTAAACAATTCCACAAGACAAAGATGTGAAGTGGGACAGCTAGGCTTAGAAATTTTCTGAATGTCATGATATATGTGCCCCCAAACCTTGAGCAGAGGTGCAGTAGAATCATTGCCCCGAAGGATTTTCAGAGAACAATACAGTGAATACCACTGTTTGTCGTATGACCTCGGGTAGTCCAAACCGGGATAAGGAAGAGCCTGGTGATCAATTCTGTGTAAACCTCTCCAAAGTTTTCATGTTGGTCCTCATTTGCGGAGCGATCGGTGACGATTTTTCTGGCACAAGACATTGGGCAACTGAGTGGAGCACATCGTCGACCTAGGTGGAATAGATTAGTTCTCTGGTTCTTTGAGGTTTAGCATTGGATTCCTCCTCCTGCTGCTGCTTCTTCTTCTGCATGAGATCCTTGATGGGGTCTTTTAATTACTCCCTGTGGCATGAACACACCATGTAGTGTATTGGGCCTATGCCTTGAAATATCCGACAAGCTAGACGGCGCCATGTAGCACTGAGTCAAGAGAAACCACCTCTTTAAGTTGTCCCAATCCCAGTAATGATGGGCCAGGGTAGTCAGCAGCGAGAGGTACAGCCACATGAACACCGGTGACCAGCCTGTGAAGCTTCCAGTCACTGTCAATGAAGTTGCACGCTGTATACAGGACTTGCCCGACTTGCATGACTCTAACTGTGCCCACTGCTAAACTGGCCCGCCCAGTATTCAAGTCCCTTTGCTCGGAGAAGAGATCCCCTGTTGCTTTCTTGTAGTTATCATCGCACATCTTGTCGATGTAATCGCGTGAGGGCACCTCGAATCCCTTGGTGAGGCTCTTCTGATGGTCGCAGGCGATCTCGTTCGTCTCCTCAGCTTCATATTTGACTTCATTTGGGAGGTGGCCTTCATCACAGCCGGACAGGACACGCCGGCCTTGACTGGATGATGGTTCCACAGCCTCGCGTTTGACGACGGCTCCATCATTTGATCCGACACGCCGTTCGGGTTTGGATGACGACGGCTGCTCACTGTTGGTTTCGTTATTCATCGGTTCCATCAGATCGGGTGGTTTCACAATAGGAAAAACAAGATTTCGATTTATAGTAGGTGCGACAAAACCCTAAAACATCCTATACTGGAGAGACAGAGAAGTCGCAAACCATCCGATGGCGCGGGTGTAGCCGATCCGGAGGAGGCACCGGTGTTGGGGTCGTTCGCCGGCGCCATTGGATCGGTGATGAAGGTGTTGACGTCCTTGGCGGCGTAGCGGAGGTCGGGGTGGCGTTGCCGGCGTCGGTAGAGCTTCCCGTCGCTGGCAGTGCCCCTTTCTCGATCGGGTTAGGGTTAGGATGTCGGTGGGGTGACTGGCGGCGCGGTAAACCTCGTACCTTGAGCCCCAGCCCCCACCTTCCTTTTATAGCGCTGTGCGACGGGGGTCCACCAAGCATATCGGGTTGGGCGCCCCCGATCAGGGCGCGAGAACAAGGCCCAAAGGCCGTTGGGCCTAATAAAAAGGAAATCAAACCTAACATTCTCCTCCTTGATCTCTCATCATTTTCTTCGTTCTTTAATTTCATACTCAATCTTTCGATTTCATATTTTTCTTGCTTCTATCCTATTCCATTGCAGATTAGCGTATTGAACTGTTTCATCATCACAGCAATTAGTGCCGTTAGACTAACAACCATAACACATTTCTCTGTTTTGAAATGAACTTTCTTCTGGGCCCTTCATATGTTCGGGAATCATAGGCTTTCCTTTAAACCCATACCGGCTACGTGTTCTCTGAACACGTTGGGTGGTAAGCCCTTTGTGAGCGGATCCGCGAGCATTTTCTTTGTACTTATATGCTCAAGATTTATAATATAATCTCGAACTTTATCTTTCACAACATAGTACTTTATTTCAATGTGTTTGGCAGCACCACTTGACCTATTGTTGTAAGCATATTGTACCGCTGGGTTGTTATCATAATACAACATCATCGGTTCATTTATATCATCAATCACTTTCAATCCGGGTATGAATTTCTTTAGCCAATTCACCTGCCCCGTTGCCTCATAGCATGCTACAAACTCGGCATACATTGTCGAGGATGTAGTTACGGTTTGTTTGGAGCTTTTCCAAGATATAGCCCCTCCTGCGAGAGTAAATACATATCCTGACGTGGATTTTCTTTCTTCTCCCGCATAATCGGAATCTGAATACCCCTCTATCTGCAGGGAATCAGATCTTCTATACGTTAGCATGAGGCCTTTCGTACCCTGCAAATAACGCAGGACTTTCTTCACCAATTTTCAATGTTCTATTCCTGGATTCTTTTGATATCTGCCAAGTAACCCGGTAACTAAAGCCAAGTCAGGGCGTGTACACACTTGAGCATATTGTAAACTTTCAACTGCTGAAGCATATGGTACCGCTTTCATTCGATTAATCTCATATTCGTTCTTGGGACATTGATGTTCCCCAAATCTATCGCCCTTGACAATAGGAGCAGGTGAAGGACTGCACGTATGTATACAAAATTTCTTCAAAACCTTTTCTATATATGCTTTTTGCGATAATCCTAGTACCCCTTTCTTCTATCTCGGTAAATCTCTATTCCAAAACAAATGAGGCCTCACCGAGATCTTTCATATCGAAGTTTGAGGACAAGAATTTCTTCGTTTCCATTAGTAGATTGACATCACTGCTAGCAAGCAGGATATCATCCACATACAAGATTAGGAATATGTACTTTCCATTCTTGAATTTTGCGTAAACGCAATTGTCCTCAACATTTTCCTTAAACCTAAAATCTTTTATTGTTCTGTCAAATTTCAAATACCACTGTCTTGAGGCTTGCTTCAATCCGTAGATTGATTTCTTTAGGCGGCATCCCATATTTTCTTTTCCTTTTACAACAAAACCTTTCGGTTGTGCCATATAAACATTTTCTTCCAAATCTCCGTTAAGGAATGTCGTTCTTACATCCATTTGATGTAACTCCAAATCATAGTGGGCTATGAGTGCCATTATAATTCTGAAGGAATCTTTACACGAGACTGGAGAAAACGTCTCATTGTAATCAATCCCTTCTCTTTAGGTAAAGCCTTTCGCCACAAGTCACTCTTTAAATCTTTCTATATTCCCTTGGGAGTCATATTTTATTTTGTAGATCCATTTACATCCTACTGTTTTGGCTCCTTTAGGAATAATTTTCAAGTCCCAAACTTTGTTGGTGCTCATTGATTTCATTTCATCTTCCATGGCCTTAAGCCACTTTGATGAGTGGTCGCTTCTCATGGCTTCTTCAAATGAGGTGGGATCATCCCCCATCTGAAATGATTCTGTTTCATAAACTTCATAGTCATTAGAAATAGCTAACCTTCTTGTTCTTTGAGACCTTCTATGGGCCTCTGGCACTTGTTCCACATTGGGCTGTTGTTCTTTCTCATGTGCGACATTTGGTTCTATAGGTTCCTCAAGGACAGCCTCTTCAAGGACAGGCTCCTCATGTTCATTTATTGTCGCCACGGAAGAACTTGCAACAGGTGTTGGCACTATAGTGTCCTGCACTGTCGGCTCAACAGCAACATGTAGCGTAAAGAATGGTTCTTCAACCATCGGAGTGGGTACATGTACCGTTTCTCCTGTAGGCTTATTTTTCGTGCTACCATGCTCCCCCTGATCATGTTATCCTCCAAGAATACAGCGTGTCTTGTTTCTACAATCTTCGTATGTCTGTCAGGACAATAAAATCGATATCCTTTCGATCTTTCTGGATAGCCAATAAAATGGCAGCTGACTGTCTTAGAGTCTAACTTTCCTATGTTTGGGTTAAACACTTTTGCCTCAGCTGGACAGCCCCACGCACGCAAATGGTTAAGTGAGGGTTCCCTTCCTGTCCATAATTCATACGGTGTTTTAGGCACCGATTTGCTTGGTACTCGATTAAGTATGTGAATGGCGGTTTTCAGTGCCTCTATCCATAAACTAATCGGTAAAGTGAAGTAACTTATCATGCTTCTTACCATATCTATTAAGGTACGATTACGTCTTTCAGCCACTCTATTCTGCTAAGGCTCCCTCGGTGTGAAGTACTGAGCGACTATGCCATTTTTCTGTAGAAACTTTGCAAACGGTCCAGGAATCTGGCCATATAGGGTATGTCGCCCATAGTACTCTCCACCTCGGTCTGATCGTACTATCTTTATTTTCTTATCGTGTTGATTTTCAACCTCAGCTTTAAATATTTTAAATTTATCCAATGCTTCTGATCTTTCTTTAATTGGATAAATATAGCCATAACGAGAGTAGTCGTCTGTGAATGTTATAAACGAATCATAACCATCCACACTTTTCACAGGAAATGGACCACATATATCAGTGTGGATTATTTTTAAAGTTCCTGTGCTTCGTTTGGCATTTTTCTTAATTTTCTTAACATACTTTCCTTTGATGCAATCAACGCATTGTTCTAAATCTGAAAATTCTAAGTGCGGAAGAATTGATTCTTTAATCAGCCATTCCATTCTCACCCTCGAAATATGGCCCAAGCGATAGTGCCATAATTTCGAAGAGGCATCATCAATTCGCTTCCGCTTCTTAGTTACATTCGCAGATGGGGAATCATTCATATTCTCATCACATACATTGTTCGCATTTTCATCAAGAGATAACAAATAAAGCTTGTCTTGTCGAAAGGCAAGACCAACACATTTATTGTTAACAAGTATCTTACATTTGCCATTACCAAAATGACAATCAATTCTGTCATCATCAAGTTTTAAAACACTTATCAAATTTCTACGCAAAGAGAGAACATGAAGTACTTCTTTAAGTCTAAGTACAAAGACATTGTTCAATTCTAAAGATAAATCTTCAATCGCTTCAACATTGGCTTGTACTCCATTTGCAACTTTAATCGTTCTTTCTCCTCTTTGCAAGGTTCTCGTCCCACTTAACCTCTGTAAAGAATTTGAGTAGTTGCTCCTGAATCAACCCACCAAGTGGATTTAGCATAACATAAATACAGGGATTCATCTATAAATGTAATGAATTCATCACCTCTCTTTAGTAGAGATTTCAGGAAGTCTGGACAGTCTCTCTTGTAGTGTCTCTTCTTGAAGCAGTGCTTGCATTGATCCTTTTCAGCTCCACCATAGGAGTTGCTCTGCTGATTTTTAGATTCCTGGGGTTTCTTTCCCTGTGAGTTTGAGGAAGAGGCCTTGTCCCACTTGGGTTTCTCTTGTGGTTTAAAATTCTTGCTATTAAAGTTCTTTCTTTTATTATCCTTCACAAAGTGAGCGGACTCACTCTGTGAGGACTTTATCCTCTCCTCTTCTTGAGCACACATTGAGATAAGTCTTTCTATGCCCTATCTTTCAGGCTGCATATTGTAGTTCACAATGAAAGTATCATATTCTTTTGACAAGGAAGCAAAAATCAAATGAATCAGGAAATCACCTTCCTTCAAATTCATTTCTTTTAGCTTAGATGCCGTAGTGTTCATCTTCAAAATGTGCTCTCTAATGCTACCACCAGTATATTTCTCATTCACAAGCTTCTTTATCAGTGAACTTCCTGTGGCCTTGGTAGACCCAGTAAACTGACTCTTGATTTTATCAAGATATTCTTTGGCAGTAGCACATTCAGGAATTGAGCCCCTTATCTGTTCTTCTATGGTGGCCTTAGCTACCAATAAGCACTTGCGATTGGAGAGGGTCCATTGCCTATGTTCAAGATCATATTTCATTCTTATCTCAGCATGATCACGCTTTCGAGCAGTGAAATCAGCGTCAGATTCATTTTCTTCTCTCACCGGATCCACTGGTTCAGTGGGACACGGTGAGATAATGGCAAAATCGACCTCTCCCAACGCAAGTTCTAGTTCATATTTCTCCCGCCACACACGGTAATTGGTCTCGTTGAGTGTCGGAATGTTCGCGATGTTCACAATGCATTTGCCTCCTGAAACCACATCAGAGTAAGTGAGAAACATTTATACATAAAATCATATGCTTTAACTCAACGTTGGTCAAATTTAAACATATAATTCATCCATGCAATAATTTTACATCACCGTTGGGCAGAAATAAAATTAATGCACAATTTTTCATGGATCAAAATTATAATATTGTTATTAACACCGTTGGTCAGAAAATAACAATACTACAATTCATCTTCAACAATTATTCAATTTTCAAAATCAAATTCTCCCATTGGTTCGAATTTAATAATAAAAATAATAATATCAAGTACGCAGCGGAAACAATAATAAAATTCTCATATTATTATTTTCCAGAAGCACTAAAAAAATTCACTATTTTCTGAGCAAAATGTCGTTGGACAAAATTGCACGAAAAATTCATATCAAAATTCTATTCAAATTCATTAAATATTCATCAAATACATACGAAAATTGCTTTTGGAAAAAAATAAAATGAAATTTCATTTTCTTCATCAATTTGGCCCGAAGGCCCATCTCGCGCGCGCGGCCCACGCTCGCAGCCGGCCCATGCGCGCACGCGCGCTGCTCAAGCGCGTTCTTTGCGTCGCGCAGTTGGGCGGCCCAACAGCGGCCCCGCTCGGTCGGTCGCACGATCGGGCGGCCCAACACCGGCCTAGCTCGGTTGGTCGCGCGATCGTGGCCGTTCAATGGCCGTTCATGCGATCCGACGGTACTCCATGTTTTTCGGTTCATCAAAAAACCCGCCGGTCGCCGGCCCTCTCAGAAACCCTAAACACATTTTCCTTCTCTTCCTTCTCTCCTTTCTCAGTCGCAGCAGCAAGGGCAGCCGCCACCGAGCAGCCGTGAGCGAGGAAAGCAGAGCGGGCGGTCCTTTGCGCCGTCGCCGGCCCCCTCGCCGGCGCGCGTGCTCCCCAACGGGTGAGCACGCCGCTGTCGAGCGGCCTGGCCGCGGCGCTACCTTGGCCGAGCCTGGCGAGCCCGCGCCCCGGCTCGGCTTCTTCTCCGGCGCCGGCAAAGCTCATCCGACGCACCCTAACCCTACCCCTTCTTTCCCCTTTCTTTCTTTGAGTTGTTCTTTTCGGGTTTATCCGAATGGGGAAAAATGTTGGTTTAGGGTTTGTTCTTGCCGATTCGTTTTCTTTGCCTTTTATTTCTTTCTTTTCGTTCATCCGAATGGAAAAAATGGGATTAGGGTTAAGGTTCGACCCTTCTTCTTTCTTCTTCCCCTTTTCTCTCTTTCGGATTTGCGTCTAGGGTTCTCAGAATCCGACCCTCCCCTTTTCCCTTCTTCAATCCCTTCTTCAGATTTGATTTGGGGAATTAGGGTTAGGTCTTTAGGGTTCGGTTTTCTATTTTCTTTCCCGATCCACATCAGATCGGTCGGATTCACTTCCCTGATCTGATTTCTTGTTGAACCGTGGCTCCGGTACCATTGTTGGTTTCATTATTCATCGGTTCCATCAGATCGGGTGGTTTCACAGTAGGAAAAACAAGATTTTGATTTACAGTAGGTGCGACAAAACCCTAAAACATCCTATACTGGATAGACAGAGAAGTCGCAAACCATCTGATGGCGCGGGTGTAGCCGATCCGGAGGAGGCACCGGTGTTGGGGTCGTTCGCCGGTGCCATTGGATCGGTGATGAAGGTGTTGACGTCCTTGGCGGCGTAGCGGAGGTCGGGGTGGCGTTGCCGGCGTCGGTGGAGCTTTCCGTCGCTGTCAGCGCTCCTTTCTCGATCGGGTTAGGGTTAGGATGTCAGTGGGGTGACTGGCGGCGCGGTAAACCTCATACCTCGAGCCCCGGCCCTCACCTTCCTTTTATAGCGCTGTGCGACAGGGGCCCACCAACCATATCGGGTTAGGCGCCCCCGATCAGAGCGCGAGAACAAGGCCCAAAAGCCGTTGGGCCTAATTGAAAGGAGATCAAACCTAACACTCACCTCTGGTTGTTGTCAGGATTTCTTGAGGGGGCACTGTGCTAGCTCCTTCATCGGACTCCCACGAGGTTGCAGGGCTAGCTATTTCCTTTATCGGACTCCCACGAGGGATAGCATTTTTTCATGTTTTAGTTGTGGACCGTACTTTTTACCGCAGTGCGTGCACTTGCGCCCCACGATACGCCTGGTACCTTTATTTTTAACCCTCTTAATGTGAAACCGCGTACAGGTCCTTTTGCGATACTCGCATCCTTTTCTTGAACTTGGGACTCGTCCACCTTCGGGATCCCCCTCCTTCGCTTCCGGCGCTTTTTCTGACCATGCTGTGCCCGACGAAGAATAGCCAAAAGAATGGGCAAGCGAGTCCTGTGCATGAGTGAGAGATATAATAATTAAACTACTTAGTCAATCTCCACGACCGCGGACGGAAACAAAATACTACTATTAAACTTGTGCAACTTAATGCTTTTCTGTAAGCCGGTAACCCCAGCCTTAAACCTGTTACTACTGTGATTTGCTTTCATATATAGGCAGTGTTCTCCGTAAAAAGGGGGGTTCCTCGTTCCTACACGCCAAACCGTAGATTATTATTAGGTCAATATATTGGTTTAAGTCATAGTTATTAGGACTAGACTGGACATCGAACCGGTAAGGTCATCCGTTCGTTGGTTTACTGGTCTAACCATTAAGAACCGCCGGTTCGATAGTTTTGAACCAGATGAATTGAACTGCCTACAAATAATACAAACTAGTGCAATACAATGATATGCAACAGATAATTACCAATATATAGTTGATCACATATATAAATAAACTGATAAAAAACACAATTATATAACCAGATTTCAACTAATAATCTAGCCACAAGTCCATAAAAGGTACTTCCAAACTAGCATGTGTCTACTGACGGTCCTCATCTCGAATAATCTGATCACCAAAATATAATAAAACAAATAGCAAGATTGTTGGTCTTAACAAGTTCCATAAGTTTGGTGCCCTATTGTTATTTTATAACGAAAATACACATGAAAAGATAATATATGGAGCACTTAGAAATTGGTGCAAAGAAAAAAAGGACTTAAGTAGTAATTCAAACATCTACCACTGAAAACAACCTTAAATACTAAAATATGGTGCATCATCCAAAGCTCGTCCAGATAATTAAAATGGATATTATTTGTGTCATTTGGAGCTAGTATAACAAATTTATAACAACTAGTCCATCAACCCGTGCGAGATAAAACGTTAATTATATTAAATTACATATTTTTCCGTTGTTTACTTTCTAACACAATAGACATAATAGATACTATGTTGTCTATATCTAGTTATCCAATTACTATTTTTTCAAGGGACTGATCTATATGTTTTTTTATCCATGTGAATATTTTTCTTTTGCATGACACGTGTATACATTTTAAATATGCAATTAGTTTGAAACCATACTATTAATTATAGTGGCTCTTGTTTCATCACATATCTTATGAAGTCATGAATCTGAATTTTGATTTTTTTTAAAAAAAAATTATTCTTTTTGACTGCTACAAATTTTTTTCTCTCAAGTTAAGTTGAAACTCCTGTATTTATTGTATCTTTTATTAACTCTTCTTTTTGAACTTTCTTAAAATAAGAATTTTTGATCGTAAAGTACATTCTTAAATACTACAATAGCATAAGCCATCATTTGGAATATGCATCATGTGTCTTAAGATAAGTCACAGAGCTTGAAGTTAGATCTCAGATGAGGGTAGCAATGCTAACCTCAAGAGAATTTTAATACTTTAAGCCTAATAATGATCTAGTTTTTACTCTAAAGTTTTTCTTAAAGGGATAGAAAAATATAGCCACAAGTGGTTTTCCACACTTCTCAAGAGGATTGACCTTTTTATCAAAAAATTATATGTGCAGATATGGTTATACTATCAATATAGACTTACCAAAAATTTTAGTTAAAATATATAAATATATCTAAAATAACAACCTAAATAAATTATATGTCATGGTTTCTAATATGGTTTTAAACAATTTATTACTATCATTAGTATATGAGTAATTATGGAAATATGTTTTATGCGATGAAACATAACATATATATTTATTGCTCATGCATGCTAGCACGGACTATATATTTACTTTAATCAAATCTTACATTATTAATATCGATAGAGGTGGATAATGTAGAAACATATATACATTTTATGGTTATCTAATTTAGATGTAGATTTGTGGGTATATTTCATTTTTCTAATAAAGAGATGAAAATTGAGTTATGTAAATTATCAACTATAGTAGGACGTGGGTAATTAGATGCAATTTAGGTCTACATTGCATCATGTTTTTTAATGGCATAGGTGGGTAATATATAAATACAGAGTCATAGGTTACTTTATATGTTTAAACAATAGCAAATCTAGATAATTATTTAAAAAATAGAATAGAACCAACAACTATTATTATTAATGGTGATTAAGTTAAAACGAATTAATGGTTAGATGTTTCTGATTTTTGAGAGATTTTTTCTAGGATCTTTTTATTTTCCTATGGGGTTTTGTCAAGATTAACATGCAGGCTCCATTAGGGACTTTTAGTTAGAATTTCTAGCATTTATCTTTCTTCTAGAGTGATATGTGTGTAGATAAACCTAATTTTAAGATATATAAACTCTTGTAGTCTTGTTGTATCCTTTCTGCGACTTCATAAATCTAGTTTAGCTTTTTTCACTTTTAAATTATTCATGGCATTAGAAAATCCAAAGGGAAATGTGATTGGCTGCTTATTACCACCTCTTATCATGCAACCATTTCATGTCATCTTAGCTATCTAATACAATATAGTGGACGACTGGACGTGGCAAAAGCCATAGCAGCGCATGGTTAGACAGAGGACCGATGGAAGGAGCGACAGCTTATGAGGTTTCACCTATGCCGATAGCTTCAGTAGAGGTGCCAGCTCTGATCCGACTCAAAGCTACGAGCAGGCGAATATCTGATAATTGCATGTGGAAATGTTAGTGTGTATCATGTTGGTGCAAGATTGTTGCTAGAAAGGTAGAGGTGTAGCCGGTGATGTACCTCGGGGCAGATAAAAAGGCTCGTCAGAGGAAACGCGCGCTGTTGGAGGAAGAGCCGCTGTCCGATGCATATCCACGGTATCCTCGACGTTCAAACCTTGCATTGGCTGCAACCCACGTAGAATAATCATCAATCAACTGCCTTGCATTGGCTGCAACCCACGTAGAAGCATGATCAATGAATTAGTATTACCTCTATGCTGCCAAGCGTAGGCCTCCTGAAGCACCTCCCTATCGTAGCCAAACTCCTCAGCTAATTTAAACAGCGGAGGAAACAGTGGTGAAGTTAAGGCAATAGACAAGGCAGTAAGGAAATGTGCTGTGAGTGCAATGAAAGGTGGCACGCATGACTATCACCTGTGTCAAAAGATGCAATAGAATCAGCAGAGTACAAATCAGCTAGATTGGGATTGACCTCTTCCTGTACAAACTCTGGTGCCTCGGAATAGTTGTAGGTCACCATCGTGACGGGGAACACCATGTTGGTCACTCCATGTGAGGTTGGATATTGTAAGCCAATTTCCCCAGACCTGGGGACAGAGTCTTTGCTCAGTGCATATGCATTGACACGGCATATGCCCCTAGACTCGCTGAAGTTGTGAGCTTGGATGCTGCAGTGGCGCTCAAGCAAGGGTCCTAAGGAACTTGGATGAAATGTATGCGGCGGAAAGCCATCAATGTCTATAGCTACCTCGGTCTCCCAGTTGACAGTTTGGGCACCATATCGGTTTGACCATCTAACAAGCAGCGCGTCGAAACCCTCGCCATAGAGGATTTCGGACGATGCCACAAGGTCCCTCTCATCGGGGGTAGCAAACTGAATAACAAAATCAGAGCGAAAGCGTGCGATGCTCAGTGGCAGGGCCCTGCCTTCAAACTGCTTTTGGATGGCAAGCTGGACATCTCTAACGGTAGCAGTGGGTGGGCTGACATCCATGGCAATTAAGGATGAAAACGGTCGGAAACGGTCGGAAAACCTCTCAACCGTTTTCTACTTTTACATTTGAATACGAATACGAAAACGAAAGCGGTAAAGTCGGACACGAAAACGAACACGAACTTACGGAATTTCGAAAACGAACTAATTCGAGCAGAATTATGTCGAACACGGTCGGTATACGAAAAATCAATACGGAATATTGACATGTAGGACCAAGCGCATAACAATTAACATGTGAATAATAATTAACAAGTTCTACAACTTTCTTAAAAAGTATCTTCATTGGACACCATGTAAAAAAGATATGATTGTTCTAAGACAACAAGCACTTGTACGCGATTTAATATACCGCTGAAACTTTGTTTAATTTTTTTGAACATCTTAAAGACCTCAAATGAAAAAACTGAAAACTAGAAAGTTGTAGATCTCGTTAAGAGCTATAATTTTCATATAAAAATCATCTTCATCCGAGATCGTACGAGAAAGATACAATTTTTCTAAGATTGGACTTCTATTGGGCCAAATTTGGTTTAAACCGAATTTCGAAACCGAATTTCGAAATCGGGATATTCCGAATTAAAAGTAGAAAAGTAGAAAACGGTCGAAAAAATGTCTATACCGTTTTCGTTCCGATTTCGAATTTGGTATTCCGAATTTCAAACCGAATTCGAATTTGTTCGAAAATACGAATTCGATCGGATTAAATGTAGAAAACGATGCGGTTCGGTACGGGATATTTCCGTACCGTTTTCATCCCTAATGGCAATCACTGCGTTGGCAAGCCGTGCCTCAGCTGTCTCTATGGCGTCGTTTGGCTGCATAACAGAGAAGCCCTGAAGACGACGGCCGGCCTACATTTTTTTAAAGAGACGTGAAATATTGAGCACGGGGTATTACAATTAAGTATCTATGTATCTACTATATTGCTGATTAAAAACAGAGCACAATCTGTAGAGGGAAGTTTAATAATGCAATATACCATGTGCTGTGTATTGATGAGCGGATCTGCCGGAAAGCAACGAGATCCAAAGGAATCTTGCAACCTGAAAGTCACACGGGTTGTTAGATACTGAGGCTCAGTATTTTTAACAGCGAGGAAGCGACCACAGCTCAAAGCAGCATTGCAGCCACCAACCATCCCTAACACAAGACGCATTTTACAGGGAAACCATAATCCTCAATACAGATCCCACAGTGGACAAAACAATCATAGGGAACAGCTAAATAGGAAGGCACCTGCCGCAACTAATTTTTTCTGATCCAGATACTTCTTCCTCTTACGACGGCACTCAGCAGGTGAAAGGGTGCTCGGTACATAGCACGCACCTTCAGCTGTAACAAAACAGCAATTAACAAGCAGGGAATTAGTAAAACGTGTTTATTCCTGCGGCTCAGAGAACAGAAAGGTGCATTGCACTCAGTCCCTGACGCAAAAGATTTTGTTAAACAAGAAGACTCAGCGATGACACCTCCCTCATCAAGCAGTCAGACTGCATTGCCAATTCCTGCTGCTCTGTTGCCAGCCTACCAACCATTCCCACCGCCCTAGCAGCAACAGAAACGGCAGAACTGGCAATTCTCTTATACATGAGGACACCCTGAAAATTGTAATCCACCACAACGAATCCATACATTTTCTGCAAAAAAACTATACCCTGCAGAGCAGCCTGTTCATAGGCAGGACCAGGAAAACCATCCCTAGGTGCCCAAAAGAAAACACTACGACACGGTGCTATAGCCCCGGCGCAAGGGACGTCAACCTCGACTCCATAGATAGGTGATCCATCTCCGGCCACCTTCAAACACCACGGACGCATACGCCACCCCGCACCGAGCCGCCACAGCCTGCAGCAGCGCCAAGTATGATGCACGAACAGCAAACATTGCGCCGCTGCTTATAAGGTAGAAAATAGGAAAACCGAAAAGAAAAGAAACAAAAATAAAAACCGCAGCACAACAGCGCCCAAATTGAGCAAAATGAAGATTAAAAAAGGGAAAATAATCAGGATGTTAGACAAAGGTATGCAACGACAATCCCACTCCGAGGCATGAATCGTAGCAGCAGCATTATCGAAGAGAGTGGTGTTAGTTGATCTCCTCCTGACTCGGTCCAACGACCAAGTCAGGGCCTTGATCGCACTCTGATCGAGGGTGTCCAGCCGTTGAACTGGCTGGTGGGGCCCCGTCGCACAATGCCATATAAAGAGGAAGTGGGAGCCAAGGCGGTGACTACGAGGTTTGCCACTGCCGCCTGAGCTACAGACTCTACTGTCCTAACCCTAGCCGATCTAGAGGGCGGCACTGCTAGCGGCGGGATGCCCCACCGGCTGCGCCATTGCACTGCTTCCTCTTCACCGACACTCCTCGACTCCGACACCGAAGCCATGGTGGATTCTTCTTCCTCCTCCAACCGATGGTCGGTAACATCACACACTCCGAATTTCTCTCTCGTACTCTATTCTAGAACATGTATCTATGTGTATTATTCCAAATGCCAAAGAACACACCCACTCGATCTACTGCTAGACGATCCCATAGACCTAACAATGGTACCGAAGCTTGGTTGCTTGTGAGTAGATCTAGAGTTTGGAGTAGAAAAGAAAGAAATATCAGAGAAGTTGATCCGAATCGGATCAAGAAAGAATCACAGAAACCCTAACCCTAGGTTCGGTGTGGAAGGAGACCTACCTGGGCTCTCCTCACCGCCGGCGCCACCACCATTGTGCGGCAAAGAGAGCACCGCCCCCGCGTGGGATGGACGCCGGGCGGCGAGATCACGCCGGGGGCGTGGTCCTCAGTCTCGGGCATAGGCAAATGGCACCACCCGCACGGCCGCTCGATGGCGGCGAGCTCTGCCTCGGGAGAGCTCGCACGCCGGCGAAGGGCCCGGCGGCGGCGCTGTGATCCCCTCCTCCGGCGGCCCATGGTCACCATGGCAGTCGCTGCTCTACTGCGAAGTGGAAAGAGGAGGGAGGAACGGAAATGAAAGAGGAAATGCGGGCGGGGAGCCGCCGGTGCGTGCTCCGGCGCGGCCGTCGCCTCGCCACCGGAGAAGGCCACCGCCGTTTGCTGCCGTTGCGGCATGCGGCAAGAGGAAGGCGGAGGAAAGAACAGAAATCAGTCTAGGGTTTCAGGGGTGAGAAGCAGTTGCGGGTTTTGATCTCACAAAAATGAAGGATGACCGTCAAATCGAGATCTACGGTCGAGAACGCACGGGCTAGATAAGGCCCAGGCGGGAAGCGACTTTCCCGGCCCAGGCCCAGGTTGCGGTCTGGGAGCGGGGGAGCTCTTGCGCGTGAGAGGGCCACGGGCCATCGTGGCCTCTGGGCTGCGGCATTGAGCAGCGCGCGTACGCGATTTCTAGCTGGGCCGCGCGTGAGCGCGTGGACGAGGTTGGGCGTGAGCAGGCCTCCGACCAAAATGAACAGTAGAATCAGAGTTTAAGTTTTGTTGTTTTTTCAGAAGCATGATTCTGAATTGAATCAAGTTTTGGTGTTGAGACCTCTGTCACAATTTGAACCAACGGGATAATTGTTCAGAGAGTAGATCAGTACTCAATGATGCTTTTGGATAAGTATTATTTGAAGTATATTTTCATGTTTTCCACTGCAAAGTTAAAGTTAATTGTCTTCTTGTTAAATTCGAACCAACGTGAGAATTTAATTTGAAGAGCAGTTAAATTTATTCAGTAAATAGTTTATCCTCCAGTTAAAATTAGAACCAATGAAAAAAATAAGGAATAGTCGGTTTATAGTTAAAATGAATTATAATATTGTTATTTTCTGACCAACGTTGATGATAACAATATTATAAGTTTATTTATGAGTTTAAGTTTAAAGAAAATTATGATATTATTATTTTCTGACCAACGTTGATGATAACAATATTATAATTCTATGAGTTTTATGTTTAAAGTTTAAATCTATGATGAATTTTGCATCAAAGTGACCAATTTTCATAGAATAGATAAGAAACAAGAGATGCTCCAAAGCGAGCAAAATGTAATGTATTTTTATGTTTTCGCTGCAATGATGAAGATTATCTTCTAATTAAATTCGAACCAACGGGAGAATTTAGTTTTGAAGAGTAGTCATAAGATAATTGAGTTTTCATATGTTAATTCCATTTCTGCCCAACTGTGATGTGGAATTAATGTAGAAGAATGTTGTTTTATTCTATTTCTGTCCAACGGTGATATAGAATAGAACATAAAGTTTTAAAAGTTTAATGAACATTATTGTTGATTATTGATTAATGTTTTTCAGACAAAGAACTTGATGTTTTCATTCTTGAAGGCAGAAAAGAAAGTGATATGGGTACTTGTGACTCAAATGGTGAAAAGACTAAGTGCAAGATAATAAAGAAAGAAGACCATTGCATGAGGGACTGTGTTCTCTTTAAAGAACGTCTTCAATAGAAAAGAATTCTAGGATATTGATCCAAGAAAGAAAATAGAACAATAAAAGTTCAGTTTAAGATATGCCTTTTTTGTACTCCTTATGAAGAAGAATTTAGTTTTAGTTTTTATCACCATGATAAGAGATGTAATAAGTAATACTTTTTTAGTCTTAATCATCATGATATGAAATGTAATAAGTCACATGCATGTTTAATTTGACCAACGTCGGATTAAGCATGTGTGTTAAAGAGTATTCGGATTTATTCCTAAATTTGATGGTTGAATATGAACCAATCCTGACATTTATGTCCCTTTAAGGGAATTATCTCGCATGGCGAGAAAAAGTTTTGAGAAAATACCCGCATGGCGGGATAAATTTGGCATAGTACTTATTTTAATCAATCCTGCATGACGGGAAAAGTTTGGCATAGTACTTATCTTGCATGGCACGAGAAAGTTGTGATGACTTATGTGTTTTTAGTGTATCCCGCACATGGAGAAAAGTTTAGGGTAGCTCTTATGCTATCCTAGTATGAGTTTAAGAACAAAAGGAAGTTACAAACAAACCTCAAGATAAGAATGAAATGCAAGTGTGACTTATGAAAGTATTAATGATAAAAGACTCTATTGAGTTCTTGAAGTGAAATAAGGACAAAGTACTCCCGTACGAATTAAAAAATAATTTTATTTGCATGATGCAATCATGTGGATGAAGTAAGTAATCAAAGTTTCCTCATTCACAAGAGTTCTGAATAGTTTTCGAAATTGTGGTAGAAAAGTTCGTACCACATTTCGAGGGGGAGAAATGTGAGATCAATTAAGAAAGACAATTAAGAAAGATATGTCCCCATAATTCAGATAATGCGATGCATACTATGCATTGAAGGCAAGAGTGATCTATAAAAGATGAATGTGATCGTCGGGTAGTAAGACGGTCATAATAACGATACCCCTAAAGTAAAGAAATAGCTAAATTCCTGGACTTTTTACAGTTCCGATAGGAAGATAGCACAGTCGGCTAGTATTTATACTGGATGCGTTCAGAGTTATTAAGGCGGTGCTAAACGCGCCATATGAGTTTTAGCAGATTAAACCTAAAATGAGAAAGTTTGAAGATAGGACAATCTGGGGGAGCATGGTATAAAGAGACCTAACTCCACAAGGAGGATGAATAATGTAAACAAGGATCTTATTATACAGGACCTTGCAGAATCAATTGTCTTTTGGCAATAAAGGTCAAGAAATGCTAGTAACTGAGGCTCCAGAAAGTCCCAAAGAATAAGAAAATCAGATATTTTTGATGACTATAAAGTCTATGTTAGTGAAATTCAAATGGAGGAAAATCCCACCTAATTTGATGAAGCCATGAGAGGCGTTCACTCGTCCAAGTGGCAAGAAGCGAAGGAAAATAAAATGAAATCGATAATACTAATAATATTTTAGGATCTAGAATAAATTCCTAAGGAGCCAAAACAGTAAACTGTGATGGGTCTACAAGACAAAATGTGACTCCAAAGGGAATATGTAAAGATATAGAGCACGACTTGAATCAAAAGTTTTTGCGCGAAGCGAATGAATAGATTACAATAAGTGCTAGTGGCACATCGTGATCTGAGTTACATCATATGAAAGTAAAGATAACATTTTCCAATGGGATTTGTATGAAAATGATTACATGGCACAATCCAGATGTTTTGTCATGGAAAGAAAAGAACGTAAGGGATGCCATATGTAGAAATCTCTTATGGACTAGAGCAAATCTCTAGACAGTGGCATTTAAAGTTGAAGAGTCAATTAGAAATTTTGGGTTAAAGAGAATGAGAGGACAATTACGTTTGTACAAAGTTATAGAATGGAAAATTCATTTCCTAATCCTGTATATATGGATGACATCTTTTTTTTGTTAGTAGTGATGTCAATCTACTGCATGAGAAGAAGAAGTTCTTGTCCTCAAGGTTCAATTAGAAAGTTCTCGGTGAAACATCTCTCATTATAAGAATTGAAATTCACTGAGATAGAAGAAAAGGGTATTAGAACTATCGCATAGGCATGCTAAGAAAAGTTTCTAAAGAAATAATGTACCTATGTGGATAAACCTACGCCTGTTCCCATGGTCAAGGGTAATAGTTTTTGAGAACTTTAGTGTTCCAAAAAGCAATGTGAGATTGTTATAGATGGACGTCCTATATGCTTCAGCTGTTGGAAGCTTAATGAGTACAAAGATAAGACCTTACCCTGACATAGTTCAAGTATCCAGGTTGTTTTTGGCAAAAGTCCAGTCCAGATATTGATCACTGGAATGGAGTTAAGAATATCGGCCTCATGCTAAAAAAGAAAGAACAAGTACTCTCAAGTAGTTATGGATACAAATGTTAAATTTTGGTGAGATGTTTAGTGAAACCCACATAGTAGCTAACACTCGCGGTTGAAGTTTTATTGTGAAAAAGCTCCAAAGAAACAGTTTTAGTGTCATCAGTAATGCAAAGTTATAGTATAACATGATATGAGGCTGCGGGACAGGCAAAATGGTTAAGGAACTTGTATCCGGAATTGATAATGGTTGTCAACAGCAATAACCATTTAAGTAGTTTGCTCCTAAGACAACGGGTCAAGTATGCTGCCAAACACATTGTCATTAAAGTTATACGTTGTAAAGGAGAAAGTCCGGAATCATACTGAAAGGTATTGAACATATAAGTAACATGAAAGTGCTTACGAATCCGCTTACCAAAGGCTTACCGCCCAGTGTGTTCAGAGAACACACAGTCGACATGGGTTTATGGTATAGCCTATGATTTCCGAACAATAAAGGGCCCAAAGTCAAAGAATCTGTTTCAGATCAGAGATTTGTATTATAGCCATTAAATCTATCGGCAACTGACTGTGACGATGAGGCATGCTCCATACACTAATTTGTGATGGAACAAATAAAAGTGGAAGCAACTAAAGTCAAAGTTTAAAGTTAAAGTATAAAATGAGATCAAGGGGGAGAATGTTAGTTGATCTCCTCCTGACTCGGTCCAACGACCAAGTCAGGGCCTTGATCGCACCCTGATCGGGGGTGTCCAGCCGTTGAACTGGTTGGTGGGGCCCCGTCGTACAGTGCCATATAAAGAGGAAGTGGGAGCCAAGGCGGTGACTACGAGGTTCGCCACTGCCGCCTGAGCTACAGACTCCACTGTCCTAACCCTAGCCGATCTAGAGGGCGGCACTACCAGCGGCAGGATGCCCCACCGGCTGCGCCACTGCACTGCTTCCTCTTCACCGACACTCCTCGACTCCGATACCGAAGCTATGGCGGATTCTTCTTCCTCCTCCAACTGATGGTCGGTAACATCACACACTCCCAATTTCTCTCTCGTACTCTATTCTAGAACATGTATCTATGTGTATTATTCCAAATGCCAAAGAACACACCCACTCGATCTACTGCTAGACGATCCCATAGACCTAACAAGTGGTACCTAAAAGAACGTGGTGAGCTAGAAGGCTTGCGCGGAGGTCGGCCGCTGGTCCAGCCCAGGCCCTCATCGACGAACTCCGAGGTTCCGCAGGCGCAGGCTCCGGTCCTCCGCAGCACAAATCCGCCAACAGCCGGCCCCATACCCCACTCCAACACCTAAAAATCCAGGGACACCGCTCGGCGTGGAGAAAAAAATGCATCAAATGCAGGCGAAGACGAAGAAAATCATGGACAGGAGAACCCCCATGGCTGCTTACCTCGCAGAAACGGCAGGACGGAAGGGGGGTGTGGTGGCGAAACGGAGGCGCGCTCCTCCTCTTTATCCACGCCTCTGATCTCCGTGCCGCGGAAGCGTGCTGGAGCAGCCGGGCACGGGCGGCCCCATTTCGGACGCCATGCCGCGCTACCCCAAATCGGAATGGGCCACTGTTCCATGGGCCCTCGTCCCACATGGGGCCACCTGCTCAGTCTCAGCGAAGCATCCCGCGCCCTGCTCGGCGTCCCACGATCCCACCGCTTGCGCGAGCGTTATTTCTGGAGGGATCCATCCTGCTGCAGCTGGCCCCGGCGATCGCAGCCAACGGGAGGTCGACAGCGGCCGCCCAAGGGCCTGAGCACGAGACGAGCTAGGGTCCCAGGCTAAGAAGCATGACACATGGACACTGACTGTGGGGCCGCTGGTGTGCAAGCCAATGGGCGTTAGACAACGGCCACGATCGTCAACGCGGAAGGAGGGAACCCGACCGCCCACTCTCAGACCTCGGAGAGCCGCACGACAGGGACTGCGGGCCCACCTGGCCGTATAGGCGCCGAACCCTGGTCAACCACACCACCACCGCTCGATCTAGATCCAGCGCCCCTCATTCATTTCGGTGACGCGGCCACGCTGAGGCCGGGCCGGCTCCTGGTGTTCTCTTGTCTTTAGATGCGCACTATTTTGGGCCGCGCCATCCTACTTGACTTTTATTTTGAAGCCTGTATTTCTTTGTTTAGAATTCATGACATGTGTGCTTGCCTCCATATAATCTAGTAGATATAATGAAACGCATGCTTGTGTATGAGATACATACTTGGCTACATCAAACATGTATCTTGATGCTGGGATTTAGCCTTTTCTCCTTTTCCAATGATATTTACATGTGTTTGTGAGAAGGTGATCGTCAACTATGGCTTCGTACATATAGCAGAATCTGTTGCTCTTAGATTTGTGTTCCGAAATTTGCTCCAAGATTTGCCAATTACGTACTATGTATTGTTCCGTGCTTATGCTAATTACCTATTGTTGCATGCTTATGCTAATTACCTATTGTTCTGTTCCCATGGTATTTACTGAAGCTGCATGATTCAACTGGAATGGTCTCCTCAACCGATGTTTTTTGTGCTACTGGGAGAGATGGCCTTCTGTGCACCTTGATGGTGAAAATGTTTCTTTAATCATCATATTTGGATTCTAACTACAACAACCATTATAGGGAACGGACCAGATGATTATATATGTCAGCCAGGGCACATATTAGGTACAGATCATTTTCCAATCATTTAACAAAATAGCTTGTGTTAGTTCCAATAATATTGGTGTATTATGATATTGATTTCCCCATGGGATTTCGAGTTATATATTTGTTCATTATAAAACCTAAGATGTCTTAGTATGTTACTTTCCATACTTTACATTCAGACTACCGAGAAGGTTTGTTGACCTTACTGTGCATGATTGATTTTTGTGCTTGCTCTGATCTATGGTGGTCCATAGGTAAGATGTTGGTTCATGTCTGCATTAGTGCATTGATAAACTAGACGAGTTTGTGATACATGTACAGTTTCTGAAATCTCCGGTAAAGAAATTTTGGAGTGTTTCTTTTTTGCATAGTACTACATGTGTTGTGTTCTTTTCTGTTATTCATTGCAGGCATTTACATCACATGCACATTGAGGTTTCTAAATTCAATTTTAGGTGTGTTGAGTGCCAATTTTACCTGCATATGCATGATTTTGTTATGTGAGGCCAACAAAATGCTACTGACATCTAAGTTTGGTAATTTATTTGCAGTCCAAGAATGTAAAATGTTTCATACATGTTACCTTCAGTGTAGTAGCTCTCATTTTTTCTTTCCCAGGGTTCATTTTTTAACAGGTGGTATAGCTTCTTGCTCATGCCATCTTTTGAAGTTTAGAGATATTCAAAGGCTAATTTTTTACTTACCCAGGAATCTCATTAGCTATTTCATTTTTTGGGTTGCCTACAACGTAGTCACTACAACAGAGAAGGACATCACTGACGGTTCAAAACCCCCCTTCACTGGCGGATTTTGAACCGTCATAACCAACTCGGCAGTGATGAGCTGATCACATCACTGCCGGTTATGCCAAACCGGCAGTGATAGCTCATGTATCACTGCCGGTTCGTGTTACAAACCGGCAGTGATACTTGAGCCATCACTGCCGGTTGTGTAGATTATATTATCACTGCCGGTTATCTTTGAACCGGTAGTGATATAGTATTCACAATTTGCATTTTAATAATTGTTTTATTTTCATTTCGAGGGGAGGTGGTGGGGTGGGAGGTCGGGGAGGTGGAGGTGGAGGTGGTTGCTATCGATCAATTTGATATCGATGTGAATGAAGACAATACAAACCCATCAACATTTATATTACAAAAGTTTCAAAAAAAACTCTAAGTATCGAATTAAGAGTCGCATTACAATAGCCTATCAATGTGGTCTCTTTCGTACTGCGCCTTGTACTTCTTAGTCCTCGCAATGGAGAATGATCCTGTCTTGGTCAATATCTCGTCCAATACAAACCTTGCTACCTCCTCTTGAATTCCTCTCATCTCAAAATCTAGCAACTGGTTGTGATTGTTTGCTTTGCGCTGTAATTGAAGCAAGATGATATTGAGATGCACAAACGTAAGACAAAACAATAGAAATGGGATGCCTACGTACCATGTCATCTCCCTTATTTGTTTTTGCGCCAAAGTATTTTAGCATTGCCCACATCACATAGAACCCGCATTCGTTGTTCCCCATCGGTTGATCTAGGGTCTTGAGATCCTCCATATACTTTACACTGAATGGGGCCCTCCATTGCTTTTGCATCTTGCTATCGAGATTTCTCCAATTCGGTAATGCCTTCATTCTATGTTACATTGTAAATGAAGTGTGAAGACCGAGGACATTACAATATCCTATGTGATTAGAAAGTGTTGTGATATTGGGTTCACTTACTTATTCAGCACTTTGACTAGGGGGTCGATAAGAGAAAGTGGCTTTTTCTTTGAGTCCCACACCTCGATATGTGAATCTTGAAGATAGATATCTACGAGGATGAAATGGTTGCTGCAATCACAAAGTCCATGTTATTGAATGACATATCAAGAAAAGAAACACTAAAATAAGGGTCGAGAACACATACTCGCAGTTGTAGGGTAGGAGTACGTTTGTTTTGTTGTTTCTGAACATACTTTCAAACTCAATCTTCAAACTTGTTGGTACATAGTCATCATCACCAGGGGCGGTGCATGTTGTCTCATTTACAAATATGGGATCCAAGAAGTCTATATTGCTCAATTTCTTCTTTAGGCACCATTTTGCCATACACCTGCATAATAAACATATGATATATTCAAATGCAAATCACGTAGTTTATTATAACGTTGTGAGGGTAGGGTACTTACATAGACCATATCATCAAAATCTGCGTATCGAGCGAGCGCCGTTGGAAGAGCTGAAAGAGGTGTTCATAATAAATAGTATGCATCGTTTCTTCAGGATGATTAAAAACCATTCCGGGAGGGATGCAAACTTCAAAACCGATACAGTCTCCATTGACAGTATCCACGGAGTAATAATCATGCAACTGTCGCATGTATGTTGGCAAATCTTTATACTCTTGTTCGGTGGCGACCAAAGGTTTGCCTCTTGAATACTTGTATGCGACCGTGGCTTTTTCAAAATCTCTCGTTCCGTAATACAACTCCGTGGCCCTCTCCATGGATATGCCCATGTTGTTGGCCAAGTTCTGTATCTCTAGCAATTCTTTGGTGTGTATTTCTCTAGCTCTGATTTGATTACTCTCTTTGTTGTGTTGCCTTTCAAATTCGGTCTGTTGTCTCCACTTAGGTAGACTGGCTATTCGATTAAAGAAGGCAATGGCGGCTTTCTTGCTTGGAGGCTCCACAATCGGGTCCTTCATCTTACTCGTAATGCTAGCATCCACCTTCTTTTTACTTGTCTGGGGAGCATTACCAACCGAAACTGATGACCTCTTGTGTTGCGAGGTCGAACCTGATCGCACTTTGGATTTTCGCGGAGGAGGAGGAGGTGGAGGAGGTGTTTTCTCCTTTGGCGGTGGAGGAGGTAGAGGAGGTGTTTTCTCCTTTAGCGGTTGAGGAGGTAGAGGAGGTGTTTTCTCCTTTGGCGGTGGAGGAGGTGTCTTCTCTTTCGAGGCAGGAGAGGGAGAATGAGGATCTTGCAGAGGAGAGAAACCTCTTGGCGGCGGCGATGCCGATGATTCACTGCCATCCTCATCATCCGAAGATGGCTGCTCATCCAGCTTGATGAAGCGTTTGCGCCAAGCCACATGAGTGCCCAAGTTGTGAACAAGACGCGGCCTATCTTCCTCCACTGGGAAATCAATGTGTATCTTATTGTACTTCTTATCCAAGATCTTATCAATGCTGACCCTGGCATACCCGGGTGGCATTGGCTTGCCATGAATGATGCCGTCTCCTCTTGGAAATGCTTGTCCGACCGCCACCTTGTCTTTTGTCCACTGCTGACGGATGTATAACCTGACATTAATTGGTCCAGTGATGTTGTCCACCGGATGAGGAGCATTGACCTCTTCTTCGTCAAGCATAGGGGTTGAGCCGCAGCTACTGCGACCCTTGGGCACTGGGCTATTCAAAGTCAGGATAGGCTGCGGTTGTGACGAACACATGGATTGCATAGCTGACATAACTCGTGCCTCAACTTGAGCAGCTATCCGTGCTTCCATGCTATCTTCGATTTCCTTTCGAAACCTTTGGAGCTCTTCTTCTCTTTGTGTTCTAGCCCTCGCCCGGCTCCTATAGGATGAAGATTCACCTTCGAATACTTTCACCCAAGGTACATTCCCGGCTCCTCTAGTGCGACCGGGGTGCTCCTTGTTTCCAAGTGCTTGTGTGAGCACGTCATTTTCTCTATCTGACTTGCGGTTACCTCTATTCACTTCCTCAGTTAAGGTTGAAATCCTCTGGAGGAGATCGCTGACGGGTTCACTACTGGCATTAAGGCTCCCGTCACTATTGTATCGTGCCCCCCTTGCAAGTAGGTAGTTTACTGATCTGGGCTGCCAATCGCTTGTCTGAGGCCTAACGCCGCGCTGCTCTAGTTTCTGGACTTCCATTTCCCATTCCGGAATCTTTCGTACATAGCCACGCGATCCTAGGCGATGAGGATCCTTTGCCTTAAGTGAGTTTGCTCTATTTCTTTCGCTTGATGCCTTGGCCTCTTCGGATAGCTTGTAAGCCTTGAACTCCTCCCAGAAGTCTCTCTGCTTGGTGTATTGACCTCCCTCAAAATTTGGTTCTCTGTCCTCCTTGATTAATTTGTACAAGGTTCCCTTGAAAGTCTTGAACGAGCGACCCATGATTTCCTTGGCCTTCTTCTTGACTGTCGCCTCGTCATAGTCATTAGGAAAAGTGAAAAACCCTTTCAACTTGTTCCAAACTAGCTCCTTCTCACTTTCTGGAACCCTCCATGGGTCATCCTCACGACCAGTCCATTTCCTGTATTTGATCGGGATAAAGTCTCTTACAAGTGCCCCGATGACACTCTTGTATGGGCCTAATGCTGTAAGAGGCTCCACCGGCTCCCCTACTTGGTCGAACTCAGAGATGTGCCAATGTTTACTTATTTGAGGAAGCTTTGTTGCACCACGCTTAGTCTTGCTGGTACCCTCACCACTTGGCTCTTGCGGCGGAACCTGCTTCAAAATTCATAAATAAGTCCCCATCAAACTTATCTAGCGTGATTTCTTACTATCACGTTATTAGGTTTGACCTAAGTTATTACCTCGTCTCCTTGGTCTAGCTGCAGATAATGGCTAGGGCTCCAATCGTCCTGATTACCACCACCATTAGTTGGATCCTGCGACGCTCCTGTCGCAGTGCTCTCTGCTTGTGGGGTATCAGTAGCTCGGCGACGGGTGGTGAATTGGCGATGACGAGTCATGTTTCTGGACATGCAATCAAAGGCATCAACTTTCTTAGGGTAAATCTCATATATGCGTCAAAACACTCTTGACTCCAACTCTTGATCAAGTTACCGACTCGACCCCGTATAACAACCAAAGGGGCACAAGAGATGAATTCAAGAATTTTTTCTTCAATTTATATAGGGCTATTAAGCATTTCAAGAATACCCCTAGGTTTAGACAAGAAGTTATTAGAAGTTTTTTATCAAGAAGCACAAAAGCATGATGGCTCAAAGGACTGGAAACTTGACAATGGAGATCATCATGAGAAAGTCCATACTATCTCACATTTCAAGAGATTATCCTGTGATGTTTTTATTTTCATGTCATACTATTCTTTCATAGTTTATATGTGGTAGAATAGCTAGCTTCCCACCAAAAAATTAAGACTTTCTTTTTATGCCCTTCCAATTGATGCACCTACAAGGATTGAGGCGTTCTAAGTAGCCTTGCTGACCTTACAACAACCCTAAATGCACCAACCGTGACAGGATCCCTCCCAGGCCATGTTTGGCACCAACAATATTATTGTTGGTATTGTAATCGTATCCTCATGGGCACCAACAATAAAAGGAAGAGGGAGAACATCTCGTTCTTTCATGTATCACTTATAGAGAGAAACAGGTCTATCTATATATATGTATATTATCCATGATATAAACCTATACAATTCATCCTCATTGATTTCCCCCTTTGATACCCAAATAAGCATTTCCTCTCAATCTCGTTTTTTTTTCATCTAATAACTTTGAATCCTCTCAATCTATATTACATAATAACTTCTCTCGTGCAGGTTGTTGGGCCATTCTCCATTGGGGACTCGCGAAAAAGAACGCCGCTGAATATTTTGCCATATAACTATGAAACTATTTCCGATCAGCAAAAGAAGTGACCTAAATACAAATTAAAACTCTTGTATGATGCTAAAATGGAAGATATATAATTCATAAATTTCAGTACTCTTTTTTTTTCAAAAAAAAATCCCTCCCCTCAACCCCAGCACACACACAGTTCCTATCAACCACATGGTACATTATACATTTATACACTGATAATATCTTTAATCCAATTTTGCCTAATTAGTTTTCATGTATATCCGAGAGCTCCCAAAGTTTGGCCCCATATTTTCTCGTACAGGGACGACCATTCTAAACCCACCCCCACCCCCCCACCCCACTATTTTTTTTCACCCATAGCAGTTCCCTATGACTTAACTTCTCGAAATAACTCCATCCAACAAATACATACATACGCTAGTACTTCCTTCATCATGAAATACAAGGCATACAAGCAATTTTATGACATATATGATAAAAACAAATGATACATGACAGATCCTTCATCATGAAATACAAGGCATACAAGCAATTTTTTCGTGGCACTCGATGAGGCATTTCACCGAACACCTTATGGGCACTCACCCAAACTGCAGGGGTGGCGCGAATCAGCAAAGGGAGAAGCTCCTGGGGGCGTCGAGGATGGCGGCGTCGTGCTCCGGCGTCGGGCTACGGCGTCGAACGGCGCGGTCGGGCTGCGGCGTCGTGGACGGCGAGTCGGGCGGCGGCGGCGTGCACTGGCGCCTGGCGGGAGTTTGGTTTTTTGTCGAGCAAAAGGGGCTGGCGGGAGCGCCAGCCCCTTTTATAAACCCAGCGTCACTGCCGGTTGGATATTACAACCGGCAGTGATGTTGGCCATCACTGCCGGTTGGTCGTTAGAACCGGCAGTGATGTCCCACATCACTGCCGGTTCTAATAACAAACCGGCAGTGATAGCCAACATCACTGCTGGTTAAAAACCGGCAGTGATGTCCCACATCACTGCCGGTTCTAATGACCAACCGGCAGTGATGTGGGACATCACTGCCGGTTGGTCATTAGAACCGGTTTAGTTTTACTTTTTTAAAAAAAATTAAAAACAACAAGTTCAAACCAAATTTTAGAACCCCAAATTATTTCAAATGAAAAAGTGAGGACTACCAAATTTATACAACTCATGAAGATCTACAACTTTGATATAGGTCATTTCTTCATTTGAAAAAAATTGAACATTTCAAATTTGAAATTTTGAAAAATGGAACGTCCAGTCCAAAATTTAAAACCCAAAATGATTTGAACATAAAACTTGATGAATAACAAAGTTGTTCAACTTATCAAGATCTACAACTTTTGTATAGGTCATTTCTTCATTTGAGAAATTGTTAATATACATTGTTCACAAAACCTACACGTGTCTCATATGGTTTATGAAATCTTATGAGAGATGTGTAATATTTATGAACAATGTTATTACCACTTTGTCGGATGAAGAAATGACCAATATAAAAGTTGTAGACCTTGATGAGTTGTACAACTTTCTTTACATCACTTTTCTAGTTGAAACCATTTGGGGTTTCAAAATCATGTTTCAAGTTGTCTTTTTTAAAAAAAATTGAAAAACGACAAGTTCAAACCAAATTTTAGAACCCCAATTTATTTCAAATGAAAAAGTGATGAATACCAAAGTTGTTCACATTTGACAAATTCTTAGTACACATTGTTCACAAAACTTACATCGAGAATTTGAGATGTTGCACATGTTTCATTGTCATGTTTCACTAGTTCAAACCAGAATTTGAGCCCCTAAATGATTTCAGCTCAGAAAGTGATGAATACCAAAGTTGTTCAACTAATGAAGATCTACAACATTTCATTAAGGATTACATAGTTTATGATATTCTAACTATGATGGCCTCATCGTGATCACTCCGGAGGTAAGCAGGTTCGTCACCCTCTTCAAGGATAGGTAGGGTAATGCCTGCCCCAAAAGGAGCCATTTCTTGATAACCTTTGTACTCTTCTTCGTCCGTCACTCCTTCAACACCGACAATCTTCCTTTTGCCTTGCATGACTACTTGTAGTCTTCCCTTTGTATTGTTATCCCTTGCATAGAAGATTTGCAAAACATCCTTTGCAAGGACGAAGGGGTCATCTCTGTATGCGGTCTTGGATAGATCAACGGTAGTGAACCCATCATTGTCGGTGTTGATTTCATCTAGCCGGACCCACTGGCAACGGAAAAGAGCGACCTTCAACTGTCGTCCATAGTCTAGCTCCCATATCTCATCTATGAAACCATAGTATGTTGCCTCCACCGTGCCGTATTCATCGTGGGCGTCGAAACGAACAGCACTATTTTGGTTGGTGCTCTTTCCATCCTGTTTTTTTGTGTAAAATGTAAAACCATTTATATCATAACCTTGGTACATCATCACCGTAGTCGAAGGTCCGGGAGCTAAGAGATCTAGCTGACATCCCGACACCATTCCTAGCCTGCGGCGTCGAAACCAGTCACCGAATTCCTCCTTATGTTTTTTCTCAAGCCAAGCCTGTGACCTACCGATGTGCTTACTTTGTAGTAACTGCTTGTGCTCATTAATGTATGCCATCACACCGTCGGCCTGTTGGAGAACAGCGAAGTGTGCCTGTCTGAAGGAAACCACTTCGACTATTTTGACTGCTTTCTCACCTATCGTTCCTTTGCCCCCTAGTCTTCCATCGTGACGAGATACTGGAACTCCGACCCGATTGATGTCCATATAATATGTGCAGAACTCAATGGCCTCCTCTGTTGTCCATCCTTCTACCATGCTCCCTTCTGGTCTGAATCTATTCCTAACATACCGCCTGAAAACTTTCATCAACCTCTCGAAAGGAAACATCTGGTGTAGATACATTGGGCCAAGGGCTTTAATTTGGTCCACAAGATGAACAAGTAGATGCACTGATATGTCGAAGTAAGTCGGTGGGAAATGCATCTCAAGCCTGCATAGAATCTCGGTTATCTCCTGCTTCAGCTGGTCTAGCTTGGCCCCTTCAATGACCTTTTCAGAGATCACGTTGAAGAATGAACACAACTTTATGATTGGGGCACGGACCTTGTCAGGGAGGATACCTCGTAGGGCAACTGGGAGCAGCTGAGTCATAATGACATGACAGTCATGGGCCTTCATACAACCATAGTTAAACTTAAGTTCTCTCATGTTAACTAGCCTCTTCGGGTTCGCACAGTAGCCAGTTGGCACTTTGAGATCATTAAAGAAAGAAATAAGCATGGCCTTTTCTTCCTTTTTCAGTGTCCATGATGCCACCGGAAGTTTCAAGTGGCCATCCTCAAGAGTTATTGGGTGCAACTCCTTCCTAAGGCCCAGGTGTTGCATGTCCAAGCGTGTCGCGAGAGAATCCTTTATTGTTCCCCCGGTGTTCATCAACATGTTAAGTGTGTTACCGCACACGTTTTTAGTTATGTGCATTGGATCAAGACAGTGACGTACACTCAAAAGTGGCCAATAAGGTAGTTCCCAAAAGATTGATTTTTTCTTCTAGATACTACCGGCTGGCGCTGGTACTGCACCTTCCCCCTTCCCAAGGACAACATCTGTGAGTTTGCTTACTTGTTTAAGTATCTGTTTCCCGTCTCGATACTTTGGAGGGCCACGTTTCTCAGTAGTCCCATTAAAATCTTTTCTATTCTTGCGGTAAGGGTGATCCCTTCGTAGGAACCTACGGTGTCCCATATAGACCATCTTCTTGTTTTCTGGTAGATGTATAGCATCAGTCTCGTCCAAGCACTCGACACACCCAGTGTATCCTTTTGTCTTCTCTCCAGACAAGCAACCTCGCCCTGGTAGGTCAGTGATTGTAGCGATAAGTATAACCTTTATCATGACATGTTCTTTTTTATACTCATCCCAAACATCCTTCACACCCGTCTCCCACATCTGTAGTAGTTCATCGATCACTGGTTGTAGAAGCACATCGATATCATTACCAGGTTGTTTTGGCCCTTGGATTAGTAGTGGCATCTGGATGTATGACCGTTTCATACAAAGCCAGGGTGGAAGGTTGTATATACATAGCGTCACTGGCCAAGTGCTATGATTGCTTCTAACCTGGTCAAACGGATTCATCCCATCTGTGCTCAAACCTATCCAAAGATGCCTTACCTCTCCACCAATGTTCTTATAGAACATAGTGTTGATAGTCCTCCAGTCCGACCCGTCGGCGGGGTGCCTCAACATTGTATCTTTCTTACGCTCTTCGCCGTGCCAACGCAACAGTTTGGCTGACTTTGCATTTGCAAACAACCTATGCACTCGTGGAGCTATAGGAAAATACCATACGACCTTTATGGGCCCTCCTCTGGTCTTGCTTCCCTGATTTGACGGCCCTTGCTTGTATCGGGGAGCTTTACACTTGGGACACGCATCCAAGTCTTTGTATTTTTCTCCACGGTACAATATGCAATCGTTGGAACACGCGTGTATTTTCTCAACCTCGAGGCCGATTGGGCAAATCATTTGCTTGGCCAGGTAAGTCTTTTCTGGTAACTCGGTACCCTTCGGGAGCAGTTTATGCAGTATACCTAACAAGCTATCGAAGCCTTTATCACTCAATCCATTCGTTGATTTGAACTCTAATAGCATGATGTTGGCTTCCAGTTTGCTTATTGGGCAGGTCGGATACAATGGTGTTTTTGCATCCTTTCTCATGATCTCCAGTTTTTTCAACTGTGTAGCACTAAGGAATCCGCCATGCACATCATGAAGAAACTGTGAAATGCCATCATTTTCCTCTGTGTCGTCCACTAATGTATTCCTAAACACATTATCGTTGGTAGGCACAGGTACTGTGTAGCATTGGTCATCATCAATAGGTAGAAATGCGTCTAGGCATTGGTCATCATCAATAGGCACATCATCATTGTTTTCTTGTGCAACATTTTGACCAACCTCCCCATGCAAAGTCCAAATCGTGTAGTCTCTCATGAACCCCCTGGTAATCAAGTGCAATCGTATATGCTCCACGTCGCCCCATTTTCTCGTATTCTTGCAATCTTTGCATGGACAGAATACAGGCTGTGAGTCCCCAGCATTGGCTCTAGCGAGCTTGATGAAATCGTCGATGCCCGTCAAGTACCGTTGGTCTGTACATGACAGATCGTACATCCACCCTCGATCCATGTCTGCACAGGTAAAATGGGCCGGGCAGAGGAAACATAGGAATGTTTTAATAAGAAACAATTATTGCACAATATTGAAGAACAATTATTCTACTCCATGCAACATAAAAATGGAGACACTAATTTAAAAAAAGACTAAATTTGGAGACATGATCATGAATAACAATGTAGCTCCAAACAATGCCCATATAAATTAAAAATCGCAGCCCCATAAAAATTAATTATTGCACAATATTGTAGAACAATTATTCTACTCCATGCCACATAAAAATAGAGACATTAATTTAAATAAATACTAAAATTGGAGACATTATCATGAACAATGCATTGTTTCTAGTAGTAAATCAAGTCATTAGGGGGCTGGAGCCCACCCACCCCCCCTTAGATCCGCCACTACTGCTCAAACAATGCATTGTTTGGTGACACATGGGTTAATTTGCTCATCAACATTGTAAAAGAATCTACTCTACTCCTAAGAACCAATTATAACATCACATACTAACAATGCATTATAGCCATGAATTAGAAAAGTGCTCTGTAGAAGAATGGAGAAATAAGAATGAGAATCAAGCATTATAGCCATCAAAACAAAGCTAATTAAGCAACAAAATCGAAGGAATGGAGGCTGGTTACTAACCTTAAAGCAAAAAGATCAAGCCATTCTTCCAAATCCAAGTGGTAGCTTCACGGATTTGGGTGACCGCAACATTGGAGGGAGTGGCCCAAACGCGCGCCTCTGTTCTCGGGATAAAAGAGTGGAGGAAGAAGATGACGGCTACCACCTTTTTGTGATGTCAGGCTCATCACTGTCGGTTCTATCCTAGAACCGACAGTGATAGAATCAAATCACTGTCGGTTCGTGGCTTGAACCGGCAGTGATAAGTGGAGTTGTCATCACTGCCGGCGGGAGGCACAAACCGGCAGTGATAGTTGTCATCACTGCCGGTTCTCGCACCCCCCAATTATTTTCTGGTTGTCAGAGCCTAGAACCGGCAGTGAAGGGTCATCACTGCCGGTTGTCCTAATTTCGGCAGTGATGTGGCCGGCACTGTTGACTGTTTATGTAGTAGTGAGTGCACTAGAATCATGAATTTATTAACTAGGTGGCAGAATCATGTGTTTGTTAACTATCGTGTTCAGAACCTTATGTGCTTTATGACATTTTCTTTGAACTGAACACCTAATCACTCCTAAATAGTGCTCACCAATTTTGCCTTCCTCTTCTCTGACTTTTCCTTTCTCTTCTTATCTTTTAGTTTTAGTTTGAGTTGCCTTTCCAGTTATCTCTCTTCCTGTGTGCTAGCACATAAATATATCACCTTTTTGGTTCATTTCGCACACATCCTGTATGCGTATATTTTTCAGTGGCTGCAGTGTTATAATCTGCATGCATGTAGCATCACATCACTACCTTTTTGCCAGCTATAGCAGATATCATCAGGTGGTAAAATCTAAGAGCCTTCATGTTTGTTCCTGCTAACAGATGATAGGATACTTCTACCACTTTAAGGTCTACCTTAGATGCGAGAAGATTGTTCCTAAGATGTAAACAATGATGCAAAATAATAACATGGATATTGGCAATTCTGAAATTGTAGTTTGTGTCCATTCAGCGACACTTTTTTTAGCAGATAGGTTCCTCATGCCATACTCAATAAGGTTGTAAATTGAAGCTTTGTGAATGTGAATATTTACAGGCATTGATAGTGCCAATCAAGTAGCCTCTTTCCTGTTCTCTTAGTTTCTGATTTAGTTTCCCCCTTTATATGGTTCATACCATCTAATATCTATTCATAGCTATGTTCTCTATCCTGACATTATACAGAAACATGTCTCACATGGTTACTGAACCTGCAGCAATTATGCAACAATGCTATTAGCCTTTTACAGTTTCTATGCGTTCAGGACGATTACAATGGGCCTTAGATAAAAGATGGAGCAAATGCACCATTTTTTCCTGGTTTTCGTATAGGTCTGCTTAGCCTCTTTTTTTCTCAACAATTAAGCATGCTGTTGTTTGCATGTTGAGTTCTTCTCAGCATGCTTGGACAAGATCTAATTTATTTCATAATTTCTTTTGCTAAGTTCATATGATGCAGAGCATATTGTGATCGTTGTTAATTCCCTTATGTCGGTTTCCCGGATTACACAGCTTCTCTGGACTATGACGAACCATCAGCTATGAATGTTCTGTATGTACTCTTCTCTTGACATGCCATTAGGGATCCATACTTCCCTGATTGGAGTTCATAGAATGCAGGGTTTTCAGATTCCGTGACATAATTTGTAATCTACTATTTAGACCGCAGCTTTAGAGAATTTCTCCTTTGCTTCAAGTTTATATGATGGTTAGGCTGTAGGCAAATTAGTCCTTAATCTTAAGATGTTCTTACACATAATGGCATGATTTTTTATTTGTTCGATATAACATTGCCTTCCAATTATGAGCAGCTCTCCAAAGCATTCTGAAACTACAATAACTGTGTGTTTTACATGCTACTAAATGTTTCATACTAATATTGTGATTCACTGTTTACCTTCCAGTATGAAGAGGATTCTAAACCTGTGGTCAATGTATTTTTTACATGCTACTAATCATTTCATACTAACATTGTGATTCACTGTCTGCCTTTCAGTATGAAGGATTCTTCTGCACAAGATATTAGGACCAATATATTATTTATTAGCACTACTAGAAATACCCCTGTAGTGACGCTTTATTTATATGTTAGACACGTTTTATTTCGTCTCTACAAGATTATAGACATGTTTTTATAAAGCGTGTTAGAAGCGTCTTTGCATGGATCGTGTTAGGACTTGTAGAGACGAGTTCCTTAAGCGTGTCACGGTGATAAAGAGACGTTTTGTAGAGACGTTAATTGCATGCCTGCGCATATTGATACACTTTTATAGATACTTTTATATAATGTGTCTATTTGTATAGTTACGTTATATAGCAACGCTTCGTTATATGCTAAGAAATATAGAGACATTCTCCTAGATACATTTATATTATGTGTGTACTAATGTAGTCACATTATGTAACAATTTGTATTGTGTGTTAAAAAGTGTAGAGACATTCTCATAGACACATTTATATTATGTGTGTACTAATGTAGTCACATTTTGTAATGACATCGTATTGTGTATTATTTTGTGTTCTTTTTATGTTATAAATATTCTATAGTATTTTTTGTGTTCTTTTTCATAATATTACATTATTATACACTATAGTGGCCAAGAGTACAAGCAGGTCCAAAAAACACTTGAGGTAGAATGTTAATAAAAATATTTTCAAATTTTAAACTTACATTTTTATGACGATATAAATCGTAAGTAGAAATATTTAGTAACTACAAATTTGTAGCAAAAATATGCATGAGAGGACTCAGATATGTAATGGATGTTAATAATTTTTTTACAATGTCTCTACATGCTACCGATGGATGACGAAGGCACATTTAATTTTGTTTCACTTTGAGATGTTTTCAATATCGTATCAAGAAGCATGTTTAAGTGACTATGTACGATTATTGATATGCTTTGCAACGTGTATAAACTATACTAACGGTTTAAAGTGTGTCTAACTTCGTGTCATTTTGAGACGACTTTAGTATTGTATAAAAAAACATCTTTAATTGTCTATGGAGCATTCTGTGATACGCTTTGTAACATGTCTAGAAGCTATTGACGATTAAAAGCATGTCTACCACCGTGTCACTTTGTGACCCTTACAATACCATCATAAAAAGTGGATTTAGATGCCTTTTAACACTAAAAACGTGTCTAATATCGTGTTATATTGACACGTTCATAAAATCGTATTAAAAAGCATCTTTACATGACTATGTGGAGACACTTTTAGTGTGCGTTACTATTAAAGCGTGTCTAGAACGGCTTTTTCTTGTAGTTAGGTATGTGTTTTTTTAATATATGTTTTCAGAATTTCGGGACTACATGATGAAGCTAGGTATTTGCCAACAAAGCCTTGAAGGATTCTTCTGCATCAGATAGTTTGTTAGGACCAAATATGTTTTTCGTTAGACATGTGCTTTTTTTATATGTCATTCAGAATTTTGGGACTACATGACGGAGATAGGTATTTGCCAACAAAGCCCTTTGTCTATAATTCTCGCAAGATATGATATTCATTTTTCTTCGCATAGCTAATAGAGTGATGTCCAAGTGTTTGTATTAATATTAGAGTAAAATGCACATTGGATACTTAAACTTTTGGAGCATTCCCGTCTGGGTCCTCAAACTAAAAAGAGCTCCCATCTAGGTCCCTAATCTACTATCGTCGCACATGAAAGGTCCGAAACCTGCCACACCAACGCCAACATCTGACGTGGCCATGCCACATAGGCAGCTGGCGCTTGACGCGGCGGGAAAGCAGAGCAGCGGTGCGACGGTGTCAAGGGCAAGGTCGTCGTCTCCGGCGAGCGCGACCATGGCACCCGCCAACACCACCCTGTCATTCACGTCGGCGCACTGGGCCTCCGTCTCCTCCTTTTTCCCTTTTCTTCTTGACAGCCGACATGCTCGATCTGCCAGCAAAATTCGCCGCCGTCAAGCCAGGGCAGCGGGGCTCGCATGCGTGCCCACCTGCACTCGTCTGCTCGCACGCCCATGTGCCACAGCGGCGGGGGCTCGTACGCACGCCTGCGTGGCCATGGTGGCGGCCCTCCTATGCTCGCTTGCTCGCGTGCCCGCTGCTCGCACGCACACCTGCAGCGGTGGCGGTGGCCTACCAGCGCTCGCCTGCTGGCGCGTCTACTACAATGTCCAGCTGCTAGTGTGGCACGGCCACGTCAGATGCTAGCGCTGGTGTGGCGGGTTTTGGACCTTTTGATGAGGACATCGCCAAGATGGAGTCGAGGACGACTCCAATTCAAGAAGGGGATGATGATGAGGACATCGCCACGCTGGACACACCGACGCTATGGTCTTCCCCAAGTTGCAATTCGTCCCCAACTCAGCTGCCACGTCACCCTCGGATTCAGCAGACACGTCGTCATTGTTTCGGTCATAACTCTCTCATACGACATCGAAACGGGGCGTTCTTGAATGCGTTGGAAAGGGGACGACGACGCCGTCGTTTTGGATCTGGTCCCAGCTTCAGAAGATCCGTGGATCATTCTGTGTGACCACGACAAGGTGTTGCGTCACCTATTTGGGCCAACTTGGCCTTGTATCGAGTTGGGCCTTAAGCCCAAGTTGTGGGCGCCCAACCCCTGGCCGTCCTCAACCCTAGGTCGAGTCTTAGACTATAAAAACAGCTGCCGCCGCTGCTAGACAATTGGATTTTGTTTAGAGTTTAGTTTTCCATCGAGAAACTGAATCGTTCACTGTAACTGTGGTGACAAATCCTTTTACAGTGATCCAGGGCCCCTGTTCTTGATCTCCTCCACTGTGTCGATTAGTCCTTTGGAACCGAGTTTTTTAACCCTATATTGATATTCGCATCATTTATATTTGCAATTTCAGATTGCGTGTTTTTACCTTCTTGCTTGTGTTCTTCGATTCGCTTGCAGGAAAAGCCTTCTTGGCGAGGTCAATCAAGTTGTGCTTGGTTGATAACCAACGGAGCAGTGGTGTAACGGTTGCAGGATTCGAATCGTGTCTGATTTGAAGCCGGATCGCCAACGTCGAGATCTCCACAAGTCGAACTTACCGGTTACCTTTCGGAAGATCGGGCATGTATCTCATCACCTTTGGTGCACGACGGCAGTAGATTAGGGACCCAGATATGAGCTTTTTTAGTTCAAGGATCTAGATGGGAATGCTCCAAAAGTTTAAGGACCCGGCGTGCATTTTACTCTTAATATTATGCTCTGATGAGCTTGATCACATTCTAGAAATGACCTCGGTACATATTTTTGTTGCTAAATATATTCAAAATATGAGTGCATCTTTATTATTAGTTACCTGCGATCAATCGAACATTCTTTGTTGAACCCTGCTACTGCCAGCTGCTCATTGCGCTGTACCGAACATGCGCGCAAGAGCAACGCGGGCGCAGAGTGCGCCTACCGTGCTAGTTGATCTTATGCGGAGATGTTGCCACTGAATTTGGCAGTCGCATGATCTCTTCTTGCATGCCTGGCTCTGCTTCCCTCATACTTCCTTGTCTTTTTCCTGGTGCTTGAAATGAACCTCCAGATGGGTTAACTTATTTGGAGACCATTAGCTTATTGATGTTGGCAGGGAGCTGGACCGTTTCATTTAGCTGTACATTATCAGTTCAGTTGCATCATTGTTGGGAAACAAATGTTCAGTTATGCATTTTAGTACTCATTTCATATTTTTCACTTATCGTTTATGAGGTCTGATCGCCTGTCCTAATATCTAATTTTTTTTCTTGTTTCATTTCGGAGGTGCTTCTCATATTGTTGTTTCCTTTTGTACCTTTATCATCGAGCTGAGAAATGCTTTTTATAGTACAAGAATGTTTCAGTAAGAAACACTTTCTCCTGTTTTCATGTCCTGTTCTTTAATTGTTTTTTTGCTCTTGCTTTCAGGATGAACAGCCAAATATAGTCAAAACAATGATCTGTTCATTACTCTATGACGCAATCCATTAATATTTCTTAAGTATCTAATCATCTTCAAGCAGTGGGTATATGACGGTTATCTCCCACAGCAATATGCAATCGAAATATTTCCCCCTTTTTTTTCTCTTCGCCTCTTTTAAATTTAAAAAGAACATAAAAATTATGTAAATTTATTAGAAATTTTAGAACAATATAAAGTTCCCCTAACCAAGCATAACTATTGTATTTTAGTTTAAAAGAAACAAGAAGATATGTGGATGATGTTAATTTATAGTATTAATACTTGAAGATTTAACCTTCACAGATATCAAATTAAAACAAAAATCTCTCTGTGTTAGTGTTTATCTAATATAGTTATTATATCCCTCAACGAGGAATAAATTGGATGGAGCACAAATTGTTCCATCCATATAATTTAGCTTCTTTGTTTTTATTAAATCTTATAGCCTATTGCATGAGCATTGAGAGTGATTTCTCAGAATGTTTGATTTTGGATGCCAACGTCAGAAGGGCTATCGAGGCACGTCCTCCCCAAGGGTGCGCTGCTGAGGAACGTCTCTTTCCAAGGATATATGCTGCGATCCAAAAGGAAGCTAGACTAGGCTCAACCCAAATCAATAGGAGGCATATATGCTGCGATCCGTCATGCAATCGCGCAGCGCGCGACCCACCACCGTGTCTTCTTCCTCGCGTTTCGTCTACCTCACGGCCTTCCTTCCCTACCCCGCCTTCTCTCCTGCCGGCCTTCCTTCCCCAACCCGCCTCTTCCGGGCTTCCTCGCCGACGACTCCACCCTCCTCCTCCTCCTCGCCCCCGCCACCGGCCATCACCCCCGCCGGAGCTCCGGCGAATCTTAGCACCCACAGCGCGTCCTCCCTCTTCCCCTCCCCCTCACCGCCGCCATCTTCTCCAACTCCAGCGAGCTCGCCCGCCGCCATCTTCTCCAACTCCGACGAGCTTTCCTCGCCTTGACCTGGCCCGACCGCCCTTACCACCGCCAACTCCCCTCCCTCGCCTTGACCTGGCCCGACCGCCCTTACCACCGCCGACTCCCCTAAACTGCCTAGCCTGCTTGCCTCCCCCTGGCCGGCCCCTTTTATACTCACCGGTGTTGGAGAAGAAAGAGGGGGAGAGCTCGTCGGAACCCTAGCCACCGCCGTTGTTGTCTTCGTCTCTGATGCTCACAGATCCAGGAGGAGGATGAGGGGGTCTACCTCGCCGGAACCCGCCGCCGCCGCCAGAGGGGAGGGAGGGTGGAGTTTGTTGTGGGAGGGACGCGAGAGAGGGAGACACGGGGTTGCGCCTTCGCGCAGAGCGTGACCCATCGCATGTTGGAGTTTCCGACGATCAAATTAGGCTAGGTTTTAAGTTGTAGCATTTGTCTTTGTGAAATCCAAAGGCACAGTCTGGCATTCGTTTTTAAGTTGTGTTTCCTTAGTTTATGGTGACTAGGTGGTACTAAGGTTGCGCATGATGTCGCTCGGCCCGTGCTGAAGTAGTCGGGTATTATTTTGGTCCCGTTGCAACGCACGGGCATGATCCTAATACTTAACCAAATCAATATAGCAATTTGTCCAAGTCGAGGATTAAGACTTTTCCAACTGTGTGTGGTGTGTGAACAACAAACTTATGGCTGCAACTTTGCAATAACCAAGAACGACTGAATGCTTGCATGGTTGGTCGACCGATCCAAACGGCTTAATTGGACGACAAAATTCTATTTGGTATTAGGACTAGAAAAAAAGAAAACAAAGGGGAATGGATTTGGTGTGGGGTGCTTACAGAGCTGTACGATGATGAGCTTGCTTGGTCGCCCGCCCTCGATCTCCGGCTCGGATCGGAGCAGGCAGGTAGGGGCTGGGGCGCTGGGCAATGGATTTGGGGTGGAGCGCGCGCTGCTAGCTGGTGAAATGTAACCAAAATGAATGAAACATGAATTGGTGGGCAGCAGAGAGCAACACAGGTCGGTTTTATACAGGCTGTGGATGGAGCGGCCAAAATTTTTCATTTTCAATGCCTTGTTTAGATTGCAGCATTTGCTCCCAATGTTTGGATAATTTTTACTAAATACAAACGAAATGTTACATTGTACTACAGTGTTGCACAGTAATTTTGGCGGCACCAACTTTGGCCAACTAAACCTGGCTGTGTTTAGTTCACAAAATTTGGAGTGCCAAAATTTACTGTAGCGATACTGTAGCATTTCGTTTGTATTTGTTAATAATTGTCCAACAGTTGACTAATTAGGCTCAAAACGTTCGTCTCGCAAAGTACAACAAAACTGTACAATTAATTTTTAATTTCATCTACATTTAGTACTCCATGCATGTATCGTAAATTTAATATAACGGAAAATCTTCTTTTTGTATAGTGCATTTTTCAAGTAACTAAACACAGCTAGGTTAGTGAGAGAGAGCCTGGGACGGGGTTGGTGGGGGGCACGCCGCCGCGCCTTTTTCTAGAACAGCAAACGCTGGGGGTCATATGCAGCTGTCTGCAGGCGTTGCTCCCCAGACGAGAATATACGGAAGGAGTACTAGCATTCAAACACGCACGCCCTTTGTGGGTGGGAGACAAGTGAGCAAAGCATGTGCTCATGTGCGTGTTGCATGTTGGAGCAGGAAGAAAGCGTACATAAGCATACATACGGAGTTTGAAAAGAGTTTCATTCTCGTTTAACATAGTGACACATTTGCAGCTTATTTATGAAGAGAGGGGTACAGAGAGTTTCGAGTTAGCATAATTACCAACCCAAAAACTGATGTGTGGCAGTCTTTGTAACTATATGACAATAAGAGCATCCCAGGATGACCGAATAGTGAATTCTATGTCAATGCTGCGATTGTTCTGATACCGCTATGAGATATAAACATAACTTTCATTGGTTTAATATTTTTTGGGATATAAATAATAGTAGGCACAATTACGAGAGATCTTAGTGCATAATTTGCTATGCTCATAATCGCAACATGAAAATCATGAGGTTAGAGTACCTCCAAGAGTTTGGTACAGTTTACATGCTAAACTAATAGATGTAGCAAGTTAACAGAAGAAATAACAACCTTAAAATTTGTCCTTTTCCAACAATCTCCTATAATAGCTTTCTAAATGATTTTACATTAGCAACTACGCACTATTTCTAACCCACCAAATCTTTTTAAATAGTTTATTTGTGTCTTACTACTTTCTCATCCGGAATTCTTTATTTTCTTAATTATTCATTTGTCTAATTTACTCCGATCTCTTAAGAAAAACGCCGGAGGGGAAACGGATACGTAGTTCCTCTCGACTACTAAAATTAAGTTGGAGAGGATATTGGCAACTTTTTATTTTTAAGGCTATTGGATGTTTTTTTCCTTTCTTTTATTAAAATGTCAAAATAGGAAGTTGTTTTACAAAACTCCTGGGATGCTCTTATTGTCTAATCAAAACCACAAAACATATAGCAACACTGGGTAAGCTTACTTATGGTTTGAAATCATGCTGTTATAGTTTGACTACCACAAAAACTGCACACATTTTGATAGGGTGTATGGCTAAAAAAATGGATGCATACAACCACGACGCAGCAGGCGGGCGACTGCAGATGGTAGATACTCGCTCCGGCTGTCGTTTTTGTTTCCCGTGCCATAGGATTGACAAGGTATATAAAAAATACGTGCAACATTTGTATCTTCAAATTAAATTTATTATAAAAATAGAATCAACCATCTATCTAATGATATTAATTTTATAATATATAAATATTATTATTATATATATATATATATTTGTAAAAGTTGTTTATCGGGAAGCGAAAACGACATTTATTCAGGGACAGAGTGGGATGCCACTAATGTGGGTACAAAGGCTGTTGGGTGTTCGTGTTTTTTTTACAATACATGCCGCTTGTTTTTTTTCCTTCGCTAATGCTTCCTATTGGGCGTCCGGACGGACGGATGGACCGGACCGCACTCCGGCTCTCGCACTCCGCCTTATCTAGCGCCGCTCGTCAGTCTGCTTCTCCAAAAAAGAAGACAGCGCTGCTCTCTTCTCTAATGCGAGGCTCCTCGCCGTGGCCTTCCCTAGCACGGTGGCACCGCATCCGCTCCCATCCTACACTGCTCCGTGCTCCTCACCCCACTCCATGCCACAAGGCGTGGCCGCCTGCTCCACTCTGCCGCACTGCAGCCCACTCTGGAGCGCCACCGACGCCATCCCCAACGTCGCCCATCCCCTTCCACGCCATACCATGCTCCATCCTCCGTTGCGCCTAGGCCAGGCGACCAGGAGAGGGGGTCATCGCTAGCCAAGCCCAGGCCAGGCGTAGGCGTAGCTGGCCGCTACCGGGTAGCGCCACCATCCTCATCCGCTAGCTTGCCGAAATCAGCCGTTCTCCCGCTCTGTGTTGCGTCATACGAAAGAAGGGCGAAAACTACATGTTGCAAGATTATGTTTCAAGTGTTTTAGATATTTTAGAGGTATGTTGCAAGTGTTGTATATCGATGTTGCAAAAGTAGATCGGGATGTTGCACATGTTGTAATAGCTATACACGTATATTTCAAGTGTATGTTTTAAATGTTTCATCTGTTCCAGACGTACTATGTTGCAAGTGTTTTATCTATATGTTGCAACAGTAGATCTAGATGTTGCATATACATGCATATTGCAAACATATGTTTCAAGTTTTTTCAGGTGTTTCATACGTGTGTTTTTGCAAGTGTTTCATTTATATGTTGGATATGTTTGCAATGGTTTTCAAATTTTTTTAGGCGTTTTCACAAGTGTTTTAGACACTTGTTTTAAGTGTTCATCTGTCTTCTTTTGTATGTTGCAACTGTTGTATTTGGATGTTTCAAAAGTAGATCGGGTATTCCATATGGGATGCGCGTAGAAAGAGGCTGATGGCGCGGGCGACGTTCGGGGCAGCGTGAACGACGTCCGGAGCGGTGTGAGTGACGTCCAGGGAAGCATGGGCCCACTGCTAGTGTGCTCGCTTGTGAGTTTGATGCGCTAGACGCTCGCTCGCTCCCTATGCGGACGCCGTCTGGACGCTAGCGCCCAAATCGGATGTTAGCAAGTCCGTTTTTCCTTTCCCTGGTAGCCGTGGGGCTGCATGGAACGCATGCGACTGCTGGTACCTCTCTCTCTCTCTCTCTATATATATATATATATATATAATCCTATACAAATCTTTATTTGGTACCTGTGCACGTGCTTGTGCTTTATCCAACGACAATTTAAACACAGGACTTGCAGGGTCTCATCCTCATCCTTTCGAGTGTAAGGACTAAACACTAAATGGTAAATAGTTATTAGTCACTTATTATTTAGCCATTATTCGGACAAAGCGGTTCATTAAACAGGCTACACGGCCAATTAAACAGGCTGAACGACAATTCAACTGAAATGGCATACCGCCGTGTAGCATTTATACGGTGTTTAAAAAGGCTAAACAACCATTTAGGCGAACAACCTGATAGGTGCCATTTTTCTTACAACTTCAACTCAAAGAAATTCAACCAAGTGCACGGATAGCACTCAAGGCAAACTCTGAATTGTCATTTCTTGGTTTAGATGGCTCTCTAGTAGCTTCACTATCTTCTCTATAAGTGTTGGCAACAGTGGGGGTGGGGGGTGGGGGGGGGATAGCAGCTACAAATGAGCGAAGGTGAAGGACTACTGGCGTTTGGAAAAACTGGTAGACGTGGACACCATCGGATGATCCGTTTGCCTAATCTGCCTTCACCGGATCATATGGTGACGTTGTGTTAGCCTATTTTTTCTAACGGTCAGAAATGGACATACTAGAATATTCCTCAACGGATGATATATCGAGAGTCACAAATTCTCCACCAGATCATATGGCATAGTATCGAGACTTAGCTAACTTGCCACAAAGTCAAGCTTAGCCCACTGGATGATCCGCTGGGAGTTACTCATTCTCCACCGAATCATACTTTGCACTCCAGTTAACTAGCCAACTTGTCACCAATTCAACTTGGGCTTCATCGAAAGATCCACTGGGGTATCACTAAGTCAACACCGGATCATACGGTGCACATCAGTGGGATGGCTAGTTAGGACTAGGCCTCGCCAGATGTCCATCGAGTGCCACAAAGGCACAGATCATACGGTGACCACTTAGACAATCCATCGTGTATCACCCGTATCATTCGGTGCACATTCCTACACTGGCCGAGAGGGTCGTGGAGGCGAAGCTGGGCGATGCCCCCCCCCCCCCCCCCCTTCCTCCTTGCGGTCACTGCAAGTCTGAGTCTGAACTCTGAAACACCACCCTGTGCGTGCGTCTCATCCCCAGTCCCTGTCATCTTTCCTACACTAATTACACAGACTACACACATTTATCTTCTTTCTAGGTGTTGGCAGACAGAAATGCGTGCAAGAACTACCAAACCATCAATTTGGTGGGGGAGACAGCCTCTCCGCTAGTGGAGAATGAGAAGGGCAATTTTAGAGGAAATGGAGAGTAGCTTTTTTCGGTGTTCTCTAAATTTCTGTTAGAGACAATTTCTTGGAGATGCTTCTCTCTTCGATTGGAGAACAAATTAAGAGGGCACTACAACTCACAAAAGAAAGAAAATACACGCATAAGTGCGTTCTCGAAGGAAAAATCACAAAAGAAAGAACAAGAGCAAGTCAAGTCATCGGTGGACTAGTGTTTCTGCGCTTCAAAGCTTCATCAGATCTAGAGAGAGAGAGACCTACACAGGAGCCTCTCTCCCTCTCCGGCTATGCCTATGTGGCTTTGTCGCGGGCCTCTTCTTGGAATGCGTCACATGTGTGAATGCCAATAATGTACTCGTTCAATCCTTTTTCTGTTATCATTGATCTGGTTGTTTGATCAAGCACAAGCTTGCTGATCATGCCGGGGACATAAGCCGCCGATATGCTAGCTAGCTTCAACTTTTCAGTATATATATTACCTTCCTTATGTAAGCAAATTAAAAAGCGTCACTACAGCAGCCAATGGCTTCCCCGAGTGCCAGTTGCACTCGGGGAAGGCCCACTCGGGGAAGAGCCTCCGGCTAATCCTCTAACGGGAAAGGCGGCTTCCCCGAGTGTCGAAAATTGTGCACTCGGGGAAGGCTTCGCCGAGTGCCGTGCTGGCACTCGGGGAAGATTTGACGCCGTCGGCCGACGGCCAACGCCGTTTTCTTTTCTTTTTTTATTTTCTTCCCCGAGTGTTTTTCTTCCCCGAGTGCAACACTCGGGGAAGATTTTTTGTCTCTTTTTTTAAAAAAAAACCCTCTTCCCCGAGTGCCGCAGCCCAGGCACTCGGGGAAGAAATTTATTTTTTTTAAAAAAACCCTCTTTCCCGAGTGCCGCAGCCCAGGCACTCGGGGAAGCCTGTTTTTTTATTTTTTAAAAAATCTAACCACGGCATGTAATATATGATTCGAATTCAAATTCAAATCTAATGACCACATATATACATATATACATATATTCATCCACAAACGCACGAGCATTTCATAAAAAAAAGACCACAGCATTTCATAAAAAAAAGACCACAGCAATCAGTAAATGCCACTACACAATATGCTACTGTGAAGCCGGTATTGCTAACATATATCACTCTGAGATGTCCCTAGTAATAAATTGTACAACTTACTTGTAAAGGCAATATTATATGACAGACTGCCCTCAGAAAGTAAAAGCGCGATGATAAGTGTCAAAAGGAGAAAGGAAGATCATCAGAAGAATAGCATACAAGAGAACCTGCAAAGAGGCAAGAAGATATGTCAATTAGTTCACTACCCTGGATCTGAAAATTGGCGCATGAAAATTGGCGCATGAGTATGGAATATATGCAGATCAGCTATTTGTCCACCCACTGTCACTGCATTTTAAAAATCCCAAATAGTTCAATATGAGGCCAATATATTTCTCAAAAGCATAAAGAACTATCCAATTTAAATACCCAGGAGATCTGGTTATCATAAGCTTGAGGATCTTGCAAGCTCAGGCACATGTTAGACAGACTTGTCAAAACTATATACATTCTATATGGCACAGAATCGATAATATATTGGTGTATCGCTTCCAGAAAAAAACAGGTCAAAACTGATTTAAGCAATTTCTGTTTGCAACGTCAAATATTAGTAAAACCATCACTTCTAGAAAAATCAAGCATGAATCTTCAACTCCTATTTGCAATTACAATTTTTCATTTTAGCTTTCAGGCCCCCCTGATTCCAATTGACTCAACAACAAGCTTGTACCAATAAAAACAGAAATGATCAGCAACAATTTTACAAGAAAGCAACAAATTCCTAATAATTTTACATGATGGAAGAACAAGCAGGAGCCTAACCCATTCAGATACAATTACATGTAGATCCTCCCAGACCTTATTGGGTTCCTTTTCTCTGAATCATCGACCATGTCAAAAGACCAAGCACAAGGACCAGAAGTGTTTTTTGAGTTGGATATTTTCTTACTTGGTGGGTGCCTGACAAGAATGACAAAAATATTAGAAGTATTGTCTTACAATAACATGCATTAGGTTTCATTACGCTTACCTTCCCACTTCAAAAGTTAAGTGCCCTCGTCATCCATCACTGAATGATCAGAAAAGAGATCATGTGAGGAAGGAATCCCTTTAATGAACAATGAAACTGAAAGATTTCAAAGCAGAAAAAGCGTAGTCATATTTTAATAAGAGTAAGGCACATGCTGACATTTTAATAAGAATGACAGAAACGGAAAGATTCCTAATAATTTTTGCATGACGTAATAACAATGCACCAACCCTGTCCTCCCCTAATCCCATGTTGTGGCACTACCACAGCTGCTTCACCCATCACTCAAAGGCCTCCCCTAATCCCATCACTTAGTCATTACCACCACTGCTCCATCGATGAAAGCAACAACACCACAACATGATCCCATCCGAGCAAACTGAAATAAACCGATGAAAGCAACATCATCACAACACAATCCAATCTGATATATTTTTTAATAAAAAGAACATAAAATTCCTGCTAGTTGACCATACTGTTCCAAATTCTGATAGCCTATAACCTGTTTCGTATATACACCAATACATCATGGATCCAAAGTCCACACTATTATTATTCTATTTAAAACAAGGAGAAGCATAAAAAGTTAAAATGAGAGAAAATGAAGGCAAATGATTTATTCACGTGATACATTTCACTGTAACAGGCATAACGAACAGAAAGCTTGTACTCCTGTTAATAAGATTAAAAGATGTGTAGTGTTTATCTTTTTGGCTCCCGTTTGATTATGGTTGACACACAGTTCAGTTCTAAAATAACAGTAGCATCCGTTAAAATAACTACTGAGGTGACTAATAAGTAATAGCAATTTAATCAATGCCCCCAAAAGTCAATGGCTAGTTTATCATTTGCTGCTAAAAGGGTAGTGCTCTGAAGACAAAAGGGGACAAACTGTTCCGCTTTTCAGATGGCACGCCAATTACTGTGAAGACAAAAGGCAAGAAGAGAGTTTATTTTCCTGGCACACCAATTACTTCATCTAGATATGTTAGGTTCAAGGATGAAAGGAAACCAAACAAAATATATTTCTTCCTCGCTAAAGTAACATTTATAGATTCCAGCAAAAGGTACAAACCTCACGAGGTCGTAGAGAAACAGTTCCCTCATTATTGTAAGGGCTATGGACCGTCAAATCCATAAGTGCCTCACCTACAAGGTACGAACAGGAAAAAATTTGTTTCAGTAATCAGCGCTCGCACACAACTGAAATCTACACAATCAAACTCGGTCATGCAGATTTGGCAAAATTTATGCAGAATTACAGGGAACCTTATCACATAAATTCCAAAAAAAACGTATCGAGAGGCGGCAATTAGAGAATTCATCTGAAACAACATGGAATTGCAAATATGGAACCTGCACATGTGTCACCTCCAAACGAATACTTATTGTGACTACACAGAGAAATGCCACCTGAAGGTCCACATGGAGGAGGGGATTATCTGTCGCTTCCTTGGAGCTTTAACCTGGAGCCTTCGAGATCTGGAAGAGAACATGAGGGAGAGAGAGAAAGGATGGAGCTTTAACCTGCACGCGATGAGGTGCTTGAGCTGGTGGTCCACGGGCGAGCTGCACCCGTTGTGCGCGCCTCGCGCCGCCGCCGGGAGCGCGGCCCGCCGCCGACCAGGAGGGGAGGAAAGGGTCGCCGTCGCGCCTCCGCCAGGAGGGCGGCCCGCCGTCACCGTGGGCGCGACCCCCTTCCCCGTGCGCGCCGCCGGCCAGGAGGGGAGAAGAGGGGACGCAGCGCCTCCGCGAGGAGCGCGCCCGCCGCCGCCGTGGGTGCGGCCCCTTCTCGCGCGCACCGGAGGGAGGTGGATGCGGCGCTGAAGAGAAGTGGATCGGGGAGATAGAGTGCGGTCTCAACATGAAACCCTAGCTTGTTGTATATATACCAGCCCTTGGGATTGGGCCTATTGGGCTACGCTTGGGATCAGGCCGTTTCGATTGCAGCCCAACAAATGTAAAATGTTTCTTTTAATAATTATATAAATTCCCCAAAAAAAATTATATAAATCCATTTAAATGATAAAAATGATCACCAAAAAGTAAAAAAATTAAAGAGTATAAAAAATTGTACTCATCAAGATCTAACATGTAGCCATGCAAGTTTTTAGGATTTTCTAACAAAATTTTGAATTATTACAATTATTTTTATGGTAATTTTGAAACTTTAAATATAAATTTAGGAGACTAACACTTTCTAAGATTAAAAAATATAATATATAAAAAATGTAGATCTTGATGAGTTGTACAATCTTGGTATTCAAAAGTTTTTCATCTGAGGTCATTTAGTGTCTCATTTGACCAAGTTTGACCAAGTCAAATTTTGTATTTAAAAAAAAGGACACTTCGACTGCAGTTTTGAAACCCTAAATGGGTTCAAATGGAAAAGACATGAATACCATATTTGTTAAAATCATCAAGGTGTACATTTATTGTAATGGCCAACTTTTCATTTGACAAAATTTGAATCATTCAAATTTTGAATTTTAAAATTTTGACAACTACAGACCAGTTTTTGAAATCCTAAATGGTCTCAACTCGAAAAGTCATGAATACCGAGATTGGTCCACTCATCAAGATCTAAATTTGATACATATGTCATTTTTGCATTTGACAAAGTGTTAGAAAGTGTAGTTCTAAATCCACAAGTCTCACATATAGTTTCATAAAGTCTATGTGAGATTCAAGATTTTGTGACTAGTGTTTACTAACACTTTCTCAAATACAAAAATGACATATATATAAAATGTAGATCTTGATGAATTATTCAATCCTGGTATTCAAAAGTTTTCCATTTGAGGTCATTTAGTGCCTCGTATGACCAAGTTTGACCAAGTCACGTCTTGGATTTTTTAAACATGTGACTAGAGTTTACTAAAACTTTCTCAAATGGAAACATGAACTATCTAGAAAATGTAGACTTTGATGAGTTCTAACACCTTTGTATTCAGAAGTTTTTCATCTGGGGTCTAGTGCCTCATTTGACCAAGTTTGACCAAGTCAAATCTTGGATTTTTAAAAAACGACACTTTAACTGAACCCTAGATGGTCTCAAATACAAAAGTCATGAATACAAAGTATGTCAAACTCATCGAGATCTACATTTGGTGTAATGGTCAACTTTTCATTTGACAAAGTTTGAATCACTGAAATTTTGAATTTTGAATTTTTCACAACTACATGCCAGTTTTCGAAACTCCAGATGGTCTCAACTCGAAAAGTCATGAATACCAAGATTGGTCCACTCATCAAGATCTACATTTGATACACAGGCCATTTTTGCATTTGACAAAGTGTTAGGAAAGTGTAGTTGTAAATCCACATGTCACGCACATAGTTTCTTAAAGTCTATGTGAGATTTAAGATTTTGTGACTAGTGTTTACTAACACTTTCTTAAAATGCAAAAATTGTCTATGTATCAAATGTAGACCTTGATGAGTTCTAACATCTTTGTATTTAAAAGTTTTTCGTCTGGAGTCATTTAGTGCCTCATTTGACCTCCTCATGTGATCATATATGGAGATGTCCGGAGATGTCTGGGTTTTAGGCATCCGACGTCGCTAATTGCTCGAAACCTTCTCAATTTTTTATCATAGCCTTTACATGCTATAACACGACGTCCAGTCAAGTTTCGTGATTTTTGGACTTCGTTTGGATTTTATATAATTTAAATACACTTTTCCCGCAAGTTGTTCGCGATGGTACGGCGACAAGATGGTTGACATTTCATGTGGCTTCCTGGAAACGGACTCAACATACACCAAATAACATGGATATGATTTTTTGAATCACCATATTCCATTATTTCATGCGCCTGCAGTTCAAATCGGAAGTGTGCAAAAAATTCAAAGAAACGAAAAAAACTAACGAAATATACCAAACAAAGTCAAAATTGTCCCAAATTTGAACAAGGAGTTTGAAATAATGTGGGAAGGCATCACAAAAAAACTAGAGCAAAAAAACAAAAAAAATAAAAATTCTTCCCCGAGTGCCAGGAGGAGGCACTCGGGGAAGAGGCCTCTTCCCCGAGTGCCAAATTCTGACACTTGGGGAAGAGGCCTCTTCCCCGAGTGTCAGGAGCAGGCACTCGGGGAAGAGACATCTTCCCCGAGTGCCAAATTCTAACACTCGGGGAAGCTTAAAAAAAAGAAAAAACGTAACGGCGTGCGAAGGCGGACCGTCATGTACAATTTTCTTCCCCGAGTGCCTCTCTTGACCTTCCCCGAGTGTCGTTCTTCCCCGAGTGCCTATAAATCTGGGGCACTCGGGGAAGCCTCTCTTCCCCAAGTACATTTCTTCCCCGAGTGCAACACTCGGGGAAGAGCTAGTTCCCCGAGTGCACGTTTTTTGGCACTCGGGGAAGCCACAGACACTCGGGAAATTTCAGTTCTCCTGTAGTGCGTGGTCTATCAACGTGTCTTAGCATTTCTCTGTTGTAGTTAGTGGAGCAGTAAAGGAAAGGTTAGCAGGAGAGTGTGAATGAAAGAATAAAAATAAAACAAAACAAGGCAATAATTATGCCCCCCGCGTCCATGATGACCTTTGACAAGAAAAAGATCCTATTTTTATCTACAGGCTAGTTTTAGAGCGGCCAACTAGACACTGCACTTGTGAGAAGAGCGACATGCCTATTTTGATGTGGCCGTATTTCGCATGGGAAACTAAGCGTATGGGGTGTTCGTCAAGTATGGGTGATTGTCTTTCAAGAAGTTTAGTGCTAAGTTTTGCTTAAATATGTATACCCAGAGGCTAGCTGTTTATGTAATGCTTCCATCTTGTAGTTATAGCTAATCCAAACAACATCTAAGTGATAGGTAATAGTTCATGTTAGCAATGAATTATGAGCCATATAACTATTACTATCTACCAGTAGGTTGAACAAGGTCTAAGAAGGGATTAACCTACTACGGTTGACCGCGCCTAGCACGCCTACATCTACATGTGACAGGTCTCCGTGTTTAGGATGCTAGTCGAATTTCACGCTCTCCGATCCAGTGCCAAATCCATGATAGATACACTTCCAATCAAACAATCGTCCATTTGCTCTGAAGATTCGTCAGGCTTGTTTGACCCGAACACAGAGAACAGTGACTATTAGTTGATGCTGCAAAAACACACAGATGATGAGCGTCTTCCTCTGCATGCTGCGCGGCAGCCGAGCGTGATTGGCCTCGATCCTTGTTTGACAGATGGTAGTTGTGGCGTCATCCTTGGCGTCGTGTGGCAGTTGTGCGCGATGGAGATGGCAGTTGGCGCAGCCAGGGCGCATAGCTGCACTCCTGTCCGATGCCCGGGACGTCCTTCTCCGTTGCGCTCCTCCAGACGGCCGATCGCGGCGTCGGTGCTCGTCTGGGCGGCGCCTGCTATGGCTGCGTCTCCCGTCATTTGCCGGCCATCGTTCCTGGCGCCTCGCGGTGGCGGCGCTGCCTTCCAGTATGTGAGCCCGCCGCCCTGTGTGCGGCCGTCGTCCCGGCCGGCTGTCTGGCCTGGCAGAGCTCCTGGCATCGATCGATGGGGAGCTTCCGGCTACCAGTACTGCTGCGCCGCCGTCCTTCATCTTCATACATGGCGCCTGGTGGTTGCCTGGCAGACGTCTCCACTTCTTGCTTGATGGCGCCCCGGCCCGTATGTGCCTGCGTCGATCTCCTTGGTGCCGTGCAGGTATACGGCTGCCTCCTCGACCTCGTGGTGGTGATGATGCTGGTGCCGTAGCGACGGCTCCCTTCCTGGTCAGCCTCTCCTCTCCGTGCTCGATCCTTGGAGCAGCAGCAGGTGTGCAGCCCTCTACCTGGGAAAAAAAAAAGTGATGTAGACCGACTGCACCATCGCAGCGTGCAGATCCGTCACGCTCTTGCAGCCACGTGTCCGTGCTGGTGATCAGCAGGGCCTCCTTCTGTGTCCTGGTAGGGATCACCCAATTTTTTTTCCCGCCAGGGACAGCCAGCACCCCCTCAAAGATCGAATTCAGAATCTCTAGTTGACCTGGGTTCACACGTGCATGCAGCCCGTGAACCGTGGTATAACAAAGCAAAGGCCGACGTGATGCAGGCACACATGCATGTATGCACCATCAATAAACCAAGTCCCATTTATTTAATGCATGATTAACTTGCCTCCTGTACTAGCTCAGCCGGTAATACCTTTTTCTAATAGAAAATGCATGTACACAGCTTATATGCACATATACGTGAAATCCATACACATTTTGCTAGCTTCTTACCTTTTCTTCTAGAGCTTCTCAGTAGTTCATATACAAACATATATGCAAATTAGGAAAATTTTTGTACAAAATCCTGTCAAAAACCAAGGCATGAGCGGCGACCTCTACAATGGTTGCTAACCAGATCGAAGGCATGCCATACCAGCTTCTAATCATTCGCCGTCTTCATTAGTATATACTCTCTCTGTCCCAAAATAAATACACGTTTTAGTTCTTGAGGAAAGTTTGACTAAATTTATGTAAAAATATACTAATATTTATGATGTATAATAAATATCATTAGATCGAGCATGAAGTATACTTTTACAATAAACTTATTTAGAGATATGAATGTTGATATTATTTTCCATCATCTTTTTCAAACTTAAAAAAAATTGACTCCTCAAAAAATGATATGTGAATTTATTTTGGGACGGAGGCACTAGTGCAGGTCTGGGTTCTAGTCCCGGTTGGGAAACTCCCTCTAGTCCCGGATTCCCAACCGGAAGTGCCAATCCGGGACTAAAGCCCCCCTAGTCCCGGGCAGGCCAACCGGGATTGATTGGGGGATTTTAGTCCCGGTTTCTTATACCAACCGGGACTAAAGGGGTCACAGGTCGAGCCTTCGGGCAGCCACCTCCAGTCCTAGTTGTATAACCAACCAGGACTAAATATCCCTTTTCTGTTTTATTTTTCTTTTCTTTTGCAGTTTCTTTCCATTCAATTTGTTTTCGTTTCAAATAATTTTCGTACACGTATTATATATGCTAATTAAGAACAAGTTATTACAAACCATAGTAAGAGCCTAATTAAGAACAAGTCATTACAAACCATAGTAAGAGCCTAATTAAGAACAAGTCATTACAAACTAGCTAGAGATATCCAACACCCCAAAGTTCAACTACACACACCAAATTCATGCAAGCACAATGCAAGTAGATCACTGCCAAAGTTGACTACGTCGCATTACGTAGTCGGTGAAGTGTAGATCGTCGATGTGGTATCCACAAATGTCATTGATGAAGTCCAAAGCATGCAATAATGAACTCCCTTACTTCAAAAGTGCGAGCACAAGGTCTACAGACGACGGTGAACGGCAGTGGATCAGATTGTTCCCTCTTAGTCGCAAGCAGCTTCGCCTGAAATCCTTCCGTAGTGAGTGTTGGCCAATCATCGGCATATTTCTATTCATAATCCAATGCATGCATTGTTTGGTTAAGAATGGCTTCAAGGCTACAACCTGCGTAGGTTAAGTCATAGTCCTCAACCTGTAGTTAAGTGTTGGCAGAAAAAATGAATATGAGAACCAAGCTTTCCAATAACAATAAATCTTGATAGAAGCTAGGAGTTCGACTTCGACTTACCGCATCATTCCGGTAGTTTCAAGCCATCCTTGCACAAAAGCTCGCCAGATCATGATAAGAGCCCGCATCAATAAATTGTATCTTCATGGAGGAATAAGTAGGCAGGTTGTACCCAACTAATAGTCGCAAGTTTATTCACACATGATAGGACACCATATTTTTGTGCAATAACCTGATCAGGTGCCTTTCTTCCCACCTCTGAGATTTGTACAACACCACCTCTACCCCTCCTAGCTGCGATAGAAAAGCCAACTCGACATAGCATCAATCGACCATTGTCTACCTCAAAGCATTCAACATCCACTTCCTCAACCCCGAAATATGAGAGTGTCTCTTTAAGCCAAATGACTTGGTCAATCCTCTACGGTACATTTAAGAAACACATATATATACATATCAAAAAAATATTTATACAAGCGTATTTGACACATTAATTTATTGGAAACATATAGAGTTGCTTACTATGCTTGAATGATTAAATGGTACATTCGGCAACACTACTGGATCGAATCCCTTCCACGATACGTAGCCACTGAAACCTATGACTTCCGGCAGAGGGAGAGGGCGTCCAACCATCTCTTCTCATAAAAGTCAATATATCAAAAATCATATCACTAAAGTCTAATTTTTTCATAAGTCTGCAAATATCAAAATTCACATCACTAAACCCTATATATCAAAATTCAAACATGAAAATGCACGAAAATGCATATCACTAAAGTGTATATACAATTTATCACAGTAAAGTCAATATATCACTAAAACAATTACAAGTTAATTAAATTAGATCGAATACAAATAGCTAGCCAAGGAATTAGCTTAAGTTAGGGTTGTGCTCGGTTTCACACAGGACAGGAAGGGATGAGGCGAGGCGAACCTACGCGAGGCCGGAGACGAAGACGCCGGTGGAGACGAGTGTTGAGAGGCCAGAGACGAAGACGGTGATGGAGGTGATGTCTAGGCCAGAGGCGCCGGTGGAGATGAGGACGAGGCCGGCCGGAGTAAGACGGAGGCGAGGGTGAGGCCGCGCGCGCCGGAGCCGAGGAGGAGGACGAGGCCATCGGAGCCAATGACGAGGGTGAGGCCGTTGGATCAGAGCCGAGGACGAGGGCGAGCCCGGAGCCGAGGACGAGGGCAAGGCCATCGCGCGCGCTGGAGCCAAGGACAATGTCGAGGCCGCGCGCGCCGGAGCAGAGGATGAGCGCGCCGCGCGCATCGGGGAGAGAGGTCGAGCGCACAGTAGTCGAGGATGAGGGTGAGGTCGGACGGGCGAGTGGAGTGGAGTTGAGCGGCACGACTCTCTGGTGGCGGCGATTGAAAGGAGTAAGAGGAGAGCGAAGCGACGTGATGGTGATTGAAAGGAGGAAGAGGAGAGCGAAGCAACACGCCGAATATATAGTTAGGAACTTTTAGTCCCGGGTTAGGCCACCAACCGGGACTAAAAGGCCTTTTAGTCCCGGTTGGAGGCCTAACCCGGAAAAAGTTTAGGCTTTAGTCCCAGGTTGTGCCTCCAACCGTGACTAAGGGAGGCTTTAGTCCCGGTTAGTGTCCCAACCCAGGACTAAAGCCTAATTTTGGCGTGCGGCGAAACTGCTGCCTACACGGCAGTTTTGTTTCCCGCCGAGGCAACCGTTTTTAACATATCCTTTAATATAAATAGGCTGAGAATTACTAATTGCGTAGTAAAAATATAGCTCTAAAAATTGCAATACAAATTTGCTTTGATATACAATTTATAATGTTTTTGTTTCATGCTTCAAATGTTTAATAAGTTGTAAACTACAAAGTTGTGTAACTTTTCGAGATAACAATAAAGATACGATAACAATAATAAAGATCTTAGAGAACCTTGCACAAATAAACCAAACTAATACAATAATCCTACAAACCAGATGCAGCCCTAATTTGTCTCTACTCTCAGTAGCGTACGTCTCGGATGGTGTAACCACGGTCATTGTCTATGTAATGTAAGGCCCACACTACAGCACTCTCCAATGCCTCACAACGCCAAGAACATGGCATCCTATAGATGTAGCCTATCGACGGAAAATCGATGGCCTGATTCTGCCTAAATCTCACACAAAACTGGTAGTCTGCTGTCGTCCTCTGGCCCATCATCCTCGAAGTCCCAGACGTACCCCAGTCGCTTAAGAGCTTGCGTGAGAATGGGCTTCAAGGCACATGAAGCATAGGTGTGATCATAGAGCAAAACCTGCAAGCGGACAAAAAAATATATCAGGAAGCGCTCATATAATAATATAAATAAATAAACATTAATCTCATATCATACACGACGTACCACATCCATTAAGTTGAATGTCGCATGTCTCTCGCTTACTCGAGGCACGTCCAGACTGCCCTGTTGTAAAGCGTATCTTCAACGCCGATCAATCAGGTATATGGTAGCCAATTCGCTCAATTGTCTGCAAAGAAAACAGCACGGTATCGATCTGTGGACCTACCTTGGTCATCATGGGTCGCCCAACCTACATGATTTCTTGGCGCACCTCGTTATTATACCTAATGGGGATGTTGAAGACGACACTGCACTTCCATATCTCGTCATCATTTACGACCTCACTTGTCATGTTCTCGAAGATGTCCTCCACCCCGAGCAACCATAGTGTTTCTTTCAGCCACCTAACCGGTTTTATAGTCTGTGGTATATGCAACAATCATATTATGAATGAATGTATATATGTAAAAATTATATTAGCACGCAAAACTTAAAATATTACATACTATTGATGGCTTTGGGTAACGTGGGACGGCCCTATTTGGCGATGGCGCGAATGAAAGATCGCCAAGGTGGAAACCTGGTTCCTGTGGCTGAGGAAGTTCGCCGCCATTCATCGTAACTAAAAAAACTAAAAAAACATCCCAATAAATATAGAACCCCATATAAATATACCATACAACAATATATATTAGAGAAACATATAAACAATAAATGATCAATATATATATATATATGCCAAGTAAACTTAAACATTTTGCACATATTTTTTTGAACGATTATTAACTCTCATGAAGAAATAATGTTGCTAATAAAGATCTACAAAACAATAAATGTTTAAGGTTATGTAGAAATAATGTATAAATAAAAATAAAATCCACCATTATTATTCCTAATCTTAAAAAACCACATATTTGAATATTTCTATGCTTATTACTAAAGCATGAAATGATCTACATTGTTAGCAATGAAAGATTAGAAGATGAAGTTGCTAATCTTTAGGAGATTGAAGATGAAGCCGGTGGCTGAGAGCAAGAACTTTGCTCCCCCAAGCAAGAACACGATGAACACGGATGAACAAGCAGCAGATAGGGCCGGCGGCGGAGACCAAAGATTTGACCACCTGTATCTCGGCCTGGGGGACATGCAAGCGGGTATATATAGGTGGGACCTTTAGATCCGGTTGGTGGAGCCTACCGGGATTAAAGGATCAACCTCTAATCCCGGTTAGAGTCACAACCCGGGACAAAAGGCCAGCTGGACATTTGGTCCTAGTTGGTGATTCCAACCGGGATTGAAAGGCAACCTTTAGCCCCGGTTTAAACCACAGACCGGGAATAAAAGTCCCTATTGTACTATCCGTTGAACGGGGGATTCTAGTTCTGGTTGGTGGTTCCAACCGGGACTAAATCTCCTATTACTCCTGAGCCAAATTTCGCCCGGGACTAAAGCCAAAAACTAAAAGTCTTTCCTCTACCAGTGAGGGAGACTGTCCCACTACTGGTCCTTGCTGGAGGCGGAGCTCAAGAGCGCCCCATTTGATGTCTTCTTGGCTACCTGTATCTACAAATAAATTAAATAGAGAAAATTCACAACAGACCAGTGGGCAAAAGTACAATTTGAGCAGTAAAAATGGAAGAAAGGATGGGGAAACCTAGAATAAGATGAATTAAAAGAAAACATCATGACAAGAAACATCGCACCAAAATCTAATTCTTTGGGCCCCTAGGTTCCAAATCTCAAAATCAAGGGAAGGACAGTTCTCATAGAGCAACTCCAAGAGACTTGTTATCCGGTCTTGTATAGTCCGATTTGGATAATTTGGTGTAAAATAGGCCTCCAATAGATTGTCTATCTCCTTTTATAAAAATAGCTATGAGCTATTCCTTAAATCTCGCTCGTCACAGATAGCCAACGCGTCGCTCCCTTGCCAAATCACCGTTTCTCGCGCACCGTGATTATGGTTCCATCCTGGTTGGTTATGGGCTGGGTTATGGGGGTTTAGCTCACTCAACCGAGAGGAACAGGCCTAACGTACGTATGCGATTTTTACTCTCCTTTTCGTTGTTATATGGATCGTTTATTTATTTATAACAAGAAGAAAGGATGAAAGAAAAAAGAGAGCAAATAAATTTCCATTCGATATATACAGCTGAACTGATCTTGATCTGATCCGCACACAACACTTATGTCTGTATGCAGATTGGGCGATATTTGAGGCAGATGAGAAGGACCTCGAGTCAGATGAAGCCCTATGGGCCCTGTACGAGCGCTGGTGCAAGTTTTTTTAAGCAGGAGCGTGACCGCGACCAGATGGCTCGCCGGTTCAGCTCCTTCAAGGAGACTGCTGTGTGTGGAGGAAAACAAGAGATCTGACCTGCCTTACAGACTTGGGATTAACCAGTTTGCCGATGGGAAGTTATGGAAACTCTACGGGAAAACTACCATGCACCATATTAAGACAATTCCTTATTCCGCTTCACCGATTTATGCGAGAGCACCAGATTTCTTGTTCAAGGAGGAGGACCCTAAGGGGCCGGGCCGGGCTGGGCCAGGCGGCCGGGGCAACTGAAGCCTCGAATCCACATGTGCATGGATGAATCGCCATGATCGATCTCAGGATCCACAAGACCCATGAATAACTGTTCGTTCGAACCTGTATTATTAAGTTATGATTTTATATATTATTATATACAGTATGTGTGACGTCTAGTTATTTTACGCCTATGCATGATTCGGAACCAAAGGCATGCATGTCTTCTCTACTGAGCTGCATGTATGGTCGTACGTGTGCATGCATGTTTGTTGTAATATTCCACTTTTGGACCTTCACCGAGGAGGCCATGACATGTTCGTACCAAGTTGGAGAGTTGGAAAGGCCTCACAATCCAAATCATCTCAAGTCCACGTAACCAGAGTACTTCTAGCACATAGCCAAAGTTCTTGTACGTAGTAGATGCGAATAGTGCTACCGTTGATATTTGGTAACGCAATTAGGAAATGATTCGCAAGCGCACGGATATCGGTGAGCACTTCACCCGGGATGTTATCCAGAGCATCGTATTTATTTTTTTACCACTAGGAGAAAGCGTGCATCTGACTAACCAAATCTAACCTTTAGGCTACAACTACTGTGATTTGATGTGAGCGATGTATAGAGAAGACTGCAACTGTACTCTCATTCTAACCTTGGTAAGGATGATCTACTGCTCTATTGGGGAGGCTCACGGAATCTAGACACCTCAAAGGATGTTCGACCCGCACCTATAAACCCTATCGATCCTGCTAACGGGATATGGAATACAAATGTAGCTACGGAAATGTCACGTTCCTCGCTACTACCACAGTCCAGCTAGACAGGGGATATCTATGAGTATCCTAGCCCAAACACCTCGTTTACGCTAGAGATGATTACTCTAAACTCTACGCGAAGAGATTAAAGTAAACTCATAAACCAAAGAACAATAAAACAAAGAACTTACTAGAATTTAGAAGTCGAAATACTGAAGAATCCTAAGAGTAAGCCTCGGGTTAGGAGAACTTGATCCTGCAGGTACAACCTCGAAGTAGTCACCGACAGGCCGGGCTTCCTTCGATCTATACCTCCACTCTATCTCTCTCAATCTAGAAGAACTAAGTCTAATCTCACATTGGATGCTAAGCCCTAATGAGGTGGGAACCCTAAGGGAACCTCTCTCTCTGAATCCTCTCTGGAAAATATGAAAATAATAGACTTGGATTGTCCTCTCCAGGGGCCAGGGGTCCTGCTTATATAGTCCCTTCAAGTGAACCTGGGCCGTCGGATCAAACCGACATTAATCGCACGGTTTTCCTTGATCCTTTAGGTCGGTGGGGCATAATCCGCGAGACTCATCTGATTGGTTGCAGACCTAGGGCGGGCGCCCCAGGGTCCAGGGCGGGCGCCCTGGTCCCGGGCCCGTTCGGCCTCCCGTTCGATCCCGTGGCTTCTGGAGTCTTCTAGATGATAGAAAATCGGTGAACACGTTAATATCTCTATGTAATTCCGACGTGTGGGCCTTTCCTTTGTATTTCCTGATAACCCCCTGCAGAAACAGATAAACAACAAAACTCGTGGAATTCTGTCAGATCAAACCCTAATTCTAGGTATTGTTTGCATATAGGTCATTTTCCTTATTTATTGGATAATTAAAATTGATACTTAAGAACTGTCAACAAACACCCCCATACTTAGGCTTTTACTCGTCCTCGAGAAAAGGATGGTTCAGAAAAATAACTGGGGTTGAAACATTGTAAAGCATTCTTTTTATACCTGCAGGGTGTTGTGAATGTCCACTGTGCACTGTAGTCAGGGAAATATATGGTTGAAGTAGAGATCCTTTCTTCTCATCCTGTCACTTGGAGTTTTTATATATTTTTGAATAGAAAACTTAGCATACCTTTATTCTCATAAGGGCTCTCAGATCACTCATTTATCTTTTGTATATCTCACTGAGGCTGTTTTAATTTGTAGAAATTCTCAAGCATACTTACTTTGCATATTTTGCCTGGGTCAAAACGGGATCCGAGGAGAGGAATGCCATACTCTTAGATCAAAGACTTTGAAAATTAAAACTTGTCAACTCTTACTGGCATATTGCTTATTAGAGGCACCATGGGCTATCATTTTCTTTTTACCATATATATTTTTATCATCTTATTTTTTTTCAGGTGTATATTGAGGTACCCCTAATTCTACTTCCGGACACTTGTCCATTTTTCTGCGAGGTTGTCAAGCACTTGCTCCTTTTTATTTCCTCGAAATATATTTTTGCATAGCCCATGCCTCTAATGCAATAATACTTCGGAAGAGTGAATCTTTCTGAATAAAAATGTCTTGATCTTGGGAGCATGATAAATCTCTCAACAAGGGTCTAACTCGTTTTGCACAAACTCAATACAAAGCAAATTAATATTTTTAGGTTTATCAGGCATATAAAATATTGAGGATGGTAGCTATATTTTTGAAGTTTTTGAAAAGAAAATCTCCAAGCGACAAAGATTTCAAGAATAAGATACTCATATTCTACCATCTCACATTCCACAATGACTTGAGTAACACATGGTTTTTAAAATGATTTTCAATAAATGCAGGTTTTCAGAAATATCACAGAGTGAGATTGATCATGATTAAAAATATTTTTGTCTTTTTAAATTATCATGTTAGGAACAATATTCTACACAGCCCAATATGTATTTGTATATATGTAAATAAAGCGTGCAGAGTATGTACCTGAATCGTGGAGTGGTGCAATCGAAGTGCATTTACCATGTCGAGGGGATTCCCCATACTTGTTTCCTGCTTTCTTGCATAAAAATAAAGTGGAGATACACGAGGCATAATAATAATAATCTTTATTTGTCTTGAGGCATTTATTACACTGACTAATAAAGCGAACTAATCTAAACTGAATTGAATCTAATTGAATCTAATAATGAAGACTAAGACACACTGCCTCAAGGTCTAATCTAGATAGCTCAGTGTTGCTCTAAATCCCTGATCCTAGCAAGGGCATCAGAAAGGTCACGTTTAAGCGCGAGCACAGTAGTGTTCAGGTTGGAGACCTGCCTACTAGGGGAGCTAACTGTGGACTGAAGTTCCATAATATGTCTATTTGCTGTCCTGGTGTCCTCATCCACATCTGCTATGGTCCTGCGGCGCTTCGGTGGTGTCTCAAACGAATTGAGAGCGTGCTTAGGAGCTTCCTTTGGTGAGATGAAGCGAACTTTTGCTGTCCTAACTCCTTCGAAGCGGGGCCTCTCCTTCTCCATAGTGTAGTAGACGCTGCTGATCTCGCCGCTCCGGTTGGTCTTGACGCCTACAACCCGCTCAGTGGGTTTAGGTGGCAGGATTTTCGTGCCGGCTGGTACCTTGACGATGGCTTCTTGCTTGGACGACGGTCCCTTGAGAAGAAGGGGCTGCGGTGGTGCAGTAAGAACTGGTTGGGCGTAGTAGGATGAGATTGAGCTGCGCTGGTTTGATGGTGGGGCTGCTAGCTGTCGCTCTGTGTTGGCCGGGACGTAGGCGTCGGGGTCATCCTTGGGCTTGCGGTTGAGGTCGTAAGGGACGATCTCCCAGTTGCGGTGGGTCTTGTCGGCCATTGGAGAAGCAAGGAACTAGACAAACTCTAATTGAGGAGGAGAGAAGGATTGAATGAATTGGTGTTGAAAGCTGACGTCAGGGGTCTGTTTATATAGGGGTCAAAAAGTGTCTCTAGGGTTTCCATAGATCCATCCCGCTGTCGGGCGTGCGTAACAACCCATTCGCGGAATTTTCTGGATAACCATAGATGAGGAAAGCACGTCGGAAGAGGCCGGGGCCGAGGGGACACCAGGGCAGGGTGCCCGCCCTCATCCTCAGGGCGCCCGCCCTGGGCTTGCCTCCTCTGCGGGCCCGCTTGCTCGAGCGTGTTTCTAGAAGTATTTTTATCCCGAAAAATATATACGTGGCCCAAAAACGTCAGATTAAAAAGGTCGGGCTTTAATTCTCCATCGGAAGGTAAAAATGGATCACGTCTATTTCTTCTAATTCTTTATTGGGTTCTAAAAATAATTTAAGACGTTGACCATTTACCTTGAATAACGTACCTTCGTCGTTTTGAAGTGTAATAGCTCCGTGGGATGATGAATTGACTACCTTGTATGGTCCTTCCCATTTACTCTGGAGTTTTCCATGCCCGAAAAGCTTCACCCTGGAATTAAAAAGTAATACCTTATCTCCGGGTGAGAACTCCTTCTTCTTGATCCTCTTGTCATGCCATCTTTTGACTCTTTCTTTGTAGATCTTCGAATTGTGATATGCTTTCTCTCGCCATTCTTCCAATTCTGATAGTTGCATTCTTCTATGATCTCCAGCAACATCTAGGTCCATATTCCATCTTCTTATGGCCCAGTGTGCTTTGAACTCTAGTTCAACAGGCAAGTGGCAAGTCTTCCCGTACACCAATTGGTACGGGGTCATTCCAATTGGGGTCTTGTATGCTGTCCGATATGCTCAGAGTGCATCGGGTAACTTTTCCTTCCATGTTGTTCCCATCTCATTTACTATTTTCTGAAGAATGTTCTTGATTTGCTTGTTGGAAGTCTCTGCTTGGCCACTTGTCTGAGGATGATATGGGGTAGCAACGTTGTGACGGATTCCATGTTTTGCTAGATAATGCTCAAAGCGTTTGTCGATGAAGTGTGATCCCCCATCACTTATCACCACCCTAGGGACTCCAAATCTTGGAAATATAATCTCTTCAAACATCCTCTTTGAATTAATATTGTCGGCACGCTTGCAAGGTAGTGCTTCTACCCACTTGGAGACGTAGTCAACTGCCACCAAGATGAATTCACACTTCTTTGATGGAGGAAATGGACCCATGTAGTCTATTCCCCAAACATCAAAGAGCTCAATCTGAAGGTTGTTGGTGAGTGGCATAGCATCTCTTGTATTTATGTTTCCGTGCCTTTGACATGGCCCACATCTTCTGATATATTGCCTTGTGTCTTCATACATTGTAGGCCAATAGAATCCACATTGCCAGATCTTTGAATGTGTACGAAATGCTCCATAATGACCTCTGTATGGTGATGAATGGCATCTGTCGATGATCTTCCACCCTTCCTCAGTGGTCACACACCTTCTGAGTAAGCCATCAGCGCATACTCGGAAGAGGTATGGCTCATCCCATATGTGTGAACGACTTTCTTGAATAAGCTTCTTCTTGTTCGCTCCTGGTGGTACATACCCTGAAACCATAAAATTAACAATATCTGCATACTAGGGGTCAGACCTGTTGATTCCATAGAGCATGTCGTCCCGGAGTGAATCATTAATGGGTGTTTCTGCAAACTCATCTAAAGGTTCAGGTTCAGAAGGTTCAGCTTCCTCTTCTATGAAGAAAGGGGCTTCTTCTTCTAAGTCTGATTCATTTAAAAGCTCTAGAGACGCAGCTTTTACCTCTTCCATAGGATCAGGCAAAAGAGATGACTCGATCTTATTATTCAAGGAGTGAGAAATTGTCATAGGGAATTTAAAATCCTTTCCAAAAGAAATGTGTAGCTTTCCAGTTTGACCTTCATAAAGGAGTCTTCTAAATGGTTGTCCTATCAATAGGTCGAAGTCCCATGTATCAAAGATATAAAAGTTCAAATGAATCATGGAGCCTTCTACCATAAAGGGTAGGACATTCACAATTCCAAGACTGGAGACCAATCGTCCCGAAGATTCCTTCATGAACTTTGTTGTGGGGGTTAAAATTAATTTTCCAAATAATTTAAGTGCAAAAGCTTCAGACATGATATTGATCCCCACAACAGGATTATAGAGAGCATCAAATTGATCAGAATCATAAGCACAGCGTATAGTGATAGGAGGTGTATCCAAACGGATCACTTCAGAGGAAAGCTCTGACTCCTCCAATCATTCGCTACTCATGACTGAGATAAGCTCTCTCAATTGATATTCACTTGCTAAACAAATGCTATAATGGCCGCTTTAGGGTTTGTCTATAGAATGGTAGTTTGAAATGTTTCCAAAATCGGCAAAAAGATCGGATTCTATATCCAGCATGAAATCAGGTGGTGGAATTTCTTCCTTTTGTGGCTCAAAACTTAGGATAGCTGAAGTAGGTGAAGAATTCGGCAGAGTGTCTACTTCGGCTTCGTAGGTTTCATCATGGAGGGTATTATCCATCTCAGCTTCTAGGATTCTATCTAGGATTGCTCTAGCTTCATCAGTAGGGATACGAAAGAAAGAACCTCTAGACATTGTATGTAGCATTTGTTTATGATCTTTCTGAAGACCTCGAAAGAAATGAAAAAGGAGAATAGGGTCTTCAATATTGAGTTTTGGACCAGATTCTAAAAGATCAGAAAAACGTTTCCAGGATTTTCCCAAAGTTTCATTTTCTTTTTGTTTAAAAGATAGAACTTCGAGTCTAAGGTCGGCGATACGATCGAGGGAATAAAAATCTAAACAGAAGTTGGCTCGTAAGACTCCCCATTCACCTCGTTGTTGACTTACCTTCTGACTATACCATCGTCTAGCTTCTCCTCTTAAGGAAAAAGGAAAAAGCTTCCAACGTAAAGTCTTATCAGAAATGCCTTCAATGCGAAGACAATCGCATATTTGCTCAAAATCTCTAATATGAAGGTAAGGATTTTCGTCTTCCTTTCCCGAAAAGGATAGGTTCTCAATCATGGCAATTAACCTTAAACTTAACCTATACTGGGATGTTTGGATAGGCTGTGATGACTCCCATGGTAAAAGGTCAGTTTCCGAAGGTGTTGCAAATTGATAGATTGATTTAGAATCTTGGTTCTCCATAAGGTAAGAATAAAGAAAAGATAAGGAATAAAAAGATAAAGAAAGATAAAAGTATAGGTATAGTAAGATTGAAGGTTATCTCAGCAAACCGTCTTTCTCCCCGGCAACGGCGCCAGAAATGCTTGTTGATATTTGGTAACGCAATTAGGAAATGATCCGCAAGCGCACGGATATCGGTGAGCACTTCACCCGGGATGTTATCCAGAGTATCGTATTTATTTTTTTACCACTAGGAGAAAGCGTGCATCTGACTAACCAAATCTATTACTACTAACCTTTAGGCTACAACCACTGTGATTTGATGTGAGCGATGTATAGAGAAGACTGCAACTGCACTCTCGTTCTAACCTTGGTAAGGATGATCTACTGCTCTATTGGGGAGGCTCACGGAATCTAGACACCTCAAAGGATGTTCGACCCGCACCTATAAACCCTATCGATCCTGCTAACGGGATATGGAATACAAAGGTAGCTACGGAAATGTCACGTTCCTCGCTACTACCACGGTCCGGCTAGACAGGGGATATCTATGAGTATCCTAGCCCAAACACCTCGTTTACCCTAGAGATGATTACTCTAAACTCTACGCGAAGAGATTAAAGTAAACTCATAAACCAAAGAACAATAAAACAAAGAATTTACTAGAATTTAGAAGTCGAAATACTGAAGAATCCTAGGAGCAAGCCTCGGGTTAGGAGAACTTGATCCTGCAGGTACAACCTCGAAGTAGTCACCGACAGGCCGGGCTTCCTTCGATCTATACCTCCACTCTATCTCTCTCAATCTAGAAGAACTAAGTCTAATCTCACATTGGATGCTAAGCCCTAATGATGTGGGAACCCTAAGGGAACCTCTCTCTCTGAATCCTCTCTGGAAAATATGAAAATAATGGACTTGGATTCTCCTCTCCAGGGGCCAGGGGTCCTGCTTATATAGTCCCTTCAAGTGAACATGTGCCGTCGGATCAAACCGACATTAATCGCACGGTTTTCCTTGATCCTTTAGGTCGGTGGGGCATAATCCGCGAGACTCATCCTGATTGGTTGCAGACCTAGGGCGGGCGCCCCAGGGTCCAGGGCGGGCGCCCTGGTCTCGGGCCCGTTCGGCCTCCCGTTCGATCCCGTGGCTTCTGGAGTCTTCTAGATGATAGAAAATCGGTGAACACGTTAATATCTCTATGTAATTCCGACGTGTGGGCCTTTCCTTTGTATTTCCTGGTAACCCCCTGCAGAAACAGATAAACAACAAAACTCGTGGAATTCTGTCAGATCAAACCCTAATTCTAGGTGTTGTTTGCATATAGGTCCTTTTCCTTATTTATTGGATAATTAAAATTGATACTTAAGAACTGTCAACAGCTACTCCATCCGTTTCAAATTATAAATCGCTTTGACCATTTTTTTCTACATCTATTTTGCTTCTAGAGAAATAATAATATGTCTAAATACATAGCAAAATGGATGAACCAAAAAAAGTTGAAGCGACTTATAATTTGGAACAGAGGGTACTTGCCAACGTCATAATCATGAGATGGTTTCCATATTTTTTGTTGTTTGTGGTTATTATGGACAATCGACAGATAGACAGTCAGACAGATATCAACATAGGCCATATTTAGTTGCCCGAATTTGACATTGTAGCATTTTGTTTGTATTTGGTAATAATTGTCTAACTATTGACTAATTAGGCTCAAAACATTCGTCTCGCAAAGTACAATCAAGCTGTGCAATTAGTTTTTGATTCATCTACATTTAGCACTTCACGCATGTACCACAAGTTTGATGTGACGGAGAATCTTCTTTTTACATAGTGCCAAATTCAGAAGTTTAAGAGGAACTAAACAAGGCCATAGCGCAAGTGACAGCAGGAGTCGATAAGAAAAAAAACACGCCAAGTCTGTGGATCACAATGGCTGTACGGAAGAGCCTCACATTTTTTGACCAGCAACCGTTCCAAGGAAGGCGGCAACCAAAGAAACAAGAGAACTTGTGGTAAGGCATCATGATAACATGGATCAGATTCATACTGGTACCGCTTGTTCCTAAGATGCCGTAACATATTATATTATCCAGAGATCATACCTGATTTTCTTGCATTAGAATGCTGTGGTGTGGAACTCTTATGTGCTGCCATGTCGAGCCAATGAAAGAAAAGCGAGAAAAGAACATATGTACAGATCCAAGACTAAACGCAAGTCAGGAACAGAACATACTTTATTTCAAGTTGATAAGCCGGTTGAAAAATGCTGTTCGGTTGTGCTGATAAGCCGGCTGAAAAACATTGTTGGCTGATTTATTATGAGAGAAAAATATTATTCCGGCTGAAAAAACAAGCTGAAAAGTACGGATTATAAGCCGGATGAATATGGCCAAAACCTTTTTTTTTGCAAGTAAAAATCAGCAGGTCCTGGAATGCATCACTGCCTCACTGGATTGAGGAAACACACGTCTCTTCAAGGGGATCATTGTCGATCATGGCACACACTTTCCATGGAGAAACCATGCTAAAAGGTATGAAAACTGAAATTTACAGCAGTTTGAACAATGAACACGGTTAAGATTGCTCTGGTGATTGACTCAGCACTGTTGCCTTTGGAGTTGGACAAAGCTGCAACAACTATTACAAAACTGGATTACCCAGATTGCACCCACATATGTACATTTCTGATGGAAATAATTTCTGCAGCTCATTGACACGTTTCTAGCAACATTTCTAACTGAAATAATTTCTGCAGTTGATTGACACGTTTGTAGAAGAAGACAGGTTGAAACCACAAGAAGATACCTGACAAATTAGATGTGCGGCAGAAACATATCTACTACTACACAAACTTATACAAAAGATCTGGAGATGAAACATTGATTTCATTTGAATTGCATCAACTGAACAGACATTGATTTCATTTGGATAGCAGAAAACGGGAGTAAATCTCTCACATTCTTAAGAGACACGACACTGATGAGACATCCAAAACTCGCCTGCCCGCCCACATATAGCCAGCTACTACTACTATGACTCCACGAGATACGGTAAGATGAAGACGTACCCCGGTCTGAAGCTCCCCAACTGATCTTAACAAGATCTGATCTCAGACTAACAACAGATCTAACCAAAGGGTACTTACTACTAACGATAGGTACTACTCCTGGTAGAAGAAAGCTGCTGCGATGACTCTGGGTGTTGTACCGGCGGTCGGACGGTCACTCATCCGCCGCGGCCTCCTCGGCGTCCTGGTCCGCCTCCTCCAGGGCCGCCTCCGCCGCCGCCGCGGCCTCCTGGGCCGCCTCCGCCTCCTCAGCGCCGCCCAACTGGTCAGCCCCTGCGGCGCCTTCGGCCACCGCCTCCACCAGCGCATCGAGGCAGACGGTGCAAGTGGCCTGGAGGAGACGTTCGGCGCCGAGCAGGAGGTCGTCCACGCCGGCACGGAGGGGGCCGTACGGGGCGAAGTGGGGGTGGTTCTGCGCCTGGCCGACGAAACCCTTGATCCGCACCGCCATGTCCCGCGCCATCGGGTTGAAGCTTCCGCTTGCCGCCAGCGCGTCGTCCCTGAGCCCGCGAGCACACGCCTAGAGAAGGAGGTAGGCCGCCCTGGTCGGCTGACGGCGGATCTCGGGGAGGAGCAGATCCTTCAGGACGTACAGGATGTGGGAGGCCCGGCCGACATGGACGAGGGGGAAGCGGTTCGCGACGTCGCCGGCGACTCCGACACCAGGGATGTTGAGCCCGAGCAGCTCCAGGAAGTCGCCTACCTCGTGGACCCGGACGCTGCGTGCGAAGATCTCCCTGGGCTGCTGCTGGTGGTGCTCTGCCAGATGTATGACGTGCTGCAGGCCCTCCGGAATGCCCTCAAGCTGGAGCGGAGCGGCGGCGGCCATGTCCCTCTTCTCACTCTCTCTCCTCTCTCTCGTGTGTCTCTCTCTGCGTGGGGAAGGAAAGGAAGGCCTTGTTTAGCTGGGGAGTAGAAAATTTTTAGGTGTCACATCGGATCTGTCGGAAAGATATCGGGGGTTTTTCGGATACTAATAAAAAACAAATTACAGAGCCGTCAGGAAACTACGAGACGAATCTAATAATACTAATTAATCTGTCATTAGCACATGTGGGTACTATAGCACTTAAGACTTTTCATGGACTAATTAGGCTTAAAAGATTCGTCTCGCGATTTTCTCGAGAACTGTGCAATTAGTTTTTTTTATCTATATTTAGTATTCCATGCATATGGAGTGGTTCGGCTGGTCCAGGCTGGTCTGAATTTGGCTGATTTCAGCAGGTCTGGAAATGAAACGAGCATCGGGCCTGTGAACATTCATCCGATTTCAGTCCAGCCTGGAACCTGCCGAACACGCCCTATGTCTAAACATGCTCTTTCATTGTAGAAGGAAAAAAATTTGAAACTAAACAAGGCCGAAGCCGAAAGCGATTGTGGGGTGGTGTGCCGGGTGGGGGCCATCTTATAGGGGATGGGCGGAAGAGTCCGGAAGCAGAGCTGTGCCCTCCGGTGACCTCGAGTCACTGGCAGGTGGGCCTGCCTGTCAGTGATGCACGGGGATCACACTTTGTTGCCTTATCGCGCACAGAATGGGGTTGGCTGCGAATTGCAGCGCTGCTGCCACAGTGCTTTGTGAGAGGGCGCTGCAATTCGCAGCCAGGCTGTGCAACTGGCAGCAGCAGCCCTTTTTCTTCTTTCTCTTGTCGATTCCAAAGGATCCATGATCCTTCAAGGAGACTGTGCTGTGTGTGGAGGAAAACAAGAAATCCGATCTGCCTTACAGACTTGGGATTAACCAGTTTGCCGATGGGAAGCTATGGGAACTCTATGGAAAAACTACCATGCAACATATTAAGAAATTCCTTATTCCGCTTCACCGATTTATGCGAGAGCACCAGATTTCTTGTTCAAGGAGGAGGACCCTAAGGGGCCGGGCCGGGCTGGGCTAGGTGGCCGGCGCAACTGAAGCCTCGAATCCATGTGCATGGATGAATCGCCATGATCGTTTTCAGGATCCACAAGACCCATGAATAACTGTTCGTTCGAACCAGTATTATTAAGTTATGATTATATATATTATTATATACAGAATGTGTGACGTCTAGTTATTGTACGCCTATGCATGATTCGGAACCAAAGGCATGCACCGAGTTGGAGAGTTCTCGAGTGAATAACTAGAGGCAACTGTAACATGAGTATTCCTCGTTACCTATCAACTTCAACTTCGTAGTAATCTTTCCATATATATGTATGCGTCGAACATGATTCGGAGCCGTTTCACCAACATGCACAGTGACACACACTGCTAAATAATGTTGCACAGTGCCTACGCGCTGGGAGCCAGAGCCCTCGGAGCCGCACCAAACAATGCCTTAGTTTGCAAACACCAACTATGAGAATATCTAATTTTTACTAATAACTTATAAACTCAATAGTAAAATGATGTTTTTAGCAACATAGATAAAAGAGCCCTAGAGCATTGAACCTTTTTAGGTACTCTAACCTGCCCTATATAAGGATTGAATCTTAAAGCGGCTATCTATGATTTACAGTACAAAAATGAGAACGAGAACTACATTGGCGTCAGTTCGGAGTTGCGCAAAATCTCATGGTGTGTATGGCCTAACTGCCCGAGCCTGTGTGCGTCGTCGTGACTGTGCGCTCGGGCTTGTGGCTCGTCTCCTACACTTCTTAGCCTTACGACAAATTAATGTAGACGATAATGAGGTGAGTTAATCTCTGCCAAACTTTCCGTATAATATTAATTCTTTATTGCACATATAAAAAAACTCGGCCTATTGTGGGCAGACAGCTCTCACAACTTCGTGCTTAAGGTAGAAGACCTCTCACGCAGACTGAGAAAACCCCCGAACTCCATGCTCCGCCCTCACACAGGGCCCTGTTACCCTGTAAGTGGGCCGGTCTATTTACTTGTGCTTTGGAAAACACGGGACAAGCGAGGGAATTTTTTTTACCTTCGGCAGGCAAACTAGCGCACCGGGGGGGATCGAACCCTGCACGCGAGGGTGCCGACCGGACCCATCTGGTCCGTGGCCTTATAATTTATTTGATTTAATCAAAATAAGTTTAAGCCAATCCCAGCTCATCACAATTGGCATTGACCGGTCTAGATAACCACACGACAAGTTCGATGTCATATTACACTACACATGTATGTTTGTTGGTGACTATTAAAAAAGAAAAGAAATAAAATAGGATTTGCGTACGTGTGTTTATAGGGATGAGTGTGCGTGCGTTGTGAGCATTTGTGTCTGTGTAATTTGCAAAAAAAACTTGGGCCATTTTTTTTATGTCTGAAGATGGCGGATGGTCTATGAAGCTGTCAATGGCGTGCTCGGTGGTCATGGGGTGTTAAGAGCATCTCCAACATCTCCTTTCCCTAAAACATTTATATACGAGATTGAAGTCATATTCCCTATACATATGGACCCCACTTGTCAGTGAGAAACAGTTCTCTCCTCCATTTCCTCTTCCTCTCGCGACTACTCGGTGCCCTTGCCTCCTCTCGCAACTAGCCACTGCACGGACTAGAGTTGTGACCCGCTCCTCCACTGGCGTGATCCGTGGACGCGACCTTCGCTCTTTCTCCCGGCCCACCCATGTCCTTCCCCAGCCCAGTGCGCGACGGAGAGGTGTTGTGCCAGCTCTCCTAGAAATCCGAATCCAAGAAATTCGTTTTATATTCGTATTTGACAAGATCCGTATCCATATTCGAATCCAAATTAAAATATGGTAACGACGACACCTAGATCCGATTCCATGTGAATCCGTTCTGTTTCCATGCCTAACTAGTACACAGTACAAGTCTGGGCATGGTGCATGGACGTGTCGTGCATAACACATCAAGTTCAGATCTTGGCACTCAATTTTAGCTTGTTGACCGGTCCAAGCAAACTGTGAACTCTATCTAGGAACTTGGCTATCAATATTAGCATGAAAATTGAAGTCTGAGTTCGGCACGTATGTGTACTCCTCAGTCCTCACGTACGTGCAAGAGTCCATGTGCAAAACATCATGCTTTGAATATGGACTTATGGAGGAAGGCAAAAGTACTATATTTACCAGTATAGTATACGAGGCAAACAGGTCCCGCTCCAGACTTGAGTTTCGTGGACGTGGGGCCAGCTAAGTGTGATGATAGGTGACCGAGAGGGAGTTGGGAAGTTTTTTTTAGGGCGTGGGATGGGATCGGTTTAGGCGTGGTATACATCATATAATGTAAGATCTCAGACCATGGAAGACTCATATGACATGACGTCTAGATCTAACAGTTATTTATGAGGAAGATATGGAATGAAGGCTCATATGACGCGACGTAAAGATCGAACGGTTATGAAAGAGGAATAGTCCTCCACAGAAAACTCGTTCTTTTATAGTGTGATGAGATGATGATGATATAATATAAAATTCGTGCTCATTCACATTTATATTGAAAAAAATCTGCTTTTTTGCAAATCTTTATCTTAGTGACGTAAGCCTCGAACGTGAACCAAGGGCAGTCATAGCCATTTTAAAACAATACTCCTAGTGTAATGATTTTAAAAGAAGGCACGAGCTCTTCTTTTAAAATTAATTCAGAAAATTTTGACTACTTTTAAGCCTAGAGAGCCATCGGAATCTCGAGTAATATAGCCTGAATCTTTGTCAATATGAATATAAACAAACATAAGTGTCAGAGCTACTACGTACTTGAATTTTTTTCACAAATAATATTATTTTAATAAATAATTGCAAATCCGGATGGTGTTTTTACAAAATTGCAAAACTAACGTCCTGTAAGATTTTTAGTTGTAAGATTTTTAATTTTTTTTGTCAATCCAAAAAAATTATCTCTATCTTTATTCCTAATACCACTGAGAGTTTGTTGGTCCAAGTCCTTTTCTATCTGTTTATCTTACTCTTACAACTAAAAAAGACCAAAACGTGGACAACTTTTCGTGCGACAATCGTCGCCTCGCGTCGTCGGTCTGCCCCCTGCGACCCCTGCTTTCTTCCCCCGTGCGATAGCTGGCCCAACAGAAAAGGAAACCGCCATCCGCATCGCTCCCCCGCAATTCACGCAGCTGACGCGCCGCCCGTCCCCGGGCACGAGAAGCCTGCCCAGCCCTGCCCCTCGCGCTCCTCCGTATTGCCCTAGGGGAGAAAGACATGGCGGCCAACGATGCGGCGGGCGGGGAGATTGACCCTAGGGCTCCGCCGCCATTCGGGATGGCGGAGATTCGCGCGGTCATCCCCAATCCCTGCTCGGTCAAGGACCCATGGCGCCTGGTAGGTTTCCTGTCCCTCTCTCTTTTTTGGAGCTTTAGAAGTTATAGTGATGGTGCTTCCCGATGAGTTGTGCCTGATGGTTCCCCCGCCCCGATGGTGAAGGCAAACGAGGCCACGGCGTCGGCCAAGGTGAGTTCCATCCTTCCTCCTATGGCTGCCTGCCTTTGCCGACAGAGCCTTGCGCCGTCCTCGCCATCGCGCGCGCCCCCGTAGTCCTCACCGGCGAGTTCAAAGGTAGCGCTATCCCTGGACACCCACGTCAAGGTCGACCAATTAGGCCTGCAGTTTGGTCGATGCCAAAGGTTTGCTCTCTGTCCTGATTTCCCCATCTCTTATTTTGTCTCTTCTTCATGTGTTCAGATTGCTTAGTCTACAGGCTGCGTACGACGTGTTTGTAGTTTGTACACATGCCTATGGCCCTGTTTGGTAGTTGCATGATTTTATTCACCTGTAATTAGCTTCGAGCTGTAATATCTTTCTTGTGTGCTTGTTTGTAAAAGGACAGTTGTAATTTCTTTCATTAGTAAATTTGTTTAGGTCATCGGCAACCATGCTTCTTCCACAAGCACCGGCAGCCATCACGTTGTACAGATCGCTTCACAAGCTCAACCACAAGTCATCAAATGGCCAGGCAAAGACAAGGTTTTTTCATTGTGCCATGGAAGAAAAAACCTTGTCAAATTGTCTGAACTAAGTCATCAAATCCTCTGCCCTCTATTCAGGTCGTTCAGGTAAGGTGAAGGTGGGGTTCTATACTCCCATGTTCGCTTGGCCTTTTTTCGCTCAGTGTGCTGGGAGCTGATGTGAAGCTCTTAATATGTTCTTTCAGGAAAGGTGGAGCCAGCCAGCTGTCACCGTGACCCATCAGCCCCAATAGAGAAGCCCGTTCAAGCATGTCATCCAATGTGATTCACAGACGCAACAACAGATTGACTCATTTGTGCTCTCGGCAGGAAGGCAATTGGGGAGGAGCACGGTGCGCAAGATCGGGTAGCGAATCTTAGTCGTCGCAGCGGCCTCTTAACTATTTTGGCTAATAAGATTTGATGCAGCATGCTTCTAGGCATGATCTGCACAAGGCAATGCTCCTTGGGACAACAAAATTGTTCTGTCAACGTGAGGGTCATCTCAGGTAAAGTTTTTTTCTTGAATTCTATTTGCTTAATTTCCCAATAGAGGTTGTGTTTGCAAACACTAAAGAAATTTCAGTGCACTGGAAATAAGGAAGTAGTTTGTTTTCCATGTATATTTTAATCATTGACCATTTTTTATGCATCTCACAAAAGCTAGCCTTGACTGTTGTCCTTGCAAACTATAATTTCACTGTCCTCTATTTATCTTACTTGATTTGTCAATCAAGTGTCTATGCTTTATGAACCATAATGATAACATCAGTTTATTGGTTCAGTTGGGTGCTGCTGGTGCAAGCATATTTAGGTTGATTTGTCTGCAATTTTAAACCTTAAAATTACCAACTTAAATTATTCTTCCTTTGTGTGTGCTTTTTTTCATTAAACATTATTCTTCCTTTGTGCTTGTTAGTTCGTTAAATACTTTGCTTGATTTGTGATAAGCTGAGGATAGTAATTGGAATGGAAGCACCAAAGTTTCATTAGCTGGACTGTGTTAAGTTTTATGGAAAAATCTTTCTAGAGATGTGATGTTATCTATCATGGCAAAAGAAACAATTAAGGATTAAACAAAGGTATGTTATCTAAAATAAATTTGCTCAAGCTTTCAGACTTGCAGTAAAATAAAACACTTTTTTTAAGGTGGCCTTTGTATTCTTCTTTATGTCCTTGAGTTCAGCTATAACGCAATGTTGATACTAGGTGCAGAGAGGAATAATCTGCAAACTGTAGTGACTGACTATGCAAATATGTAAACTAAAATGTCTATTTCTTGTACTATGTTAGATGTATTTTTACACCCTTTGAACTTGCTCCTGTGCTTAACTTATTGACTTATTCTGTCAACAGGACATCACTTCACAGGATCTATTATTGAAAACGACAACAATCTTTCAAACATTAAGTCTTATGAGGGTAATTCTTTAGCAAAGGTAAGATGTCTCCCCTGAACTTTGCATTGGTTCATCAGATTTCTTGGATGTTTGACAACCTGATCAATGTTTGGTCGGTTGATAAGTAACATGGCACATCCAAGCATTACTTGTATCAGTTAGCCATCTGAGTTAATTTCATATCAACAGGGGAATTTGGGAAAAAACAAAAAAAACTTGTTTGGCCGATAAGTTGATTATAGATTAAGTACTAGCTTGCTGTTTCTACTTCAGGACAGGGAATTCACAGGAAAAAAAACCCTATTATCGGTTGTGTTTTTGTCTGCATTGGTTGTGGGCACAGCATTAGTGTCTTTCCTTTCCAAAAGAGAGGAGAATAGAGATAATGGTCCAATATAGTTTCTTTGTGATTTGAGGTTGTACAAAAGTCCAGACTTCATGACTAGGAAATTGCAGTTCACCATGTCGTTCACCATGTCTATTGATGACACATGAATTGGACGAATCAACATTTTTGTTTTATACCATGGTAGTGGTGCTAAATTCCTGTGTGTTATGCAGTTCGCAAGGAGTCCATGTGGTAATTCTTCTTATACTCTCACAGTTCACCAAATTCACCATTAATCCTCAATTAACCTGTTGTTTAGCTGCATCTCGAACATGAGCCAAGACTCAGCTCGCATTTCTGTGTTCATCATATCACTCTCTGGTGCGGGATAGTAGTCCTCCTGTAACTGCATGTCCTTCAAATTTGGCACCTTCAATAAGAAGGTGAGGAAATGCTAATATCGCAATATGGCACACTAGCTATAGAGTATGAGCTATGCCATAATTTTCTTGTTTTCTTAGTTGTATGTATATTCCCTATATTCATCTTTGAATTTCCCCTGATAAACATTTTAGGTTTTTGTCATGGTGTCCATTGCAGCGAGGAGCAATTTCAAGTTTGGAAGCTTGGATGGGGTGGCTGTGTTCAATTGCAATATGGCTCGGTTGTGCCATTGGATCATATGCATGGGATGTCTGCTTCATATACGAGAAGAAGTGTCGGCCCTACAATTTTTGTTTAAAACTTAAATGGTCTAATAGCAACAATCCTCCAATAATATGGCAATGCCAATCAGAGGGTGTGCTGAGGTAAGTTCCTTTTTACAGCTTTGTAATTGTAATACATTTAAAGCTTATTTTTTTATGCTAAACTACATGGCGATATAGGCACAAACAACTTCTGAAGTTCTTCGCAGAGACACTGCAGGCCTGACTTAAATGGCCTAATAGCAACAATCCTCCAATAATATGGCAATGCTGATCAGAGGGTGTGCTGAGGTAAGTTCCTTTTTACAGCTTTGTAATTGTAATACATTCAAAGCTTATTTTTTTATGCTAAGCTACATGGCGATATAGGCACAAACAACTTCTGAAGTTCTTCGCATTGCCACTGCAGGCCTGGCAAGTCCTAATACAATGGACTAAAGAAGGGTCATGATACCTCGATTATCTTCTCCTGTCATTGTTACAGCCGCAGACACATCATTGGTGATCTCTTTCCCCTACTATTGCTTGTGTGTGTTGTCAGCTCAAAATGTTCTTGAAGGTATTTGTTAGATTCCATGCTTTGCACTTGTATGCTATGATTTAAGTCCCCTAATATATACTTGTTGCAGAATGAACAAAATATTTTTCTTTTAGTCTTATTAGAGGGTGGAGGTATGCATAGTGCACGGTAGTTTAGGGTACTTGAGGCATTACACTATATTGCCAGTTGTCTTTCAGATTGTTGATGTCATATTTCCATCCACCACAGCTTGATTCTCATTGGAGCGTCAGTGTGTGAGTGCAAGTTATGGATAAATGTTGCGATTGACAAGTTATTTAAACTACCAATGTATACCAAATAATCATTTGTCATACTTTTTCTTAATTTTTTTGTTGGACTGCAGATTTCAGAGTCAACCGGGCAAGTGATATATGGGCAGTGGCTGACTAGCAGTAGTTCAAAAACCAACAAACATGTAATTGTATCATGAAGTTGCTTCTGTTAATTTGAGCAACATAATTTACTAAGCGATTCATTTTTGTTGGACGTGACTCTTTACTTTTTGGTAGATTGATTTTTTATGGTATATAATTATTGGGCCACCAACTGACTCATATCATGTTTTTTGATATTGTCAAGATTGTTTTGTCGTTCTCATTGGTATGGAGATTTCTCTGTGCCGATATAAAACATTATCTTAGCCGCACCACGGAAAGGTCTATATAGTAGAGTTTGTGAGCCTGCGACGCCGTACTCTCCGTGACTGTATAAATTTCACAAACTTTATTTTTTGGATTAAATGTTACTTTAATGTTGGTATTTAATTTCATAGTATTGTTATCTTATCGTGCGATCCGTGTGTTTTTATTACAATGATTTAGTTGTCCCGTAGCAACGCACGGGCATGCTACCTAGTCATAAATATATATTAAAAACCGATGAAATCGGACACATGTAAAAAATAGAAAAAAAACAAAACAAATAAATTATTTTTCCCCCTATCTAGCTAGCTAGCTAAGAATCTACATCGGCTAGCTACGTGGCTACGTATCAAAACAGGTAACCTAAAATATAGTTTTTTTATCTAACTATCAGTAAAAAAAATGATCATAGAAAAAGCGACGCACCTAGCGTTCGAACGCCCGGCTTCAGGGAGCGTCCGGACGCATCTAGTCCACATAACGTTTCAGTCCCGCTGTGCCCCACGAGACCATCCTATCCGATGTGAATAGAACAAGCGCGCCCCCACGTGCGGCCTGTCCCCCACTGCCCCTATCCCCATCATGCCCCATCACCCCGAATGTCCATTTTCCATCGGAAGATCTGTTGCAACACGAAGCAGTCCGAGATGCAAACATCAGAAGTATTACTTGTTTGCAATATTAGAACAAGTCTACTGCAACATCAGAACAAGACGACTACAACAATAGAACAAAGCTACTGTAATGCGAGATGCAAGATCAGAAAAAAAGAGACTAATGCAACAAAGAAATATTACTTGTTGAAACATCAGACCAAGGCTACTGCAACAACAGAACAAAGCGCAATGCGAGAAAGCAACATCATGAAAAAAAGACTAATGCAACAAATAAATATTACTTGTTACAACATCAGAACAAGGCTACTGCAATGCGAGATGCAACATCAGAAACAAAAAAAGAGACTAATGCAACAAAGAATATTACTTGTTGCAACAGCAAAACAAGATTACTACAATAGAGCTCGTCGGAACCCTACCCACCGCCACGTCCCTCAGATCTAGAGAAGGAGGAGGAGGAGGACGGCTCAGATCTAGACGAGGAGGAGGAGGAGCGCTCAAATCCAGAGGTGGAGGTGGAGGAGGAGGAGAAGGACGGCTCAGATCCAGAGAAGAACCGACCTACCTCGTTGGAGCCGCCGCCGCCATCCTCGTCTCCGGTGGGAGGAGCGGGAGCTGTGTCGGTGGGGGCGCAGGGTACCAATGGAGTCGTGGGAGGGGGAGGGAGGGAGGGAGGGAGCGACTAGGCGCGCGCATCCGTCCCGGTTGCGGGAGTGAGCAAGGAGAGGAACGGCTGCGGGAATGAGCGAGGAGAGGATAAGGACGAGTGTGGGAGACAGTGTTTGGCAGACGGCGTGCGGCAGGGGCAGGTCGGTTCAGCACGGCATTAGGTGCATGCGGCAGGGGCAGGTCGTTCACGCGGCTTTGGGTGCGTCCATTCCCGTCTAGACAGCCGTCATGTATCTATACCTAATGATAAAGAGGCAAAATTTCTGCCACAAATTTTTTCGTCCAACTCCGATTTCTATTCGGATTCTGGTTTTTTGTCCGGTAATCCTCTTTTCAAAGTCCTATTTAGTTTGGATCCAATCTTTAATAAATTTTATTTCCTTGGTTTATGTCCCCACCTCCAACGTGATGGACTCCCCATACAAATCCAATAGAAGAAATCAAATACAATTCAATGAATCACTAAATCAATACCAGTCCAATGGGAGAAATCGAATAAAATACAAATTAAACCACCATATCAGTGCCAGCGAGGCAGCATGAAAAGATGTTGAGGTCGGAGCGACGATGGTGTGAGACGCGGAGATGATGGCGAGGTCGGGCAATGGAGGGGCAATCTAAAGAGACGGTGACATGAGCAAGACCGAGGCAAGGAGGTGCAACGGCGACGACACGGGGTGAGGTCGACGTGAGAGGAGACGGTGACGTGGGCAAGGCTGCCAAGTCATTGGGGGGGGCATGCGGCTAACGGGGCTCCGTTGCATGGACCTGCCAGGCTGCCAGGGCGCCGTCGCATGGAGCTACCAGGGCGTGGTCGCGTTGGGGCTCCATGGCCGCTGGGGTGCTGTGACCGTCAGCCCGTCAGGGTTCCATGGCCGCCTTGGCAAGACTTCAGGCAGACGAAGTTGGAGGCCTCGAGGTGCAAGTGGATGAGGTCACATGTCTCCGAGTCCGAGCTAGCAGATAAGGATGAGAAAGAAGAGAAAAAAGAAAAAAGAAAGAAAAGAAAAGAAAGGGTATTATGTTTCCATATTGATTAATTGTGTGCTATTGGTCTCGATTTTAACAAAAATTGCACGATGAAGTGGTTAACACTATGTAAATTCACTGGTATGTAGTATGCTCCGTTATATTTGTGGATTTTTTTATGCTATAATTGAAAGTGGAAGTAAAAAACATGGGCCCCCTAGCTCTTCGTGTTCGCCATCGCTATGGCATAGATGCAATTGATTACTTAAGTTGAAGAAAATATATTGAGTCAACAATATTTATATATACGTTTTTAGCATAAAGTCGAGTGCAATAAAAACATAATGATGTAAATGAAAAACTATAGCTTTCAAGACAAAACAATACATAGATATCAAAACTTTTTATATCACTATATCTTTTTTTCCATTACGACGCACAGGCACTTTTGATAGTCATTATAAAAAGATAAAGAAAAATACATGCGGACGCCAGTATCTCATGCAGAGGAGGGGAGGACCTATCGGCGCCTTGATTGCCGATAAAAGTGCTATCGGCACCTCAATTACCGATACCCCTATCGGCACAAACAAGGTCCACATGGGCACGAACGGAGCCCTGTAGGGGCGAAACTGGGCTCCGGCCCCCCCTTGGCCTGTTAAAAATTCGCAAGGCCCAGTACTTATCCAGACCTCCATCCTAGTAGAACTCTAAAACAGGCCAACAAGCCACCCATCAGCTCACGCACGCAACAGCTTGGTGGGGCGTGGCCGCATGGAGCGAGCCAGCAACAAGGCGGCCAACCGCCGCCGTCGCCGCCTGATGGAACTGATTCAGTGCTCACATCTGATGGAACTGATTCAGTGCTCACATCTCCGAATGCTACGCCCAGGTGGCCAACAGCAGAGACTCACCGATTCGAAGCTTGCGGCGCATTGTCGTGGTGCCCGTAGGATCTCTGCGCTTCCGCCTCTTGCTGCAACAGGTTGTGTGTTTCTTGTATCCCAATTTTTTTCATAGTTGTTGCTAGTTAATTTGGTATGATTATGCTAGATTAGCAATCAAATTGAATACATTCATAATTATGGTGCATCTAGAAACTCTCTATTCCGTTTTTTTCTTTAAGAAAAAAAACGAGATGTTCGACTGTTGGAGAAAAGAAGGGGGAGATGAAAATTCATTTTTTATATTAACTGTAGTTGACTTTTTTAAAAAAATTGCCCCCCCTCCCCTCCATTTGCTTCACCCTCCGTCGCTGCACATGGGTAATTTCTGTGCCATGTGGCGAGACATGTCGGCAACTCAGATGTCGGCTGGGACGCCGAGTAGATGCCTATCGGCGCTTGGACTGCCGATTGCTGTCCAAATATTCAATTTTATTATTACAACTCTTAGATTTACAATTAGTTATTAAAATAATATTATTTTAAAAAAGATCCCTACGTACCTCACCCTATCTCAAAATAAATTAAATTTTGGAATTGTTCTAAATTTAATTATAACTTTACACAGGAAAAAGTATCGATATTTCTACCATAATATATTTCATGGCGTATCTAATGATACTAGTTTGGCATTTTAAATTAAATGCTAGTGGTCTTTATTATAAATTTTAGTCCGATTAAAAATTTGATTAAGACACAAATCTTAAGATATTTTGTATGTCGATGATCGTGCCTATGGTCAGTAGTGGCCACAGTTGAGTCGTCGGCTCACAAACAGTGAAACAGACAGTGGCATGTTGCTTTCACCCGTCCATCATCTCAATCGTGTTGTCTACTTCTCTGTTCCAAAATAAGTGTCGCTGTAGTATTTGTGCCGATCAAACATGCATGTGCATTGCAACGGAACGTACACCTTGTTATGCGGTCATCTCAAGAATTGTGGATTGGGGATTTATGTAACAGTTGTGTCCCAATATGTATTGGAATCGAATTCAGTACCATTGTTGGACGCATAAACGTTGGTGGTTCTAACCTATATGAGCACATGCGGTGAGATTAGATTCTAGAGGAGACGGCAATGAGAGGCGCAAGGGCATTGTGCTAAGTAACAAAGATGGACGCTTTGCTCGTGCGTTGCAACGGAAGATGTTGTGCGGTTAGCTGAATGATTTATAGCTTGAAGTTTATTAAACGATAGTCATTTGTTTCAATATGTCTTGAAATCGAACTCCACACCGTCGCTTCATATCGAACTCCAGATCGTCACTTGATACGTTTTGAAATCAAACTCCATAACGTAGCTAGAAGGAAAAATAATAAAAACAAAAAAAAAACATGAAAAATAGAATAGGAAAACATATTGGAAAAATAGAATACAAAAAATATAATGCACATTTGAGCAACAGGGAAGGGTTGCCATAAATTTGACAGAGAAGGGATGCTGTAGATTTGATGATTTCACAAGAAGCGTATTCGATCAATCATAACCATGTACAAGTCCAAGTCCCCAACGCTACATTAGAGCAACGGTGAAGGGATGCCGTAGATTTGATAGAGTACGTAGAATCACATTAGCATCATAGCGTGTGTTCGTTCAGATGTATAGAGTAATTTTTTTTCGCGACAATGCAAAGCATGTATATCATTAAGAAGAAAGAGTTTGTGGTACAAGACAACGAAATGCGGCCTAGAATGCGAGCAGCACGCTACGGCCGCAACCTGGCCCCTGCACCTAGAACATGGTCGCAACAAGCAAAGCAACAAAGGAAGTAGCGAAGGCGAAAACTATAGAACAGAGCTACATGGTGGCTGAATTTTGCGACGTCTGTTCCTGGGCTCCCCGAGACTAGAACGCAGAGAGTTGGGAGAACCCTGCCATGGACCATCTCTCGGCCTCCTCAACGATGGCGCCGACGAGCTGGAGGGGGGTTCGACGAGCATTGTGGAACGTCCTCTGGTTGCGTTCGTTCCATAAGCACCATGCAACAAGGATGACTAGGGAGTCGAACCCAGCGCGCCAAGCGGAGGGGAGCGATGTCCTGCACTGTAGCCACCAATCTAGGAAGAGATCACCTGGCTGTGGCGTCAAACCTGGCGCGCGAAGTCTCGCCAGCACATGGAACCAAACTTCCCGTGCGTAGACGCATTCCCCAGCGAGGTGGGCCGCCGTCTCCTGTTCCTGGTCGCAAAGTGCGCATCCATCGTCATCCTGCAAACCTCGTCGTTTCCTTCTTGCGGCAATCCAAAGACGATCGTGTAGGAGCAACCAAAAGAAGAATTTGCACTTTGCGGGTGCTTTGGCCGCCCACAATTCAGACGCTCCGCGCAGCGTCGTCATGCCCACGAAGAAGGCCCTGTAAGCTGATGAAGCGGAATATGAGCCGTCCGCAGCCCATTTCCAAATGAACCAGTCAGAGGTCAAGTCGTCGAAGAGTACGCCGTCGACCTTGTGCCAGACCAGCACGTAGTCACAGAGGACATGTGCTACTGGAGCCCCACGGATGTCCCGCACCCAACTTCTATTCGTGATGGCGTCCCGAACGAACTTACCGCGACGATGCTTCGGAATGGCATTGAATAGGTGCGGGGCGAAGCGGCAGATGGGCCCGTCAGGAAGCCACGGGTCCGTCCAGAACTTGGCCGAGTGGCCATCGCCGATGGTCACCGTGATGGATGCCTAGAACATTGACTGAACGGCGCGCTCAGGTTTGTGCGGAAGGGCGCACCAGCTCAGGTCCGGCCGCGTCCGCCGTAACCACTCCCAACGAAGTCTCATGGTGAAACCGGCCACCCTGAGGTCTCGGACGCCCAGCCCCCCATAACAGGTAGGGGCGTTCACAATCCTCCACGCAACACGACACTTGCCGCTGGCGACATTGTCCGTTCCTGCCCAAAGAAAGGACCGACGCAACTTGTCTATCTGACGGAGCGCCCAGGCGGATAGGCCGGAGGCAATCGAGACGTGAACCGGAATGGCGGACAGGGTGGTCTTCGTTAGAGTGGTCCGCCCGGCATAGTTGAGCATGCCGGCAGAAGAACATTCAAGTGCTTGGCGCACAACACTCAACAGGGGCACAAAAGAAGCGACCGTCACACTCCATCGTTGGATGCGCTCCAGCATCGTGCCCATCTCGAACTTGGGCATCGTCAGCACACATTGAAGCGCTTGACCGACTCCGGCAGCTTCAACGGGATGAGGCACGACGTGCACGGCAGTGGGCCCATGATTTGGTTCGTGTTGTCGAGGACTCGAGGTAGGGCTTCTTGAGCCACGGTTGTTAGTTTTGATCTCCTCACGTTGAGACCCAACGGTCCTCAACGGACCCTGATCTGCTCCTGATCGGGGAGCCCAGCCCAACTCATGGCTGGTGGGCCCCTGTCACACTGCGGATATAAATATAGAGGAGAGGCCGGGGCGCTCTACACGAGGTTCACCGCCGCCATCACTCCCTCACACAAAACCCTAACCGATCTACGAGGGCCGCAGCTAGTGACGGGAAAACTCACCGCCGCCGTCACCGCACAGCACCGACGCTCGTTCATCATCAACCGCAATGGCCGACTCCAACTCCTCGGCGCCTAAAACCGACGGTGACAGTTTCCCTATCCCCTTTTCCATCTTGCATAAAGGACAAGTGTTTATCTTGTTTTAGTTAAGCCTCGACTATTCTCACTGTTAGTAGATCTAACTGTTCTAAACAATGGTACCGGAGCCACCTAACAGTGGGTTAGATCGAGAAAAGTTTTTGATAAGAAACCCTAATCTAGGGTTAGCCGCCGAGCGACATGCCATGAGCATCGTCCCGGGCTACTTAGAAATTAGAAGAACGCGATTTACAGTTAGAAATCCTAACCCTAACCCTTGAACCCGTGCGGTTTAGTTATAAGAAAGTGAAAAACCGGATTAAAGAGGTAGCAGATCTTACCTTACCGGAGCTAAGACCGCCGCCGGCGGTAAGAAAACCGGCCGGCGATCTTTCGGTCGCCGCCGGCCTAAGCAACTCCCGCGCGGGTGCTCCTTGGCACCGCCCGTGATGCCGCTCGACGGCGGCGTGCTCAGCCGTGGGCGAGCACGCCCGCCGGCGAGGGGGCTCACGGCGGCGCCATCCTCCGATGAGCGAACGGAGTCATTCTCTTCGGCTGCTACGGCGGGAGGAGGGAGAAAATGGGGTTAGGGTTTCGGGGGGGGCGGCCGATCGGCCTTTTATTCCGCCTACATGCGCGCGCAGCCGTCCGATCCAGATGAACCGCTCAGATTCGCCGGGCCGCGCCGGCCCAGGCGGGCGCGCGCGCGCCGCGGTTGCGGGCCGAATTCCCGGCTGGGCCATTTCGTTAGCCGCGGCCCGCTTAGGCACAGTGATCTTTTTCCATTTTATTTTCACTGCCATGGGCCGTGGGCCGGACTGGGCCTTGATGGCTGCGTTTCCCCTACCAGTTTTAGCCCATTAGCACAGTTTTTATTTTTCCAGAAATAATTTTACCATGAGTATTTTCATGATTTTGAAATTAGTTAAATTTTTATCAAATGTGGTAAATTTTTTTTAGTGACAATATTAGAAATGTTTCTGGAATTAAGAATTAGTAAAATTTATTCACGTTTTCCGCTGCTTAGTAAGAATAATTTGCTCCTTAACTATATTCGAACCAACGAGAGATTTAGTTATGGGGCAAATTTAAGAAATTAGAAAATCTTATAATATTGTTATTTTCTGACCAGCGTTGATTATATCAATATTATAATTGCTTAGTTCATCAGTTAATGTGCATTATTTCTAAATCTTGCCCAACGGTGATATAGATTTAATGTGCAAAGGATTGTATATATTAATACTGACCAACGTTGTATTAATACATGCAATTTCAAATTCAGTTATTCCCTTTTACTAAGTTTACTCACCATTTTTTTTTAATATGAATTTCAGGACTCACCAACTGGGTGCAGATGGTTCCGAAACTTAACGGGACCAACTATAAGACGTGGCGTGAGCAATATGAATTAGCCCTTGTCATGACGGACAACGACTTAGCTCTCAATGAACCGTGCCCTCAGGAACCTGAGGAACCGGTCATTGCACAAAATGAGACTGATGAAGCGTTTGCTACACGCAAGCGTGAGCATGCATCAGTGAGGATGTCCTATGATCTTGCAAAGAAAAAATGGGACAACTCCAATAAGAAATGTCTGACATTGGCTAAAGCAACTATTTCTGAGCCCATCAGAGGATCACTGCCTGAGTGCACCACCATCACTGAGTATTTGGAAAAAGTGAAAACTCAGTTTCATGGAACAACTAAGACTCAAGCCAGTGTGCTTATTAGAGAGTTTATAAATAAGAAATACACTGGTGGTGGTGTTAGAGAGCACATACTGAGGATGAACACCTTGGCATCTAAGCTCGCATCAATGAAGATGGTTCTTCCAGATCCATTTGTCGTTCATGTGATCATAGCTTCTTTGCCAAAGGAGTTTGAAGCCTTTGTTGTGCACTACAACATGGCACCTGAGGACTGGAACATCGAGAAGCTCCTCGGGCAAGCCACTCAGGAGGAGGAAAGGCTTAAGGAATCACGGGGAGACTCTGCTCTTTTCGTGAAGCATAACAACAATAAGAAGTTTCACCATAAGAATGCCAGACCAAAAGGGAAACCAAAGTGGGATGGCAGCTCTTCCTCCAGCGCTCAGGCACCAAACTCTCAGGGTAAAGCCCCTCAGAACCCTCAGAATCAGAATTCTCAGAACAACAACGGGGCTCAGGACCAGAACAGGCCACAAAACCCACTCCGCAAGAAGCCCTGGCTAGCACCGGATCAGTGCATGTTCTGTGAGAAAACAGGTCACATGCAAAAGGATTGCCTTGGTTTCTTGAAGTACCTCAACAGGAATGGTGAGGATTTAGTTACATTTGTAGATGAATCCTTATATATTAGTTATGCCAAATCTACTTGGTGGATTGACTCAGGTGCAACAATTCATGTTGCCAACTCTTTACAGGGATTCCATACGAGGAGAACCCTGCAAAGAGGCGAAAGAACAATTAAGGTGGCAAATGGAGTACAAGCCGACGTCGAAGCCACTGGCGATCTGACTTTGGCATTATTAGATGGTTTTGTACTTAGGCTTTATGATGTACTCTATGTTCCTTCTTTGCATCGAAACTTAATAAGTGTTAGCAAATTAGATGATGATGGATTGGCTTGCCATTTTGGAAATGGCAGATGTAAGATACTCTCTAATGATAAGTGTGTTGGTCTTGCCTTCCGACAAGACAAACTTTATTTGTTATCAGTTTCTGAGAATGTTAATGCTATATCTGCTGAGAATGAAAAAGTTCCATCCTCTACGAATGTAAATAGAAAGCGTAAGAATATTCAGATTGACTCTTCGAAACTGTGGCATTGTAGATTAGGCCACATTTCGAGGGGGAGAATTGATAGATTAGTCAAGGCTGAAATTCTTCCGCCATTAGAACTCTCAGAATTAGATCAGTGCATCGATTGCATTAAGGGTAAGTATGTTAAGAAAGTTAAGAAAGATGCCAAACGAAGTGCAGGGAATTTAGAAATAATCCACACAGACATTTGTGGACCATTTCCTGTTAAGAGTGTGGATGGTTATGATTCATTCATAACCTTCACTGATGATTATTCGCGTTTTGGTTACATTTATCCAATAAGAGAAAGATCAGAAGCATTAGATAAGTTTAAGATATTTAAGGCAGAAGTAGAAAATCAGCATAATAAGAAGATCAAAATAGTAAGATCAGACCGTGGTGGGGAATATTATGGGCGACATACCCCGTATGGTCAAGTTCCGGGACCTTTTGCAAAGTTCCTTCAGGAAAATGGCATAGTTGCCCAGTATTCCATGCCAGGGGATCCTCAGCAGAATGGAGTGGCTGAGAGAAGAAACCGTACCTTAATGGATATGGTAAGAAGTATGATTAGCTACTCCACCCTACCAGTAAGTTTGTGGATGGAGGCGTTGAAAACCGCCATTCACATTCTTAATCGTGTTCCAAGTAAGTCGGTGCCTAAAACACCGTACGAGCTATGGACCGGCAGAGTACCCTCACTTAAGTATTTAAGGGTGTGGGGCTGTCTTGCTGAGGCTAAGATATTTAACCCAAATTTAGGAAAATTAGATCCTAAGACAGTTAGTTGCCATTTCATTGGCTACCCAGATAGGTCAAAAGGTTACCGTTTTTACTGCCCTGACAGGCATACTAAGTTTGTGGAAACCAGACATGCTGAGTTCTTAGAAAATGATTTGATAAGGGGGAGCAAGGTAGCACAAGAGATTAATTTAGAGGAGAAAAGGGTCTATGCCCCTACTCCAATGCTTCAGGAACAATTCTTTGTGCTACCCATAGCTGTTGCACCAACAGTGCTAGACACTACAGTGCCAGCACCGGTTGTTAGTCCTCCGTTGCCGACATCTAATGAAAATCTGGAACCTGTCCTTCAGGATCCATTAGAACAGCACGTCGAGCATCAGGAAGAACAACAACAACCCCAAATAGCGCCAAATGATCAGAATCTTAGAAGATCAGAAAGAGTTAGAAGATCAGCTATTTCAGATGATTATGAGGTTTATGAAACCGAAGAATTTCATATGGAGGATGATCCCACTACATATGAACAAGCCATGAGAAGCGAACACTGTGAGAAGTGGTTAGAAGCCATGAGAGATGAAATAAGGTCCATGGATTCCAATAAAGTTTGGGAACTGATGGAAATTCCTAAGGGAGCTAAGAAGGTTGGTTGTAAATGGGTTTATAAAACTAAGTATGACTCCCAAGGGAATGTTGAAAGACGTAAAGCGCGACTCGTGGCAAAAGGCTTTACTCAGAGAGAAGGAATTGATTACAATGAGACTTTTTCTCCGGTCTCATGTAAAGATTCTTTTAGAATAATAATGGCGTTAGTAGCACATTTTGATTTAGAATTACATCAGATGGATGTTAAGACGGCATTCCTAAATGGGGATCTTGAGGAAGATGTCTACATGGCACAACCGAAAGGTTTTGTCATGGAAGGAAATGAGAACATGGGGTGTCGCCTAAGGAAGTCTATTTATGGACTAAAACAAGCTTCAAGACAGTGGTATTTGAAGTTTGATAATACAATAAGAAAGTTTGGGTTTAAGGCAAATGTAGAGGACAATTGTGTTTATGTAAAGTTTAAGAATTCTAAGTTTATCTTCTTGGTCCTATATGTGGATGATATTTTGCTAGCAAGCAATGATGTCACTCTACTAATGGAGACTAAGAAGTTCTTGTCCTCGCATTTTGATATGAAAGACCTCGGTGAAGCCTCTTTTGTTCTCGGGATTGAGATTCACCGTGATAGAAATAGAGGGGTATTAGGGCTGTCACAAAAGGCATACATAGAAAAGATTCTTAAGAAATATAGTATGCACAAGTGCAGTCCATCACCTGCACCCATAGTCAAGGGCGATAAATATGGGGAACACCAGTGTCCCAAGAATCAGATCGAGCTCGAGCAAATGAGATCAGTACCTTATGCTTCAGCTGTCGGAAGCTTACAATATGCTCAAATTTGTACTCGCCCTGACATAGCTTTTGTTACCGGGTTGCTTGGCAGATATCAGAAAAATCCAGGTACAGAACACTGGAAGTTAGTTAAGAAAGTCTTGCGTTACCTGCAGGGTACTAAAGGCTTCATGTTAAGTTATAATAAGACTGACTCCCTAGAGATAGTGGGGTTTTCAGATTCAGATTATGCGGGGGATGAAAGAAAGTCCACGTCAGGTTACATATTCACCCTCGCAGGTGGAGCCATATCGTGGAAAAGCTCCAAACAGACTCTCGTTACATCATCGACAATGTATGCTGAGTTTGTAGCATGTTATGAGGCCACGGGGCAGGTGAGTTGGCTTAAGAAATTCTTACCCGGATTAAGAGTGGTAGACAGCATTGAGAGACCACTTAAGTTATACTGCGATAATAATCCTGCAGTTGAATATGCTCACAACAATAAGTCAAGTGGTGCTGCCAAACACATTGACATTAAGTATTATGTTGTGAAAGAAAAGGTTCAGGATCATATCATAAGTCTAGAGCATATTAAGACCGAAAACATGTTAGCGGATCCGCTCACAAAAGGCTTACCACTCAACGTGTTTAGAAAACACCTAGCCGGCATGGGGTTAAGGGAAAGCCTATGATCCTTGAACGCTTAGGGCCCGTTAGTTAGATCTCTGTCTCAATTTAGAGAGGTGTACTGTAGCCTTCGAATCCAACAGAAGATTTTTCTGTGACGATGAGACGTGCTCTAAAAATCTCTTTATAATGAGGGGGAGTTAAGTGTTTAAGTTAAGATTAAGACAAGTTATTAAGATTAAGATAAGTGATTAGAAGAGATCAAGGGGGAGAATGTTAGTTTTGATCTCCTCACGTTGAGACCCAACGGTCCTCAACGGACCCTGATCTGCTCCTGATCGGGGAGCCCAGCCCAACTCATGGCTGGTGGGCCCCTGTCACACTGCGGATATAAATATAGAGGAGAGGCCGGGGCGCTCTACACGAGGTTCACCGCCGCCATCACTCCCTCACACAAAACCCTAACCGATCTACGAGGGCCGCAGCTAGTGACGGGAAAACTCACCGCCGCCGTCACCGCACAGCACCGACGCTCGTTCATCATCAACCGCAATGGCCGACTCCAACTCCTCGGCGCCTAAAACCGACGGTGACAGTTTCCCTATCCCCTTTTCCATCTTGCATAAAGGACAAGTGTTTATCTTGTTTTAGTTAAGCCTCGACTATTCTCACTGTTAGTAGATCTAACTGTTCTAAACAACGGTATGTGGACCAACAAGTCGGCAAGCATATAGGCCAGGAGAAGGCGTTGGAGGATAGGCACAGCACATGGAGGTTGCGCACCTTGCCGAGGCTCGCCGGCTGGAGAGGGCACTATGCTTGAGGTTGACGGAGTGGAGCGGTGGGAGCTTGGCGATGGAGCCGAAGTCGGACGTGCCGGACAGGCTCATCTGCGTGAGTTGGATGTCGATGAGGATGCCCTTTTGCACACCAGGCCAAGCAGGGCTCGCGGCATCACACGGCACCGACGGCGTCACGGCGACGACGCCAGCCATGCCGATAGCCTGCCGATCGATCGGATCCGTGAACGGTTGCTTGAGATTTCGGAGCGCCAACATCTCCGCGTATGGCTGATCGAGACACATTTCCAAATCCCAAAATCATATAGCTTTAATTCTTCCGGCTATCTTCTCAAGCGGATGATCCCTGCCCTTGCCTTTCGTAGCGAGCGCAATCATCTTGATTGGGTGACGAGCGCACCGGATTTTGAAAGAGGCGACATGAGCTGGAAGGGAAATAAGAGAGATTGTTTTGATTGGCATCTCCCGTCTAATTCTTAAGTCAACACCCGAGACGACGCACAGGCTGGTTGGACCTTTCTGTTTTTTATTATGCTGGTAGAGACCGGTGTTTTATGGGCTTCGGTGTAGTACTTAGCGACGGAAAGCAGGGCACGTAAAACTATATAGTCTGGAAAAAGGAAAAAATCCATATAAAGAAAAAGGATTTGAACATGAAAATAGAAAACATAATGTAACTGAGTCGATATCTTAGTTGGACGAAAGATTTTATGGCAGAAATTTTGTCTTTTTATTATTTATAAGGGATAGACTAGCAAATCTGTTCGTGCGTTGCAGTGCGAAGCGCAAGTTATTCTAAGGTGCTCATGCTAATGAGAATAAAATAGCTTTTTTATATTAGATTTAATTGAGATTGACCTAATTTTAAATTAAAAAGTCGTTGACCTATAATAAATGCTAAAGCAACAAAAGATGAATGACGTATGAGAAACTGAGAAGAGATTAGCTCAATTTAAATAGAATGGCTATTGTGTTGTGATCTAAGAAAGGTGGAAGCCTAGAATATATGAGATACACGTCCATGTGCACGCCTGGATGAGACATGATATGAGTGGTTTTGTAGCCTACTCTAAATATTACGTGTTATAGATACTATATAGATATAGAAATCATGGAAAGGGTAGCTAGTTTTGCATGCATTTTGCCGTCAACTTTCACCTTTTATTTTTGCTTATTATTAGGTGTGGACTCCTAGTGGCTTCACTATTTTTAGTGGGACCCACGGGCTATATGTTGATCCCTTTTCATTTTGCAGTTTGCACGCCAAGACGCAAGAGCTACATACTGTCAGCGGTGAGCTTGTGCAGTCATTATTACTCGCAAGCAGCGTGACAGGCCCGGTCCTTATGTGCACAGATTTGCAGGGAAGCAACCTCCCACAAAATAGGCTGGAGCACGACATCTCATACTTCACCGAAGTCGTACAGATCCAATCGCCGGCTTGATTTTTTTTGTTCCTAAAACTTTTATGTGTAAGTAGTAGTGTTTTGTCTTCTCAATTCTGATTCGTTTTGGATTCTATTTAAACCTTTTAACCATGATTCACCGGTGGAGGAGGCCAACGGGTGCAGTATGGTTAGTCATGACTGCTTCTTATATGAGTCCTGGGGCTGCACCCAGCCACGGGCCGCCGCCGCGCCCTCCCTCACGCCCCCTTCCGTCACGCACCTCTCCGTGCCCCTCTATGCCACAGTGTTGCGTCGCCGTCGCCTCACGTCGCGCTGCCGGTCCCGCCCGCACTCATGCCTCCAGGGCAAAAAGGAGAACGTCCTGGCGCTTCCAAGATCTCTTGCCTCGCGCCTCTGTCCGCCCAATGGTTGCCCGACGCTCGCCCCGCCTTTGTCCATAGATCCCCTCCGCCTCCTCCTCCGTCTTGCTCTACACGGGTGCCAGATCCGCCCCACGTCGGCTATGCAACGAGCTGTCCCACCTCCAATCCGCGCACGAGGCATCCAAGAACACCGTGGTTGTAACACCCCGGGTGTTATAGTGCTAATTAATCTGCCATGTCATCATAATGCATCGCAAAGCATCTCTGTTAGGTTAACATTGTTATGCATCAACTAAAACGAGTTTACTTAATTAGGTTGAATGTGTTTCTCTGTGGTGTGCTCCGGAATCGAAAACCCTAATTTCAAATATCACCGCAAATGCTCAGTCCATGCCCTGCGTAATTTGAGGTGCGCGACTGTGTTGCACACTAGTGCCAAATGTAGGGTATGAGCTCAAGTACAACATCTAAAATGAAGCTCCAAATTTGAGTTTGAATTGGAGTCCCAAAACTTATCGCGAGTTTTCCGATTCGAATTCGAATTCAAATCTGGGGAGAAATGTAAAACAATTTCGAAAGTAAATTGGTCAACCAAGAGTGACATTTGGTCAACTATGTCATGTTGGTCCAAATGATGCCTTTGGGTGAGGTTTTGATCACTAAGTAATCACAAATCAAAGTAGAAACAAATTCCAATTTAAAATCCCTCCGAAAACCCTAAATTTCAAAATCCTGTTTTACCCCTTTTGAAATAATTCAAAATATAAGCAAAATTTGGGAAAAAGTTCAAAACCAAGTTTGTAGAACTTTTCAAGGGCTACAACTTTGGTGTTTTGAGTTTTCAAAGTTTTAGTGTAAAATGTGGAGTAATTTTGAAAATAAACAAATTTCAGTTTTAAATCATTTTTGTCCCCAAACTAAGATTTCAAAATGGAGGCAGAATTTGAAAAAGTTTTGAACAGAAAAGTTGTAGGTCTTGTTGAGATATACAACTTTGATGTTTGGAGATTTTGAAGTTTCAATATAAAATCAAAAGTAATTTCTAAATTTCCAAATCTGCAAAATGTGTCCCTTTTTGAATTTAAACTCCAATTTCAAGATCCAAGCAGAATTTGAAAAAGTGTTCAATATCAAACTTGTAGAGCTTTAAATTCTGAAGATTTCATACATTGGAAAATTTTCAAGTTGTTATACAAATTTGAAATTAATTTGAGAAAACAGTTTGAATTTCAGAGTTTGGGGGGGGAAGCTACAGTACACGACGTATCACCGCCGGGCACCGCGCGGCATGGGCGCCGGCCGACCGCCGCCGTGGCCGTTTCCACGGTCTTCGCCCGCGCCAGGAACGCCAGCGCAACGACGAGCATCTTCCAGAGCCGATCACAGTGCCTAGCCCTATATATACGTTGAGGTCACCGAGTTCGTCTTTTTCTCCTCCGTTTAGCCGTCGCCGCCGTTGAATTTCGCCGGTGAAATTCACCACCGTCCCTGCACCGCCAGCCACTCCCTCTTGCAGCCAGCTCCGCCTTGCCTTCGCGCACGCTTTGAGCCCCGTTGCAGAGCCTCTTTTCATCCCGAGCTAGGTTAGGCCGTTTTCTCCCTCGCGGTGGTCACCGTCGCCGCCGCGATCGAGCTCTCCATGGCCAGCCCGTCTCGGTGAGTCTCTGGCTTAACCGCTTCATGTTCAAGGTCCTACTCGATGCTGTGATGCTCACCGCGTTGATGGTTTTCCTTTTTGTGTCCTGTGTTCGTCGGAACAGCGCCTTGTCGCCACCGTCCGGGTCGCCCTCACCGCCTCACCGTCGACCGGGCACTCCAGGCCACCTCTACCCCCACCAAGTTCGTCAGTGAGATCACGGTGAGCTCCTGAGCGTGATGCTCGCTTGCTTTTAACTGCTACCGCCATGGGAAGGGGGGGTCAGCTGCCTTGCCATCGTCCCGAGCCGCCATGGCCGTCGGGAAGGGTGTTTGGGAAGGAGAGCCTTAGCTTTTAGGGTTGCAGATGGTTCGCGGGGATGGTGGGATCATGTTGGTCACTTCGGTTTGTCGACCGAGGCATCGGTCGTCGGTCGGTCACCGCGGGCGAGCGCGCGGACGCGAGAGAGAGAGCGCGCGAGCGAGAGGAAGAAGATGACAGACGGGGCCGCACTGTCAGAGAGAGAGGGAGCGAGGCAGGCCGGCTGAGCGGGCCGCTGGCTGGGCCGGTCGGGCGCGCGAGCGCGCGGGCGCGCGAGCGGGCCGTTGAGCTGGGCCGGACCGCGGGAAAGTTAAGAATCAGCCCGATTTCGTTTTTGTTTTTCTTTTTCAAATAAATGAATAGTGTTATTATTTGTTTATTTCATTAAAAATTGTGTGGAGTTCCAAAATTCTTGAAAATTTTTGTGTAAGCTTCTCAATGTATAAACTATCTAGGAAAAATATTAAATCATGAATTTGAATACTTTTTGTAGTAGAATTAATTGGTTCCAATAAAGATTAAATGCAACTTCCAGTAATTTTAATAATTAATTTATTTATCCAAAAATTATGAAATTTATTATGGCACTGTTATAAATCATTGTTAACCCATAGAAAAAGTTTGAGCTTGTTTAGATAAAGTTTGATCAACTTCTAATTATGCCCTAATTAGTTAAATAGTAAATAAATGTTAATTTGAGAACTTTAAGTGTTGTGTGCCTTTTGATTGAGTGATGTCCTTAGGTCACTACCCTTTTGTGATCTCTGGCACCTTAAGTTCATGACTGAGCTCGTTAGTAGCTTGTTAGGTTAAGAGCTGGTATCGCGGGAACTCGTCGCTGCTAGTTAGTAGGTTTTCTGTTTACGACTGTACCGTGAAGGAAAGTTGTACTCGTATCGTAACCGTGGCATGTTATCATCAAGCATCATGTTTATCATCAAGCATCATGTTAAAGCATGTTATGTATTCGTGTAGTCACCGCTTTCAAAGAAGCCGAAGTCGTCGAGCAGGCCTCCGGAGAAGAGCGATCGTCGGCAGGTTCCGAACCAGACGGAGGAGTTCACGAGTCTGAGTCAGTCGTCGTGCCAGAGCAAGGCAAGCCCCGGTGCATTTAAACCCTACCTTGTTATTTTACAAATGTTTTAATATTTATATTATGGTTTATTGCATTAAGTAATTAGGAGTTGAGTGATAACCTAATTGATGCATTACCATCCTTGATTATTACGATATTAACCTTGATACCTGTTTTACGGAAAATGCGTAGTATGCTTCGCTATGCTTAGAAGTTAAGCTTTTAAATGAAATGTTTACATAGCCATCATGGCATACTTAATGAATAATGAAGTATGAGAATGAACTTGAAAGATCGGGCGGGTGGTTTGGCCACTGCTAACATGCATTGGGAAAGGAGTCTCAATGTAGTGTTTCCGCCTTGTCAGTTAAGGTCCGTTCGTTGTAAGCCTGTTGTGTTCGAGAATTTGCAACTAGCTTCATGCCTTGGGTAAGCCCAACATGTTAGTGATTTCATTACGAGAATGTCTAACCTCGCACTGGGAGTGGAGAGATGGCGGGAGTAACGTGTACCCTCGGGGCTAGAATCGGGCCGGGTTCGAGGAGTACTGTACTCTCGGGTGGCGATGGACACGTTCTGGTTTTGGGAGATCTAAATGAGGGTTGATATATGTAGATTCGGTTCTACATATGTCGTGATGTTAGGGATCCCCAGCTGGGTATAATCGGTTCGAATCGTCGTTGCTCCTCGGTTATGGAGACTTGATCACCTGACTTGCATCGTAGTTAAGAACTGGAATGAAAGAAAGAATGAGAAAGGTTTGGATGACAATTACTTTGATCTAGATTAGGATCACCTAGATTTGGTTAATGAACCATCAATGGTAAAAGTAAAATGTTGAAAATAAGGACTTACCTTAGTAAGCTTTTCTGCAAAAGAAAATCTTGACTCTAGATTACCCGTACCTTGATTCCCTAAAGCTAGCATGCCCTTGGAGTCTTTGTCTTAGTCGGGTAAGTCTTGTTGAGTACTTTTGTACTCAGGGTTTGTTGAACCCCTTGTTGCAGGTGCGGTTCATGAACAAGTCTGCTTCGAGCCTTGTTGCATGACCGTCGTGGTTGAAGAAAGCGACGGCGAGTAGACTATGTGGCCTTTGGGCAAGGCATCTCGTTTGGGTGATGTAATAAAGTTACTACCGATACTTCTCTACTAATGGTTTGTAATAATGTTACATAAGGTTTGAAGTTTAAAAACTGGTTTGTAAACATATGTTATTGTAAGACTTCCGCTACTTTACTCTGTTGAATATTTTGAATAAACTGTTGTAATATTGCAATACTCCTGTGATTGGATCCTGTTCGGAGGAAAGCAGGCCTTTTAAGTTATGGTGAACATAAGTATGACTGTCAGAGGTCATTATGGCAATGACGTGTACTTGTGGGCTATCATAATTAGGAGGTTCTGTGACAGCTGGTACCAGAGCATAATCACTCGAGTTATTGTAGTATTACTTTGCAAAACTTCAAAATGATTTGGGTCAAACAAACTTAATATTGATATTTTGGGTCCAAATTGCTTTTGCTTATCTTAATCTATTCTATAGTTTCCTTAGTTCATATTTGAAAGCTTCGTAGTGAAGTATCATGTATAGTGCCCTATGTTATAAAGTTTGCATGTGTTACTTAAATCTTTCTGTTAGATCGTAAGAACGATGCATGCATCATGTTTAATTAACCTGCTTAAGTTACCTTCCCTTTTAAAGTGGTTTGGGTTAAGTAAGGTTCAATCCTATTCATGCTAACCTTCAGATCCCCCTATCTGTTCTCATCGTCCTAATTCTATCTTGCTTTAGGATGGCACGTGTGAAGACAACTCCTCGCAAGAAAACGGGTCCGCAAGGAGTGCCGCGTCATCAGTTGGCCGCCAGAGTTGATGGAGCAAGCAGTAGCCGTAATCCGAACCCGGATTCGGAATCAGAGGTTGTGAGGCTTACATCAGAAGTGGAGCGACTGAAGCGCAATATGCGTTTTTGGAAGCAGTTCCAGAACGAGTCTCTGGAAAAGGAGACAGAAGCCAGAGCTCGTGTTCGTGAGTTGGAGCTTTATGTGACACACCTGGAGCAGTACAATACTGTTCTGCATGAGGAAGTCCATAGGCTAAATGATCTGATGAATCCTAATCATCAGCCCCAGGCAGTGGAAGATGATGTTGGTGCCGTGATTGTTCCAGGTGTAGAGGACAATGATGAAGATGAACCCATGATGGAAAGTGGGGATGATGCAAGTCATGTTACTGGTGCGAGTGCTCCAGAGGTTGAAAATGGAGTGATCGTAATCAGCGATGATGATGAGGAGTGAAGTGTTGACATGGATGGTTATGTAATATAGTAGTCTTTCCTGCTTTCTAAGAACTTTAGTGGGTAGTTTCTTGCTTGCGAGCAAGTTTGTAATGAAATAATGTAAGATAAGTTTGTATGTGTATACAAGTACTGTACTAACTGCTTTTTGATTCAATAAAGCAATGTAAATAAATATGGTTTGTGTATAACAGATGGACGGTACTGGAACTTCCCAGGATGGGGACAATACTCCGAATCCCCCACCGTTTCCACCCACCTTGGCAGAGGCTATTGCCGCTTTGGTTAATGCCACTACCCTGTTGGCTCAGAATCAGAATCAGAATGGAAATCAGGGTCGTCGAGGCCGTAACAATGGAGGGGAAACCACCTATGTGGATTTCACCGATACCCGTCCACCAGTGTTCTCAAAGGCAGATGAGCCGCTAGAGGCGGATGACTGGCTCCGTACCATGGAGCAGAAGTTTGAACTGTTACAGTGTACAGAGCACCAGAAGCCCATGTTTGCAGCGCAGCAGCTTAGAGGTGCCGCAGGGGCGTGGTGGGCGAATCTGGTCGCCGCACGGCCTGCTGGCCACCGTGTCACTTGGCAGGAGTTTCGTGAAGCCTTCAGAGCACATTATATTCCAGATGGTGTCATGGCCATGAAGCTAGAGGAGTTTCTCTCGCTGAAGCAAGGGAACTAGACAGTTCTGCAGTACGTGGGTAAATTCAATCATCTGTCCCAGTATGCAGCAGAATATGTGAACACTGATGCGAAGAAGAAAAGCTGTTTCATAAGAGGTTTGAGTACTAGAATCCAGGAAGCATTGGTCACCTGTTATAATGCTACATACCATGAGATAGTCAATGTGGCTATTGCGTCAGAAGAGAAGTCCCGACTGCACAAAGAGTCGAAGAAAAAGAAGCCAGTGTTTTCAAGCCCGTCTGGCGGCATTAAGAAGCGCCAGAAGTTTATTTACCACCCTCAGAACCATTTCCACCCAACTTATCGTCCTGCCGTAACCCCGCAGTTTACACAACAGCCGAATGCCCCTGGTATTCGAAACCAGACTCCAGCCACTCATAACTTTCCCTGCTACAATTGTGGAAAGCCAGGCCACTTTTCAAAGGACTGCCCGTATCCAAGGCAGTACAATCCCAACTATCCCAGAGCTCCCGTACCACAACAGCAACAATCTCAGAGCAAGAACAATAATCTGAATGTTCAGAAGGGTAAGGGTGAGAAGAAGAAGAAGACCGGACGTGTGTTCTACACTCAAGCAAGTGCAATCCCAGAGGGAGAACCTGTTATGATGGGTATGTTCCCTGTTGCTAATCATCCAGCAGTACTGTTATTTGATTCAGGTGCATCGCATACATTCATAAATCGCACCTTTGTTGTTAAGCATGACATTCCATTTTTGGGAACACAAGAGGATTTCTTTATCCAGTCGCCCGGGGGACGACTGTGTACTAAGGAGATGGTACGTGACGTACCTATAGAGTTAGGTGGGCATATATTCCCTACCTCAATGATAATATTACAGAAACAGGATATAGATGTAATCCTAGGTATGAATTGGATGTACCAAAGAGGAGCCCTTATAGATGCACTGCACCGAACTATAAGGTTGAACCTGCCAGATAATAAATCTCATCTTCTTATCCAACTTCCTATCCCAAAGAGAACCGTTGAAAGGATATGTGCAACTTCAGTACAAGAGGTTTGTGACATACCAGTAGTCTGTGAATTTCCAGATGTGTTTCCAGATGATCTACCAGGTCTGCCACCAGACAGAGATGTAGAGTTTGTGATTGAGTTAAAACCGGGTACTGCCCCAATATCCCGGAGAGCTTACAGAATGCCACCCAATGAATTGGCAGAACTCAAGGATCAACTGCAAGAGTTACGTGACAAAGGTTTTATCAGACCCAGTTCCTCACCATGGGGATGTCCAGCTCTGTTTGTTAAGAAGAAAGATCAGACTTTAAGGATGTGTGTTGATTATCGACCGCTAAATGAAGTAACCATTAAGAATAAATATCCGTTGCCGCGCATTGATCTGCTTTTTGATCAGCTTGCGGGGGCAAAGGTATTTTCAAAGATCGATCTTCGATCAGGGTACCATCAAATCAAGATTTGACCTGAAGATATCCCAAAGACTGCATTCACCACCAGATATGGGCTGTATGAATACTTAGTTATGTCTTTTGGTCTCACCAATGCACCGGCACATTTCATGTATCTGATGAACTCAGTTTTTATGCCGGAGCTTGACAAGTTTGTGGTTGTGTTTATTGATGATATTCTGGTATATTCCAAAAGTAAAGAAGAGCATGTTGAGCATCTCAGAGTTGTTCTGAATCGTTTGAGAGATCATCAGCTGTATGCCAAGTTCAGTAAATGTGAGTTTTGGTTAAGAGAAGTGCAATTCTTAGGCCATGTGTTGTCAGCCGAAGGAGTAGCAGTAGATCCTGGCAAGGTGAAAGATATTCTGAATTGGAAACCACCAATTTCAGTTCATGAAGTCCGAAGTTTTCTAGGAATGGCGGGTTATTACCGTCGATTCATACCTGACTTTTCAAAGGTAGCCAAGCCAATCACAGAGTTGTTGAAGAATCAAACTAAGTTCATATGGTCTCCAGAATGTGAGAAAGCTTTTAGAATTTTAAAGAAGTCATTGACAACTGCTCCAGTTTTGGCACAACCAGATATAGAAAAGCCATTTGATGTTTATTGTGATGCCTCGGGTATTGGCCTTGGTTGTGTATTGATGCAAGAAGGCAGAGTCATTGCTTATGCCTCGAGACAGTTGAAGCGCCATGAAGAACATTATCCGACACATGATCTTGAACTAGCAGCTGTGGTTCATGCATTGAAAATATGGCGTCATTACTTGTTAGGTAATACTTGCCACATGTATACAGATCACAAGAGCTTAAAGTATATCTTTACTCAGGCAGAATTGAATATGAGGCAAAGAAGGTGGCTTGAATTGATAAAGGATTATGATTTGGAAGTACACTATCACCCTGGAAAAGCAAATGTTGTTGCTGATGCACTCAGTAGGAAGAATCATTGCAATTGCATGACTGTGAAGCCAATGGATTACAGCTTATGTTACGAATTGGAAAAGTTAAATATTGAAATAGTTCAACAAGGTCAGTTAACTAATGTTACAATAGAATCAACAATCAAAGATCAGATTGTGTCTGCTCAGAGAACAAATTCCGGAATAGCTCATATCAAAGAAAAGGTTAGAACTGGTCAACAGACAGACTTCAGTATTGATAATGCAGGTGTGCTATGGTTTAAGAACCGGCTAGTGGTCCCAAAGATTTCAGAGTTACGTCAGCTCATCCTTAATGAAGCACATAGTACAAAGTTTTCTATTCATCCAAGGAGTAATAAGATGTATCAAGATTTGAAACAAAGATTCTGGTGGACCAAAATGAAAATTGAGATCGCCAAGTACGTTGCCAGATGTGACACTTGTTGTAAAGTGAAGGCAATACACTTGAAGTCAGCAGGAATGTTACAACCCTTGCCTATTCCATCCTGGAAATGGGAAGATATCAGTATGGATTTCATTACTGGGTTACCCAAGACCTCAAGAGGCT